>CM074736.1:91305270-91585270 GCA_037367245.1 Phrynocephalus guinanensis | reverse complement strand
CTTAGGAGTGCCAGGAAAGACAAATAACTCAAATCCCTCTAAACCCATGTCCAACCTGCCACCAACGTGATGGGAAGTGTCAAGTATACTATCCATGAAAGTGGTATAAGATACCAGCCCTTGCTCACTGTCAAGGGAGTCAAATTATATCCTTCTTCTCTTCTTTCCAGCAAGGCTTAAAATGCATTTAATGTTCTGATGTCAGCCCAAGCCACATTGGGAAGCAGGCCTGTCTGTGCTGCAGCATACTTACATTTTTATGAAACCCATGTATCTCATACTAGTTTCCCCAGGTAGGTGGTTAAAGTTTATATCTTTTGAGAAATGATCCAGTTAAAAAAATATCCAGGCAGCAAAGTGTTTAGTTTCAATTGCTATGAAAGCAACTGTGATGTAAGTTCAAGTACTCTCATGATAGTGCTTATTTATTGCTTTCAGGTGGTTGCATCATCAGTGTCAGTTAATCCTCACCTTAACTCAGAAATCTACATGTGTTTGGCTATGTGCTTTTCATTTTAGTTTAATTGCAGAACAAGTCTATACATTTCTACTTGTAAGTATGTTTTATTTATTCCAGTGGCATTGACTGTACTTTTCTGTCTTTAAGACATCCCCATGTATAAGACGACCCCCAATTTTCCTGTCCAAAATAACAGTTTCTCTAATGTGTGGTTTTCCCATTGGCTTACTTCCATGTATAAGACAACCCTAAATGTTTAGTCTAACACAGGGGTCCTCAAACTACAGCCCGCGAGCTGGATCCAGCCCATCAGGCCCCTGAATCCAGCCTGCCAGCCATTGCAGAACCCTCGCTTGTCCCCCCCCAAAAAAAAAACTGACTGCGGTGGGTGGGTGGGTGGGACTGAAGGAGCCAAGGTGGCAGCAAAGGACCCTCCAAGCCCCGTGCCCAGTGCCACACCCCCTTCCCTGATAGGGCCACAGCTGCTGGCACACTGGAGGTGGAAAAGCAAGAGGGAGCTTCCCTGAACACCTCAGCAAGCATGAGTGTCCCCCACCCAATGCTTGGCAGTCTTCCCTCAGGCCCCTTCCCCACTCCATATGTCCCCATTCCCCTCCTCCTCCTCCTTCTGCTGCCCGTCTCTTCACCTGCAGCCGTCCATCTGTCCCCACTTTTCCCTTGCCTGTTATTCCACCTCCTGGGAAGGGTGAGCACAACCCATGGAGATGGGCACAAGGAGAGTCTCTCTCCATGTGTGTCAAAATAGGGAGCAAAGGGAATTAGCCTTGAATTGAAACTGATTGGTCGGTGGATCGAATAACTGCCTCCCCAGCCAGTCACTGCCAGACAATTTTTTTTCAAACTATTGTCTGGCCCCCAACAGTGTCTGAGGGACAGTGAACTGCCCCTCTGTTTAAAAAGTTTGAGGACCCCTGGTCTAACAGTTTACAGTTTAAAAAAATAGTTTTATACATGGAAAAATACAGCACTCCCAGGAAAACGAGTATAGGCTTACAGCCTCAGCTATCTCTACTTAATGGGTTCATAACAGTGTGGTATTATATTCAGAAGCGAGTTTCACTGTGCTTGATGTGATTATTTCCAGGTAAGTGGCTATGCATTTCTTGCCTGAATGTGTAGAAGATAGGAGAACATATGCAAAAGTTGCAGTGCAAAGCAAGTTAACCAGAAGGTTTCAGCTAAAAGACATAAACTGTGTCTTGATGAAAGGCAAGATAAAAATAACTTGCAAAGTAGTTAATAAGAATGAAACATAGCAGTAGCCATTTATGCACCAGTGACAGGCTATGTTGTTGAGTAAGAACTGTGCAGAGTGATGGTGATTTTGCTGCTCCTCTGAATGTCATCACACAGTTCCTGATACCATCCTTATATGTTTATAATAAAACAAAGAAGCATGGCCAGTTGGCTTGGTTAGCATTGGATTCATCTCAAGCTCTTCAGCCTACAAAATGGCACAGCTGGGATTCATCGTACAATAGTAAACACTGTGCATTAATATACACATGGAAAGATGGGCCATAGCAGCTGAGGGGAGAAAAGCACCTAAGACATTTTCTCCCTCCCATTGGCAGTAGGGGATCGAAACCATGATTTTCTCTGTAGACTCATAAGGGGGTTAGATCTTTTCACAATCCCTACTGTAAAAGGTTTCCATTAACAGAAGCAAGGTTGAAACAAATAGTAATTTCCAAAGTAAAAAATCAATATGAGAATGTCTTTCCTCAGATAAATATTTTAATTCCGATTCTTAAATTGTAATGAATCCTGGAAATGAATCAAATATTTGAACACCCCTGTCAATATTTTCCTCTTCTAATACCTAGTCAGAATTACTGGCTTCTCTTTCTTAAGTCAAGGGGATTTTACTGTCAATATATCCTAGAACTGATGGTCTGAGGTAAAATCCCTTCTTTTCTTTTTCCTTTCTCTGCCTTTTCTAATGCTACCATTACAAGTGACTAAGCTGAGCTTTTGGAAAACGATAATCCCAACAACAGACATTGCAGATGGCCTTCTACCACAGAAGAAATAGGGATTTGATGTCTCTCTGCGAGGAAGACTTGTCAAGCAAACATTTTGCAGTCCTGAAGATGGTCCAAATAGTAGATAAATGGTGCAAAACTGCAAACATGACTTCCTGTGAAAACGAGACCCTTGTCTCTTCCTGCCTCCTTGCCTATTTTATTGTACAAGAAACTGCATAGCTTGGTATAGTATAAGTGAATACAATCTCCAGGTCACCTTGCACAGGAAAGATTCAATTTTCTACTGACATTAATAATTTTGTGCAGAATGGTGTTCAGGAAGTAAGGGGGAGGGGAGGAACATGAAACAGCCAAGAAATCACATGAGATTTCCTGCCAGAATTCTCAGAAGAAAACCTCACAGAGAGAAATCAACTGTGAGAAGAAAAGAGAGATTTATTTTTTCAGTTTCCCATGGAAAGCAGATTATAAGATTTCCATCCCTACCACTATCCTTCTCAACATAATGGACATCCAGGGGGGTCAGACAATACCCCAGAGATCCATTAGGCTATCCAACCCCCACCCTCACCCAAAAATTCTGATAAATAAATAAATAAAAACAAGTGTGAGGAAAGCTATGATTTCTGTGATCTAGGGCAGCCATTTCCAACCTTTTTTTTTCAGCCACGGACATAAACACATGAATCAGGATCCTATAAGTTGCATACCAAACCTCATAAGGTGGTCTGTGAAGAATTGTAATTGTTTCCTGTTTGTGCCCCCCTTCATATTTTCCAGGGCATCCTGGCCGGGGGGGGGGGGAGGATATGCCCCAACCCTCCACCGAGAATGGCTGGTCTTAGACACATGTGAACAGATGCTTGTCCCCAAATAAATCACAAAACCAAACCAAAACCAGAACAATATAAAATAAATACAAAAACAAATCCCAAGCACAAAGCAAGTCCAGGTGGAAAGAGTAAAACCTTTCCTCCTGACATAATCTGCCCCCAGCAAGAAAAAGAATAACATTGCCATTGGCCAAAAAGAACCACCTTGGGTGCAGATCAGGACATTCAGAAGCTCCTGTGCATTATGTGACCAATGGGAAATAGTTTGAACCAAACTTGTGCAAACAAGCTGTTCAAATTGTCAGGAATTTCTTCGTGTGATTGCACTGTAATTCTGACACTTAGTTCTGGAAAATTTTTCCCTAAGTGTTGCCTAGACCCAACTTCGCAATCTTGTGTGTTTCAGGAAACAAATCTTCTTGTTCAGCTCTCTGATTTTCTCTGCTAGAAACTGGTTTTTATTCCTCACTGTGCATCCTGTGAGTAGAGCCAGCATGTGTAGCCTTGTGCAAACTGCCCTGGAAGAAGGGTATAGTAAACCTTATCTGAACACACTCTATCTAGAAAGCCCTGCAACCGGTCACAGTAAGTCAGAACTGACTTGATGACACACATTATTCTTATAGTTGCAGTAACTCTGTTATTGAGCAGCAAGGCAAATTGACATTCTATAAAGCAAGTCTCTTGGGCGAACAGTGGACAGCAAATGACAATAGATGATAGATAGATAGATAGATAGATAGATAGATAGATAGATAGATAGATAGATAGATAGATAGATAGATAGATAGATAGATAGATAGATAGATAGATGTGGGCCAGAAGCGGAAAGGGGCAAAGTGGACCTGGCCCAGGCCGGATCAGCATCCAAGGGCAGTCCCCTCCAGTGAGTGCCAGGCGGAGGAATGCACAGGTCCCACCACCACCCACTGACTACTCGCATGCTTGGCACCGTGATCACTCTGTGCCATGGCTGCCCACTGAGCTGGGAGAGGCCATGCATGTGGGTGAGGCTGCCGTGGCTATGGGACACAGCGACAGGGGGTGACAGAGCAGGCTGGGCAAGCCCTGCAGTCCTCTCAGAAGCTGGGCCAAGCAGGCCCTCAGGGAGAAGGGGAAGGCACCAAAAGTGGGGTCAAACACCACCCGCCACCCATGTGGCCATGTGGTGCTGCCGCTGCTTGTTCCAACCCCCTTGGTTCCCTCACCCCCACCACCACCACTGCCGCTTGCCTCCCCCCTCAGTTCCGTAGCCTTCCACCGCTGCTGCTTGCCACAACCCCCTTTCCTCGGTTCCTTTGCCCTCCACTGCTGTGTCGCCGCTTGCCCCAACCCTCCCCATTGGTTCCCTTGCCCCCCAACCAACCCACCACAGCTTGCCCCAACGTTCCCCCTTTGGTTTACTTGCCTCCCCACCGCCACCACTCAGCCCCCAACAGTTATGAAGGACAGTGAACCAGCCCCCTATTGGAGATGTTTGGAAGCTCAGAGGAGAGACTGCGGGGACATTCAGTAGCTGAAGATAGACTGCGGGCTGTTCAAAGTTGGTCTAAAGGATAGCCTCCTGTCTCACTACTAGTTACACTTGTTGAAAAATGGCTGGGAAATGGCTTTGGGCTTGGGTAAGAAGTGGTTAACAGATGGGGAAAAGGAGTCTGGGATTTTCCCTAGTGGTATATCACTTTGTAAATGGTAGTGATTAGAAGAGGATATCCTGTAGTCTAGTGATAGCGAACCTTTTAGAGATCGAGTGCCCAAACTGCAATTCAAAACCCACTAATAACTTGCAAACTGCCAATACAGAAATTTAACCTGAATGTAGGTAGCTGTGAAGGGGCGATATTAGGTGCCCACAGAAAAGGCTCCAAGTGCCACCTTTGGCACCCATGCCATAGATTCGCCAACACTGCTGTAGACCATCTTGACTGCTGTCATTGGTGTTGTTAACCTTCAGGTTCCCCCCTCACTGTATAAAGCTTGGCATCCTTTTCCCTCCTGGCTGTACAGAGACAATATTATGCAGTAATATCAGGCTATTTACTAGCATTTGGAACTGTAGGTACAGAAGGACAATATCCCACGTTCATAAATCAGAGGGTGATTTTTGTGTGTGTGGAAGAATTGAATTAGCTTTAGCCTGAATATTGTGTGATCTCCTTGTGAAGCGTTCATTTCAGAGACTACCATGGTGGGCACTACTGGCCTTGGGTACCATACTGATAGAATGGAGCAACTCTCCACTGAGATTTTAATACTGTCTCACCTTAGCCCAGAGATTCTGTACTGTTCTGCTTTGTTCCATCACTCCACAGTACTGGTGTCTGCTCTGCAGTTTGCTCAAGGACTGTCCTATTCTAGAGTCTGTAATTCAACGGATAAAGTGTAGAGAATCCTGAAGGTAAAAATCTGTTTAGAAAAAGGCCCCCATATCTAAATATTTGAGAAACACTGCCTGTGTGTCTTTTCCCCACAATATGATAAGTAATGACTAAGACCATAGGCAATGACTCACTTCCTCCATAATATTCATCCCAAATGGCTGTTATCTCTCCACAAAAGAGAACATGCTTTAGCTATCATATGCAGCTGATTTATCTTTGCAATATAGAACCTATTAATGACCCCCGTTTGCTCACATTGCTCAGTTTTTATTCATGTATAGTTTCAAGCCAAGTACATATATCTCAATATTTTGAAGAGTAAGATTTCACTGTTTATTGCAGATTATTAACAACAGTGAGCTCTCTGCTTAACTCTGGAACTGGATGCATGTTTTCTTAATCCTAGTGACTGGAACTTGACACTCCCACATCAGGACTGCAGCCATTACATCTTTCAACCTGCCTAATAAGCATGAACCTTGAAAGTTTGTCTGCTTTGGTTGAAAATAAAACAAAACACATTTTATTGGCTGGAGATGTTTTCCTTTTGAGTTTTGGTGTGAAAACTGCACACTGTCAAACCAGTGTTCAAAATGCAGAAGGGAGAAATAACCAAGTTCCTTCTTTAGCCCTTTTGGCCCTGCAGCCTTCTAAAAGTAATATGCAAGAAGGTGGCAATTTTAAATGCAAAGCCCTCACTCCCTGTCTGTCATTATTTAAGTACTGTACTGCTTTCAGCTGATAGATTTTTCCTCAACTGGAAATAAATGATCACATCTTGACTGTTTGTTCTGGATCCTTTACTTTTCCCTTGCAGTTTCTGAGGCTGCAAATCCATTTTGGCATATTTTGGATGTCTATGTGAAAGGTTAGCCTGTGTGAGAAGAATACTCTTCACCATTAAGAACAACAACAATCCTCGTTGACCCATTGCTTTGTTGCCAAACAAGCAAAGCTAATGAGTAAATGGCACCTAGGGATGGGTGAAGTCCCCCCCCTCCAGTTCATTTTTTTAATATGGATTTTCCAACATTCAATTTTTCCTTCATAAAAATAAAAGATAGACATTAAGATTTTTAAAATATTACTGTAAAAGCAAGTAATAAGGCTGATTCACTCTCATCCTGAGAGCTTTGAGTCCTTAGCACTTAATATTGTGTCTTTGATTTAGCCTAGAGATGGGCACAAATCTAAAAAAATAAATGGTGTCTCAGGATGATTCAGGCTTCATGATTAGCTATGAACCATTAACCATAAAACACCATGAACCAAACAGAAACCCCAACCAATTTGGGGTTTAGTTCTTGGTTTTTGCCTGGTGTCATTCCCCGTGTAAGAAGCCAATGCTAAAAAAGGCCCCTAACATTTGGCAGTTTGATTAAAGTTAGATAGGCAACCCCTGAGCAGGGCCAGTGCTAAGTTTTTTTTGCGCCCTAGGTGCCCTAGAGGTGGGAGAGAACAACTAGTAAATTCTGGATAGATTGACACAGTCATCCCAGCTAAAGAACAAGTGCCTCCTAGTCAAACTGTAAGCAGTTTGTAAGGTTGCAAAAACTCCAGAAATCCAAATTTCTGAGGGTTTCAAAATGTGTTCAATGTTATCAAAACCTCTTATTTTCACAAATATTTTGGTAGCTGAAAATTCTGCTAGCTGCAGCTTCTCTATAGCCCTGAAAGCTAACTTTATGCAGAGGCCATTATAGCCTAGTATAGATGCAACCAGCATGTGTGTAATTGGAGGCCAAGTCTGCATTATCCAGATAGCATCACAGCTCTTGAATTACTCTAACAGCACATTCCTAGACATGTTCACTCAGAAACACTCTCTGAAATCCTTTTACTTAGAAAAATAAGTAAAATGCTCCTAGACACGTCCACTCAGAACCATTCTCTAAAATCCTCAGAACCTAAAGGGAGAGGTTTGGGAAGTTTTTAATTAGATTTAATCAGTTAACTGTGTTTCTGGCACCCTATCTGGTTTATGCTGGTGTCTAGTTACACAACAGGATTTCAACCACTATGCTCAAAGGGCATCTAATTATTGCAACATGTATTTCAGATTTATACAATTTCAAACTACGCTAATTAAAAGTATAAGAGTCAACAGTACAGCAGAAGACACATTACAGAAGCATGTTCACCAATCAAATCAATATTAACACCTTTTATTTATATTAATATTTTATTTTTATATTAATTAAGGAATAAATATGAGAAAAGTCCAAAAGCCATGGTGAAATGAAAGCTGCACAACTGGTCATTTTTGTTTCAGTGAGTGGAGCTTGGACAGAAAACATTTTGAATGGGGTCTAAAAGGCACAGATGTAATAACAGATTTGGACTTCTAGAAATTCAGTTTCTGGAATCCCAAGAACTATATTCATTATGAAATACTAGAGTAGAGAGTTTTAAAAATATATTTCTTGGCTGGATGAAGGATTCAGGTACTTAGGAAAATTATTTTCAAGTGATTAATTTTATATGTACTGAATTATTGCAGTCATTCAGCTCCACCTTCTGGTTTCCAGCTGCACAGCATCAAATTTATAATGCAGAAGTATATGAAAAAGAATTTCCTAAGATACAACTATCAGATCCCAGCCATGAAAGCCTTCGAGAATCTCGTAAGAACATAAGAACAGCCTTGCTGGAACAGTCCACAGCCCATCCAGTCCAGCATTCTCTCTCACACAGTGGCTCACCATTTGCTTCAGGGCATTCCCAAGCAGATGCCTTCACCTACTTCTGATTCCCCGCAAATGAAATTGAGAGATATCCTGCCTATTTCTCCAACCCGGAGCTTGTCCTTAGGCATCCATAATGATAGCCATTGATATCCTTGTTCCTCATGAACTTGGCTAATCCTTTAATTCTTAAAGCTGTCAAGGCTGACAGCTGTCACCACGTCTTCTGGCAGGGAGGCCAGTGAACCTTTGGGTAAAAAAGTACTTTCTCATATTTGTTTGAGATCCAGCACCCAAAAGTTTCATGGAGTGCCCCCTAGTTCTAGTGTTATGCAATAGGGAAAACAGTTTTTCCTTATCTACTTTGTCCACACCATGTATGATTTTATAAACTTCAGTCAGGTCACCTCTTAGGTGCCGTCGTTCAAGAGTGAAGAGGTCCAGCCTTTGCAGCCTCAGATGGTAAGGAAGGTGTCCTAGTCCCCTAATCATTCTGGTTGCCCTCCTCTGCACTTTTTCTATTTCCATAATATCCTTCTGGAGGTATGGTGACCAGAACTGTACACAATACTCCAGATGGGGCCTCACCATAGATTTATAAAGAGGCAAAAGGACACTTGCTGACTTACTTTCTATACCCTTCCTAATGATCCCTAGTATTGAGTTTGCTTTTTTCACTGCTGCGGCACACTGGGTTGACACCTTCATTGAGCTGTGCATCAGGGCACCAAGGTCCCTTTCCAGGTTTGTTGCAGAGATTTCAGACCTCCATCAGTTTATAAATGTAATTGGGATTTTTTGCCCCAACGTGCATCACTCTGCACTTACTAATGTTGCCACTGGTTGCCCACTCCCCCAGGGTCAAGAGATCCCTCTGGAGCTCATCACAATCTCTCTCAGTTTTTACTACCCTGTATAATTTAGTGTCGTCAGGAAATTTTGCTACCTTGCTATTTATTCCTACTTCTAGATCATTTATGAAGAGGTTGAAAAGCAGGGGTCCCAGTTCTGAACCTTGGGGGACCCCACTCTTTACCTCCCTCCACTTGAAGAATTGCCCATTTAGTGCCACCCTCTGTTTCTTGTCCCTTAGCTCATTGCTGATCCAAGACAAGACTGGTCCCTTTATTCCATGACCGGCAAGTTTATTCAAGAGCCTTTGGTGCAGGACCTTGACAAAAGCCTTCTGGAAGTCCAGATAAACAAGATAACGTGAGGCATGATTTGCCCTTGCAAAAGGTATGTTGGCTCTCCTTCAGCAGTGCCTTTTCTTCTATGTGCCTATTAATTGTATCTTTTAGAATTGTTTCCATCACTTTACCTGGGACACATGTCAAACTGACTAGTTGGTAATGTCCTGGATCTCCTCTGGATCATTTTTTGAAGATTGGTGTTATATTTGCTACCTTACAGTCATCAGCACAATGCATGATTTGAGGGAAAGATTATATATTTTGGCTAGGACCTCAGCAATTTCATCTTTAAATTCCTTGAGAACTCGTGGATGGATGCCATCTGGTCTGGGTGATTTATTTGTTAGCAATTAGTTTAACAAGATATGCAAGGACCTCCTCCCTGGTTATTTCTCTCTGACTTAATTCTTCTGTTTCCTTCCCTACGAATATAGGTTCTGTTTGGGGCACGTGGTCTCTGTCTTCTTCAGTGAATACTGAAACAAAGAATTCATTGAGTCTCTCTGCAACCCTCTGTTTACTCTTTAATGTCTCTCTCTCACTCACTTTTTCTTTCTTTCTCATCTTACAGACCTCTTACATGACTAATGGCAACTTATACAACAACCTTTAGGGCAGTGTTGGTGAACATATGACATGGGTGCCAAAATGGCACTTGGAGCCCTTTCTGTGGGCACCCGAAATCGCCCCTTCACAGCCTCCTGAATTCATTTTAAATTGCTGTATCAGCACTTTGCAAAAAATTAGTGGGTTTTATTATTATTATTATTATTATTATTATTATTATTATTATTATTATTATTATTATTATTATTATTATTATTATTATTTATTGCATTTATACCCCGCTTATCTACAATGTGTACCTAAGCGGCTTACAAGGCTGCGATAGCCACACAAATTACAATGGTGCACAGACAGGACAGGTGATAGTAACACTAAACAAAAGTTAAAACCTTATGGCACCTCAATAACTAAACAGTGGTAAATAAAAACAGGTAGCGATGGCGGGGAAAAAAAAAACTTAGTTAAGAATCGCCAAAGGCCTCCCGGAAAAGATAGGTCTTTAGCGCCTTCCGGAAGGCCTGCGGGGACTCTGCAGAGCACACTTCACTGGGGATGGAGTTCCAGAGGCTGGGGGCCGCCACTGAGAAAGCCCGGGTCCGAGTACTCGTCCTCCGGGCTTCACGAGGAGTGGCGACCCGAAGCAAGTGCGCTCGCGCCTGCCGAACGGGACGGGCCGAGGTTGATCGCTGAGCGATACGCTCTGCCAGGTAGTCCGGTCCCAAGCCATGGAGGGTTTTATAAACTAAAACCAAGACCTTGAATCTAATCCGGGCTGCAACGGGCAACCAGTGCAGACGGGCCAGGACTGGGGTGATGTGGTCATAGCGACGCACACCAGCCACCAGCCTGGCCGCTGCGTTCTGTACCCGCTGCAGGCGCCGGAGAAGAGTCAAGGGCAACCCCATGTAGAGGACGTTACAGTAGTCCAGCCTCGAGATCACCAGAGCTTGGACCACTGTTCTCAGAGAGTTTGCGTCGAGGTACGGGCGGATCTGGGCGATCCGACGGAGATGGTAATAGGCGGACCTGGTCACCGACGCCACCTGGAACTCCATGGTGAGCGCCGGGTCCAGGAACACACCCAGATTCCGCGCCCTCTCCGCGAGCTGCAGGGAAACTCCCCCCAGACAGGGGAGAGGGCCACCGTACCCCGACGGCGAGCTCCCGAAGAACATAACCTCCGTCTTCTCGGGGTTGAGCTTAAGCCTGTTCGCCCCGGTCCAAGCCAGTACGGCCTCCAGGCACCCGTCGAGGACCCTCACAGCTTCCACAGCAGAGGTGGTAAAGGAGAGATAGAGCTGTGTGTCATCAGCATACTGATGACAGCAGACTCCAAAACTCCTGATGACCCCCGCCAACGGCCTTACGTAGATGTTAAACAGCATGGGGGACAGAGAGGACCCCTGTGGAACCCCACAAGGGAGAATCCAAGGGGCCGATAACTCCCCCCCATGCTGCACATACTGTGGGCGGGCCTCCAGGAAGGAACGGAGCCAACTGCGAGCAGTGCCTCCGATTCCGACCTCAGAGAGCCGGTCCAACAGGATACCGTGGTCGACGGTATCAAAGGCCGCTGACAGATCCAGGAGGACCAACAGGGTAGAGCAACCCCTGTCGGCCGCCCTGAGAAGGTCATCTTGTAGGGCTACCAAAGCTGTTTCGGTACCCCGGCGGGGCCTGAACCCGGACTGGCATGGATCGAGGCACTGCTGATCCTCCAGGTATGACTGCAGCCGGACCGCCGCCACCCTCTCGATCACCTTGCCCATAAATGGGACATTGGCGATTGGGCGATAATTTGTTAAATCGTCCACCGCCAGGCCAGGTTTTTTCAGAATGGGCTTTACCACCGTCTCCTTCAAACGAGAGGGAAAGACCCCATCGCTGAAGGAGGCGGTGGCGATGGCAGCAGCCCATTCGGCCATAGTCCTTCTGGCAGCTCTAATTAGCCAGGCAGGGCAAGGGTCGAAAGGGGTGGAGGCAGGCCGGCAATGCGCCATAGCACTGGAGACCTCGACAGCGGAAACAGGCACAAGCGCATCCAACCGAGGCGACGAAGGCGGACCAGCAACTGGAGATGGCGGGGCAGGACCACTGCAACCGGAGTCAAAGCCGGCACGGATGGCCTCTATTTTAGTTCGAAAGAAGGCTGCAAATTGCTCACTACTGAACTCAGTAGGAGGAGGCCTAGCCAGGCTAGGATTGCTGAGGTCCCGAACCACCCAGAAAAGCTCCGCCTGGCGGTTCGAGGCCTCAGCAATTCTCAGGGAGGTGAAAGATGTTCTGGCCTCCCTGATCACGTTGGTATAGCAACTAGACTGGGCATCAACGGCAGCCTTACTCAACGCCGTCCGGGTTTTCCTCCAGCTGCGCTCTAACCTCCTCCTCTCCTGCTTCATTGCCCTAAGCTCCCCCGTGAACCATGGGGAGGGCCGGGCTCGGAAACGGAGGAGGCGCTTGGGGACGATCCGGTCTATGGTGTGGACAGCTGTTTCATGCCAAAGATTAGCCACATCCTCGGCCGGAACGCCAGTCATAACACCAGGTAATCCCCCGAAGAGCTCACCGAACTGCTGGGGGTCCATGAGCCTCCGGGGGCGGGCCAAAACAGCGGGCCAATGGTCCCCGCGGGGAGGGGCCGGAATCGCCAGGGAGAAAGAGATCAGGTGATGGTCTGTCCATGACACAGGAAGGGAGACAAAGTCCCCCACCTCCAGACACGAATCCCCCGACATGGAGGTAAACACTAGATCCAGGGTGTGACTGGATCTGTGGGTGGGGCATAAAACATGCTGGGACAGACCCATGGAAGCCATGGATTCCATGAACTCCAGAGCTGCACCAGAAAGTTCACCATCCGCATGCACATTGAGATCACCAGCAACCAATAGGCGCGGGGATCTCAACAGGGCAGCGGCGATGAACTCTGTGAGCTCCGGAAGGATTGTGCAGGGTTGCGGGGAGCTCGGTAGCCCAGCACAATGCCAAATCTGTCCCGCTGTCCCACCAACAGATGAAGGACTTCTAACCCCTGGCTAACCAATGAATCACAGTTTGGCAACTCGGTTTCTAAAAGGTTCACCATCACTGCTTTAGGGTATAACCTTATACTAGAGATGGGCACGACCAGGAAAAATTACGTTTTGAGTTGTCGTGTGTCGGAGCCGGCCTGTTTCGGCTCGTTTCAGTTTTTCGCGAAATTTTCCAAAAATTTGTCATTTCGTTTGTCAGTTTTTCGTCTGTCGTTAGTACTGGTTTTTGGGGGGGCTCCTGGAGGCACCTCTCTGGGTGGGTGCCTCCTCTGGCCCGCCATGAAGGGAAAGCGGGCTCCTGGAGGCACCTTGTGGGTGCCTCCTCTCCTCACCCGCTACAAAATGGCATGCATAGCCAATTAGATATGCATACCATTAAGTTGCAGTTGTTGCAGCAGGCAGAGGCACCTCTCTTTCAATGGGTGCCTCTGTGACTCACTGCCTGCTTGGGCTGGAGAGCGAAGTGAGAGAGGACCGGACCCCTACGGGCGCCCGCTGTGACTCACTAAGAAGGGAAGTGTACTTGCTGTAGTGCAATGCGAGTACACAGATCTGGCTTGGGGTTAGGAGTTAGCGCAAGGGCTAGGCTTAGGGTTACTGGTAAGGGTAGGGTGAGTTACTGGGGTGCACCTCTGGGTGCCTCTCTGACCCACTAAGGACAATGTCCTGGTGTATGGGTTAGGGTTAGGGTTCAGGTTCGGGCTAGGGTTAGTGGCTTTTTATGCCTGACGGGAACATGCCAGAAGTCTTGGTCAAAACCTGGCCAAGTGGCCATGCAATTGGTGGAATGGCTCCAAAAATTTATATGGTCCACTCCCATGGCCAGCCCATCATTAATGTGCAGGTGTAAAAAAATAAAAATAAAAATAAAAAAAAATAAAATAAATGGAGACGTTTTGTTGCAAGAAAAACCCACTGCTGCTACTGAAAAAATTCAGGCAGTTTTAAAATAGCTATTTTCGCATGTTTCTGTGGTGCTTTGGTGTGTTTTTGGACCACGATTTCAAAATAAATATTGCGGGTCGCCCCATTTTGTATCCCCCGCCCGCACCACATGGCATGGCGAGTTGGCGAGACGACGAGGATGCGCAGCCCAGGAGAGGAGAGGGGGGAGGCCAGGGACCCCCCCCCCCCCCCAGAAACCACCCTTCTGGTAGGTGCCCTCACTGAGGCAGGCCGCAGGCATATTTTCGCCTGCTTTTTTGGCCGGGATCGGTTTTTTTTTTATTTTTAAAACTTTTTTCCTGTGCTGCGCCACTTGGCGAGTTGGCGTGGGCGAGTGCGACTCGATGACGAGGATGCGCGCTTTGCGCAGCCCAGGAGAGGAGGGGAGGGAGGCTGGGGACCCCCCCCCCCCCAGAAACCACCCCTCTGGAGGTGCCCTCACTCAGGCAGGCATATTTTCGGCTGCTTTTTTGGCCGGGAATCGGG
Source organism: Phrynocephalus guinanensis (assembly GCA_037367245.1). Lineage (NCBI taxonomy): Eukaryota > Metazoa > Chordata > Lepidosauria > Squamata > Agamidae > Phrynocephalus > Phrynocephalus guinanensis. The sequence goes on along the minus strand of CM074736.1, from coordinate 91,570,680 downwards.
TTTTTTATTTATTTTATTTTTAAAACTTTTTTCCTGTGCCGCGCCGCTTGGCGAGTTGGCGTGGGCGAGTGCGACTCGACGATGAGGATGTGCACTTTGCGCAGCCCAGGAGAGGAGGGGGGAGGCTGGGGACCCCCCCCCAAGAAACCACCCCTCTGGTAGGTGCCCTCACTCAGGCAGGCATATTTTCGCCTGCTTTTTTGGCCGGGAATCAGGTTTTTTTTTATTTTTAAAACTGTTTTCCTGTGCCGCTTGGCATCGCGCGATTGCTGCGATGCCAGGAACGACAATGACAAATCAGACCCAATTTTTCTTTATTTGGTTCGAGTTCGAGTTCTGGCGGAGTAATTGTCATTACCGTTTCTGTTACGTAATGGAAACGAGAAACAGAAACGGAAACGAGAATTTCGCCAAGTCGTGCCCATGTCTACCTTATACAGTAATACCTCAGATAACAAATTTTTCGGATAATGAATGGACATTTCCAGCCCCCCAAGCCCCCTGCCCTAGCCAGCGGCATTTCCCCTGACTAGCTGGAGCAACCCCCTCAGCCCAGCATTCCAGGAGGGCTTTGCCCAGCCCATGCTTTCTCCCCATTGTTCTTGACTCTCTGGCTCCTGGTTCCCAGTGGCAGCAGAGATGGCAGAGGTGGGAGCAGGGGGAAGGGGCAAAGCCACACGTTTTTGCCCACCTCCTGGGTGACGAGCGGTGGCAAGGCAGGGAGGTTGGGGTCGGGAGGTAATGGGGAGGAAGCGGGAAGCCACGCGTGCCCAGGCGATGAACGGCAGCAAGCAGGGGGGTTGGGGCTGGGAGGGAATGGGGGAGGAAGTGGAAAGCCACGTGCACCTGAGCGACGAACGGCAGTGAGGCAGGGAGGTTGGGGTCGGGAGGGAATGGGGGAGGAAGCCGGAAGCTGTGCGGCTTGCCCTCCGCCCAGGTGCCCAGCAGCAGCGGTGGTACCAAGGCAGGAGAGGTAGGGGCTGGTGGGATGGGGGCAGGAGGCGGCCTTGGCAGGGGTGGCTTAGGAGGGGGAGGAGTGCACTTTCAAATTGCACTTTGTAAAGAGGTCTCAAAAAAGGCTTTTTTGCCTTTTTTCCGGACCTCCGGAACGGATTAAATGGTTTCCCATTCATTTCAATGGGAAACCATGTTTCTGATAACAATTTTTTCAGATAGCGAATTGCCTTGGAGATTGAATTAAAATTGTTATCTGAGGTACCACTGTACTTCACTGAAGTAAGCCTGTCTTAAATGTAGAGGAGGATGCTAAGTGATGAGTTAGAGCCCTTTGACTAATAATACTGAAAAGAAAATGAAATCTGCATTACTTGAAATGGAACCTATAATTTCCTTACTCAAGCTGATTTAACAAGGATGCAGACTCCATTTTGGATTTGACTTTTAAAAAGAGAAACTGGCCCAATATCTGGCCCTGATAATTCTCGAAACTTCAATTTCTTCAGCAGTCTTCTGGCTCTCTAGTGCCCAGCTTGCTGTCTAGTCCTGTGGGACTCCCCTGTTTACGTGATTTCAGTGTCTAATAGATTGTCACCCACTCTTGTTTTCAGATAGGTACAAGGTTGCACCGTTACTGTCTAAGGATTGTAAATCTGCAGAGAAAACTGAAGACAGAGAGGGGGGAGAGGAACAATAAACCCACTTTTCTTCTGAGTAGAAAACGGAGAACCTGTAGCCTGTGACCCCAAATTTCTGTATGCCACTACAAAACCAGCCACAGTTAAAAAAAAAAATATATGCAACAACTTATAATACTGTACCAAATATATTCAGCTAAACTTATACCAAAGGCTTTATTTTTCAGTTTCAACTACAATGTTTCAAGTGCGTAAACCTTTTGGCAACTGTTAGTCTCTTCCCCTGTCAACTGCATGGTTCTCAGTTAATATTCCTCAGCTGCGTACTGTAAAGAATTTGTGGTGAAACTGTTAAAAGACCCCCATTAGGAATACTCACCCTATACTTTCAGCCACCATTTTGGGTTAAAAAATGATTTTCAATGACAGTAACATCTTAATTCCAGGCTGCAGGCAAAAGATGGAGCCACCTATTTCTCTCCTGCTTATAACTGTATTACCGTATATACTCGAGTATAAGTCGACCCGAGTATAAGTCGGGGGGCCTAATTTAACCCCCCAAAATTGGGAAAATTTATTGACTCAAGTATAAGTCTAGTGTGCGAAATGCAGCAGGGCCTGGCAACTCTTCCTTTGTCAGCTGGGTGTGTGTGTGTGTGTGTGTGTGATGTTTAAAATGACTTTTAGCCACTGAGGCAAGTGCTTGGGTTGGTGGCTAAAAGTCATTTTAAACATTGTACACCACTCCCCTGCAATATGGTGGGGGGGGGGGTCAGGAGAATTGGCGCACAATGTTTAAAATGACTTTTAGCCACCTACCCAATCACTTCCCTTAGTGGCTAAAAGTATTGACTCGAATATAAGCAGAGGGCCCCTTTTTTCAGCCCAAAATTAGGGCTGAAAAACTAGGTTTATATTTTAGTATATACAGTACTTTCTTGTTCCTTGAATATGGAGGGCCCTCTGATTTTTTTAAAATAACAATATCAAGCATAGAATAAAAAAGGTAGAGTCTCCTTTTTATTTCATTTTTCCCCTTAAGGTAGAGCAGCAGTAAAACACATGTAAAAATATTTTACATTAGGACCAGAGTGCATTGCAATATCTACACTGCAATGAATCAGAATTCAATTAAAATTGGCTTGGTAAACATTCTGTTACTTGGCTATTCAGATGTAGGTGGAGTAGCAAAAACTGCAGTGGCAAATTGCCTCTAGTTCAAAGTGTGGTGCAGTAGAGTGACGGATGAGGACTCAGGAGAATAAGATTCAAATCCCAACTTACCCTTGGAAATTCACTGGGGAATTGGTAAAACCACTCCTTAAGTATCTTGAGAATCTTAATAGGGATGCTGTGAGTTGGTTCCAACCTGATGGAAGACGACGCAACAAACTGCTGCTTGTATCCTTCCTGGCACACAGCTTCCAAAACTGGTGTATAATGGATATGAGGGTAAGCCCTGTAGCCAGGAACACTTGATTGGTGCAATTAACACCACTGCATTTATCCTGGAGTAACACCAATAGGATTCCAGCCAATGTATTTGTTTATACCCACTTTATTTTGGGCAAAATACCCAAGTCTCGAAAATTGCAACATGCATAATATTAAACAAAACTGCTTGTGCTTTAGGATAAGGATATTAGCTGGCTTGATGCATTCTTTCAATAACCAAGCACCTAAGGACACTCCCTTGAAAGCGATTTTTCTTTGATAAAGATTGGATTGATTTCTAAAACTGGGACCTGAATCATCAGCAAGTTCCATTTGAAACATTAGATTTCCATGATTTGATAGTGCCAAATAATGTAGTTCTGGTGCCCTGATAATAAAATCTTAATCATATTTATTCCTCTGGAAGGCTTGCTGATTTTAATGGAACTAGCCCACCTAGGACTAGTTCACAACACTTATTGAGCATGTATTTTAAAGCCTACTGATATTCAGTTGTAATATTATGCTACAGTTCAAACCATGACTCATCATTTACAACACAGTAACAATTTCAAACTATCATAAGTCTTGTAGTTAGAAGTGGGTTGAAGATTCTTAACTAAGAGATGTTGTGGGGTGAAGAAATATAAACAGGATCAGACAGAAGATCTCAGTACTGGTCTCCAACAGGTGGTACCATGAGAATAAATGATTCTAGTGTTTGAAGCATAAAATTGGGATTCCTCCATAGACAAGAAATACCCATGTAGACTATTTAGTAGCCCAATAGGTCAAGTACACCCATTTCATAATATCATAATATAAATATAATATCATGCTGAAATATATAATGCAAGTAATATTCTTGGTTCCGTTGGTTATATGAAGCGTTTGAAATTGCATTGGCTGTTGCTAATATGCTTGCTCTAGGAATGAGATTGGATCAATTTAATATAATCATTTTAATGATTAAACATTCTTCAAAGATTGTCTCATTGATGCTCTGTCTCCAAAATGTTATGGTACTATTAATTTTCTGTGATCATAAGGTCTTGAAACATAGGCATAAAATATTGTGACAGAATATTCACCAAACAGGTAGTATTACCTACCAGTGTAAGGCTGTATGTTTCTTCCCATAGAATCTTTGTATAAATCTGCTTTTCCTAAAAATCAAATATCTTGATTCATTTCAATCAGTGCCATATTTCGGCCGCCACAACAGATCAGAACTAGGATATCAAATGGAGTACAAGTGTATGGGTGGTTTTATTGTCAATGATAATGTAATATATAAAATGTGAAGTTTACAGCTGTTAAGTAAACTATTCAACTAAAAATATATATTGAAATGTTATAAAAGACCCTATTTTGACAGCAGATTAATCTTCATATGGTCCCTTTGTAGTGGAAAACGAGGCAATTTATTTCTTCTCAAAACCACATCGTTACAAAAGAACATCTTTATAGTTCAGTGTCTGTGCCTTTATCCATTTTGTGCAAAAACAATTTGGATGTTCCTGTAAGAGATTAGTGAACGGAAGGGATATCGGTGGCTTCCGAACTGTGCACTTCTTCCATGAGCAATGGGCATGAATGTGCTCTGATGTCATTCTTTTTGGAGATGGCCTCATCCAAATCCAGCTGGTCATCATTAATTGTCACTTCCATGCAGCCATTATAAAATACTGTCACTGGGGTTGCCTCAACTGGAACATCTGCATAAAACATCCACATAAAATCAATAATAGTCGGTATATTGACCCATGCCTTTAAGAACCCTTTACCACTATTACTGTCTATAATATATTTAGAATCCATGCATTAACAAAAACTGGGAAGGCACAAATGTAGAGTACATGGAAGAACCTCAAAACATGACAATATAGAAACATCTTTTGCTATAATTAACAACATAGTCCCTGAGATCTAAGGCAAAATCTGAATTTCTAATCAGAGCCTGCAGAAAGAAGTAGAAGAAAAAAAAGTCCCAGGCTCACATCTCCTGCCATTCCCTGATTGATAAAAAGATCTTCTCTCTCCCACATGGAGGGGGGGGGCAGTAAGGAAAACATAGTGTTGTGGCATTGGTAGAGTCAAGGAGCCTTTGGATTTCAGATTTTGGGACCTGAAGGTCTACACATATCCTTTGGGGCTCATGGGGGGGGGGGGAAGTTTTAACAGGAAGTGCAAAGAATAGAGGGAAAAGGCAGGTAAAGCTTCTTCTGATTCAGTCTCAATATACCATTAAAAGAACAGAAGGGCTTTTCTGTCGTTCTGATAAAAAATGTTCTGATATAAAGGTCAGGATTTTCTAGTCTGCTTTGAAAAATCTCCCAATACTCAGTTTTCTTGGCATGCTTTGCTGCTAAGACACTTCACAGGGAGAGAAGCGCTGCAAAAGCTGCACCCTCCTCTCCTTGTTCAGTTACTCCAATTTTTCTAGTTCCCAATCTTAGGTCCCCAAATTTAGTAGTAGTAATCAATTCATCATCATCATTATCATCATCATCATCATCATCATCACCACCACCACCACCACCACCACCACCACCACCATTAGTCACTGCTGGCTGTTGGTGTGTATTTTTTTTGGAACAATCACTGGGAAGATGTCAGAGGTTTATAGATATCTTTAAGGGGAAATCAATGACTATATATTAATCATATTGATTGTAATGGAGTTCCAAATATCTGGGATTTCTGATTTTTAAAATTCTAAATTCTGAATCTGAAGAGGTAATTCCAAATCTGAAACTGTATCTTGGAGCTTGTGAACATCTATTTTTAAAAAATTCATTTTTAGTTGAATTATCAGTGCAGTTCCTCAGAATTGTCAGTAGAGGACACTTAAGTTATGTTAAACAACAAAAGCCTCTTCAGAACCGGGAAGCAAACAGAGACTGGGCAAGAGAAAAGGGAACACGGCTTCTCTCAGATTATTTCCAAAAAGGGATGGTTTGGAATAAACTATGTATCTATTAGCCTTAGCCTAATGAAACTTTAACAACAGTTCAAATACTGCATTTCACTAGAAACTCCATAAATATATATTTAAAATAAAATAAAATGCAACTTTTTAAAGAGAAGAATTTCTGAACAAGGCTTGTCAACTGAATGAATAAGTGACATTTTAGTTTACCAGGAATGCCGCCTAAGTAGGTTTCAAGAGATCGATTCATGGCTTGATGAAGGACAGCAAGCTGCTGTTGTGAGTAGGAGGTCTGTGAATGCGAATCGACTTTAAGTTCAAGAAGTTCCTTAGTTACTTTGAGTTCTACCAGTGCTCTTCTTGAAGTGCATAGCTTGTTGGATTCCAAGCGGGCAACAACGACATTCTCAATAGATACTATGATATCCTGGGGGTCAGAGGCAAGAAGAGATAAGAGAATAACAGGGTGTTTCATTTCAATAGTTGAGATATATTTTTTCCACTCACATTGAAGGCCAAAGAAGCTGCCTAAAAATACCAAAGCACGTGCAATATTATCAAAAGCCAAGCAATATGGAAGACTATACCTACCCATATCAAAATGTTATCCTAAATTCTGCAATACCATGCCAATAAGATTTCAATACCTGAGTAGGAAAATCAACTCAAATACCATAGCCAAAATCAACTCAAATACCATAGCCCGGTGGTCCCCAACCCCCGGTCCGCGGACCTGTCGGCACCGGGCCGCCTGGGGAGGCCGGGGAGGCTCCTCCCCTTTTCCTCCGCCGCCCTCCTCCTCCTCTTCTCTCCCGCGGGCAGCCGGTGGAGGAGGAAGGCTGGAGGAGCGCAGGAGGAGCCGCCGCCGCCTTTGCCTCCCTGCTCTGCCCGCAGGCGGCGGCGGCGGCGCATCCTCCTCCTCCTCCGCCCTCCTCCTCCTCACCCTCCACCACCACCAGCAGCAGCAGCAGCAGCAGCCACGGCGGCGGCGGCGCGTCCTCCTCCTCCTCCTCCTCTTCTCTCCCAAGGGCAGCCAATGGAAGAAGAAGGCTGGAGGAGCGCAGGAGGAGCCGCCCGCCGCCCGAGGGACAGAGAGCGCGATCATGCGGCTGCTGCCCCGGGCACCTCCGCCGCCTTCGCCTTCGCCCCCGCCGCCGCCGCTGCGCTTCGCCCTGGCCTCCTCCTCGTCCCCGTCGTCATGCTCCCTGGTGGCCTTTGCGCACCCGGTTCTTAGAGCAGGACGGTGGGGGGTTGGGTTGGGAGGAGGCGAGGAGGGGCGAGCGGGCCAAACGGGGTTCGGAGAAAGGAGAGCCCCCCTCCCCCTTCCCCCTTCTTGGCTGGGCTTGGGGTCCTCCGGCGCCTCCTTCCCTCTCGCGAGAGACCCGGGACGATACTTGGCGAAGTGGGTGTTGGGGGGGGAAGGAAAGGAGCCGCGGGCCAGGAGGGGAGGGGGAGAGGGAGGGGGCAAAGGGAGGGAGCGGCGGAGCGGCCGAAAGCAGCCGGGCAGGCAGAGCATCTTCCACACACGCGCGCGCGCGCACGCCCCCTCCCCTCCAGACCCCCGTTCCACCCCCCCCCGGGGGGCGCCTCCTCCTCCTCCTCATCAGCCCTCTTCAGCCCGGCTGAAGGAAGGGGGCGCGCGCGCACGGGCGGAGGTTTCGCCGGCTCTGCCTTCTCGCCTCGCCCAGCCCGGCGGCGCTTGACAGGCGGCGGACGGAGGGAAAACGGAGGGGGCGGCGGCGGCGACTGACGCTGGTGATGCGCGCCAGGGCATCCTCCTCCTCCTCCTCAGCGCCAGCCGCCCTTTCTCCTGAGGGGGAGGCAGAATTAAGCGGGTGGGCGGGCACGCGCGCGCGCGTGTGTGTGTGTGTGTAGCTTCTGAGGCGTGTGCTGGGGGTGCGGGGGTGGGACTGCACAGCGGTGGGCGAAGGCTCAGCCGCGTCCAGGCGGAGGAGGTGGAGGAGGAGGATGTGCCTGGCCGGCTAACGGTCCCCTTTGGCTCCCTCGCTCTCTCCCCCCCCGCTCACGCCTCCCCCCCACCCGCCCATCCCTCGACCCGCCTCCTCCTCCTCCTCCCCCCCTCGGCCAGGCTCTTCTCCACCCGCTGCCTCCTGCCCCCGCCTTCTTCTCCTTCGCCTTCCCTCTCTCGCGTCCTCCAGCGGCGCCCAGCCCCGACGACCTGCGAGCCCGCGGCCGGAGAGGGCGGCCCGAGTCCCCCAGCAGCCCGTGGCCAGCCGGCGCCTCCTCCTCCTCCTCCTCCTCCTTCTCGGCCGCCCGAGGGACAGAGAGCGCGGTCATGCGGCTGCTGCCCCGGGCGCCTCCGCCGTCTTCGCCTTCGCCCCCGCCGCCGCTGCTGGGCTTCGCCCTGGCCGACAGGAGGAGGAGGTGGAGGCCCGCCCGCCCAGGAGCCCCGGGCTCCCCCCCCCCCCGCCCGTGCGCGCGGGGGGGGAGCGGCATGCCCGACGCCCCCAGCCGGCGAGCGCCGCCGCCGCCGCTCCCGTGCCCCCCCGCAAGGCACACACGCCAAGCCCCCCGCCCCCCCCCTCCTCCCTCCCCCCCATCCCCCGCCCCCACACACACCCTCCCCTGACCCCCACCCCCCATCTCCCCCCCCTCCCCACCCCCGGGCCACGGAAAAATCATAAAATATTTTCCGGTCCGTGGGGACAAAAAGGTTGGGGAGCACTGCCATAGCCAATGGCATTGAGCCAACTCAAATACCATAGACTTCACCACAGTCTTGTACTGTTTGTTCTCTCCTGCTGATAATGTGCTATTGGGACAAACCATTCCACCAGACAAACTATTAGAGCCTAAAAAGCTGAGACCCTCTAACTGTGGATACAATTACTAATCCTATGTAAGTGTAGTATAGTGAGAGCAACCATACCTGAAAAACATATCCTGTCCAAGGGTCCCTCTAGGCATTAAAAGAAAAAAGAGGCATCTCTGCTTATCCTTTGGCAACCCAAAGAGCCAAGCTACTAAGTAATGGCAACTGATGTTTCTGAGTCCACCTCAGCCTGGAATGTTCTCACAGTCCTCCCTAATCAAGATGGCTGAAGGGTGACTGAGCTGACTGTAAACTGGTGAAGGCTGTGTTGAATCCAACCCTCCTCCAGCCTGGGGCATACTGGAATTCATTCAGGACTACCTTGATCGAGCCAGCATAGTTTCTGTGAGTCTAGCCCTCAAGAGACCTGGAGCTGGTGTAATTCAGCTCCTCCTATGCCCTATCCCTTCTCCACCTCTTATTTGGGCTCTTCTGATAGTTGCCCAATAGACAGCTGTGCTGACATGTCTAGCTATGCTGCCAAATCTGAGATCAGCCAGCATGCGGGGAAGGTACTTGGAATAACACCTTGGAATAATACCTTAGAATCGCACAGAGCTGGAAGGGACCCTTGAGTCCAGCCTTTGTCAAGGAAGCTCAGTGGGGAACTGAACTCCCAACCTTGGGCTCCGCAGACAGACACCTAAACCACTGAGCTATCCAGCAGTTCTGCTTGTGCAAAGATTGCTTTTGGCATAAGAGGCTTCTGCCTGTTCCAAACCCAGTACAGCTGGCATATCTTTGAATCGGGACTGCCCTGTTTATTTTCGAACTTCAGTGTAAAGCAGTAGTTCTCAACCTTCCTAATGCTGCAGCCCCTTTAATACAGTTCCTCATGTTGTGGTGATCCCTTTCCCTGCTTAGAAGAGGCCACAAGCCCTCTTTGGCAGGCCACTGCCTTAGGTGCCATACAGAACTTCCCTCTATAGGCACCCTCAGCCAATTGTGGCCTCCGGTGCCATGGACTGATATCCCCTCCAAACTATCAAGCTGTAACTCACTCTTCCCCCCTTCCTCCCCGTCCTCTTCCAGACCTGAGCTGTTTGTGCCTTTTTCTTCACTGGCGCATGGCAACCCCTGTGAAAGGGTCGTTCAACCCTCAAAGGGGTCCCGGCCCCCAGGTTGGGAACCACTGGTGTAAGGGGAATGGTTAACACCAACTGGAGATGGGCACAAATGATGGTTCAGTGCAGTACCCACACAGGTACTCTGTGGGTGCCTTGAAGTTCCCTCCCCTGTCCCCTCCACATGATCACCCATTTATCAACAGCAAGGTGTTGCCGTCCCCAGCCTCCCCTGTGTGATCACCTACTCACTAGCATCAGTGCCTACTTTCCTACTCTACCTGCTGCCCCCTCAGTCAAAGAGGCGCTGTTGGTGAGTGAACAGCCACACAGAGGAAGCAGAGAATTGAGCTGTTGCTAGTGAGTGGGCAATCATGCAGAGGAGGTAGGGAGGGAAGCATGCTGCTGCCGCCTGTGAATAGGCAACTGCATGGAAGAGGTTGGAGAGGAAAGTGCCGGCACCTACAGAACACCTTTGCAGGTGTTGTGTTGAACTGGGCTGAACAGCGGTTCGTGTCCATCCACAATGCCACCCTCTGTTGAACCATGTCAAATCCAGTTCTTTAGGAGTCAATAAAACCATGGTAAAGCCTATGGGAATTTTGTGTGAGCACACATATGAATTTTGATCCAGTTACTTTTTATATGTACTTCACCCAAACGGTAGTTTTCTTCATAACTCGAATTTGGTAAGTGTAGAAGTATGAGTATTTCATTTTAGTTGATTTTTAAAGTATTTAACAAATTCTCAAGTTGTATATTCAGGAAAGAAAGAATCATAGAATCACAGAATCATAGAGTGGGAAGAGACCTTGAGGTCCATCCAGTCCAACCCCCTGCCATGCAGGAACCCCAATCACAGTATTTCTGACAGCTGGCCATCCATCCTTTGCTTAAAAACCTCCAAAGGAGGAGACTCCACCACCCTCCATGGCAGCATATTCCACTGCCAAACAGCTCTGTCATGAAGTTCTTCCTAATGTTCAAATGGAATCTCTTTTCCTGCCGTTTGAAACCATTGCCCCGCGTCCTAGTCTCTGAAGCCATAGAAAACAAACCTGTTCCCTCTTCAACATGACATCCTTTCAAATATTTAAACATAGCTATCATATCCCCTCTCAGCCTTCTTTTTGAAAGGCTAGACATTCCCAGCTCCCTAAGCCATTCCTCATAAGACCTTTCTTCCAGACCTTCAACCATCCTGGTCACCCTCCTCTATACCTGATCGAGGCTGTCAACATCCTTTTTAAATTGAGGCGCACAGAACTGGACACAGTACTCCAGGTGGGATCTGACCAGAGCAGAATACAGTGGTACTATCACTTCCCTTGATCTAGACACTATGCTTCTGTTGATGCAACCAAGAATCGCATTCGCTTTTCTGGCTGCCACATCACATTGCTGACTCATGTTCAATTTGTGATCCACCAAGACTCACATATCCCTTTCACATGTTCTATTTTCCAGCCAGGTATCTCCCATCCTATATCTGTGCAAAGGACTTGAGGTTTTAAAAATGTGAATGCAGGAGAAACTAAAAGTTACTAATTTCCAAATATATCAAATTTTGCACCGAGAAAGCTAGCATGGCAGTGGGTATGTTCTCCTAGGAACATTTGCCTCAGAATAATTTCAACCAAGCAATCCTCCATGGGCTTTCTGAAGTGGTGCAATCAAGAAAGGAAAAATGTGTATCAGAACGGGCCTTTTTTGGTCCCAATTTAACATTCCACTGCTGTCAGTAAAAGACACTAATGGATGTGTTTCAAAATCAAACTGGTCATTTGACATGTGGAAACATCTTTAACTCTCCTCCGCAAGCCATTTTCTTGCTTTAGGCGTCTGCGGGGAGAATATTGGATTTCAGTCAGATCAGATTTCTATGGCAAAGGTGAGGACTAAAGTGGTAGCCACACCTTTCAGAACAAATTACCCGTCACATCCAAGGGAGATGCTGAATATCTGGGCAGTTCCCTCCACCAAGAATACAATAAGGAGCAAACGATTACCTTTGAGTTTGGGGAGGTGGAGTCTACAATTGATAAAGAAAGAGGCACTGTTTCATCAGAAACCAAAGCAAACATTACACCTGTGCCTTTGGATGGACGGATAGTCAAGGTCACGTTTATTAACCAATCTTCTGTATTGCTTAGGCTGTCATCTGTGTCATTTTAAACAAACAAAAAAGAAGAGAAAAGAAGACATTATAAAATCATAAAAGAGACCCTTATAAATTGAAACTTTAACAAACTGTTTGCCTGGAAAGCACAGACCCAATGAAGCTATAGGAACTAACATCAACTATTGACATAACAAGGTCGGCTAGATTGTGTCCATTGTCTATTCTGATCTCCTCTGACATACATATGTGGTAAAAAAAAAACCTCTCTAAAATGTCTTCTGATTGGGTATAAAGCTACATGTCATGCTCAGGTACCTTCTGAGAAAGCAAGTGAAACATGGAGTTAGTCGATGTCTATGTGTCTGGAATTGTTTCCATTTATTTTTAAATAAATGGTATGATAGAAGAATTCCCTGAAAACAAATAACAGTTAATCCATAGCACATCACAGAAAGCTTTATGCCCAGTAATCTGGATACAGTTGAGTCATGACAGCTATTATTGTAAATCTGTAAATCTGATGGACTCTCTCTTCACATATGTCCAACGAAAACTTGTGGTGGTCCATTGTAAGGAAAATGATAATTCTGTGTCATTTTGGAATGGAACAAGGATATTCTACCAAGGTGTTCTAAGGTTATAGAATGCTTGGGCTGTTGAAGGCCAACTTATCCCTAGCTTTCTTTACTGTACAGAGGAAGTGTTAGGTATTTTGTATAAGCTGAAAAGATAATATGAGACTTGTTTTTTCCAAAATGCATATTGGTTTAGTTTTAGAAGACATTTTGGTTTTATAATATTAATGTTTGCTTCTCCTACCATACTTTTGACATTAATAAAAAGAGATGTGAAGAAGGAAGGATAATTAGGGATCAACCAGAAACATCCCTGTTGGCCACAAGCAGAGTCATTAAGACAAAGCACACAGTGTCATGTGGCAAGCGGTTCCACATGCTATACCCTAGAAACAGATTGTCTATTATGCATAAATTTAATAAATGGACAACTGCAACGATGTGATGTCATATTTTATTATACTATACACAGAAGTAGGTCTGAGTGATGGGGAATAATATATTATGTGCGTGTAAGATTCTAGTGTGTAACAAAAGCATTCAGGCACTATATAAAAGCATTATATAGAGAGCATTTCGATAGTTCAGCTGGTTTTGGGGAGGACTATCTTCCCTGAAGTGAATAATGACATTTTTGCCCTCCATTCATCAAACCGAGAAACCTGTTCAGCATAAAGAATACTGTCAGAGAAAATGAGGAAAAACACTTACTGTAGTTAATATGAAATTTTGCCACTCCAGTGCCAGGATAGAAAGATCCCTTTCCGACACTTACTAAACAGTGCTTGCTTTGTTTGTCTTGAATGATATCTTTCACACCAGAATTTCCTTGATTCAACAAATTCCAGGCACGAATGCACCCATCCAGTCGAGGGTTAATCTGCAGAAGAAGTGGCAGTACCATTTTTGGCATTCTACAACATTCCAGGAAAGTGATCAATTAATGCAGAACAAGTTTCTTCATCTCACACCTTATTTTGGGACCCTATATTTAGCAACATGAGTTCCATTGTAAGACTATGGTACACAAAAAGGCATCCGGCCCGAAATCACAGAAAGAAAAGCAACTTCAAGAGATACTAGTTGTTGTATTTCATGAGTGGGTTTTTAAAACTACAAACAGCTTCACACAGTAAGACTAATACAGCAAATACATCGGGAATAGATAGAGATGTAGTCCTTTCCTCTTCTCCTGAAGACCTGAGGGAAATCCCTTCTTTGGACCGGGTACTTGCATTGGGAAACACTGACCCCAGTGAACTCCCCTGAAAAATATTTGTGAGATTTGTATCCCAGCCCATCGCAGCACATTTTAATTTGGTTTAAAAGGTTTTTAAAAATGAATGCCTCTAACTAATCTATAAAATCATGCAGACCTGTTATTAATATAACAAACATAATATACAAAAAGTTTAAATATGTTATCTGAACATTTATGAAACAGAATCTGTATGGGGGGGGGGATAATTTTCACTTGCAGCAGTCTCCTGAGGGAGAAAAAAACAGTGGAGTCCTGAAGCACCTTAAAATCAGAGGACTTCATCCAGTTTTTAGTTCCTGCTAGAGAAGACATGCAAAATAAATGAAAGTTTGGTATGTTAACACTTAGTAGATCTCATTAGCTGAAATCCTTCAGCTTATTGCTTTAAACTGGTACTAGGGTAGGCCATTTGAATCAGTGGAACTTAGGGAGGAGTTGATCTACCAAGCCCACACTGATGCATTGGGCCTATTTTGGCTGTAACATTATGATGCTAAGCCACAACATTTTAGCTACTCAGCCAGGAGAGCAATTCTCACTGGGATTAGAAAATGGATTGAGACCCAAAATCTTGACTGCCATCCATTTGACCACGTATGGATCTGTCCACAAATCCTTCTGCGATATAAAATTCATCCGCATTCAGAAATTGTAGGCACAGTTGTTTTAAAGCTCTTTTCCACAGCTGGCAGATAGTCGGTGGTTATTGGGAAGAAGCCACACAACAAATTATTCATAGGCTGAAGAAGCCTTAAGGCAGAGGTAGATAATCCTTGAACCTTCAGCATATTTGCAAGACTTAGATGTTCAAGAAAAAGCAATGCAATCTTACAGGCAGTAAAACCAATCTTTATGATTTTGTGCCGCAGCATTGGGTTGGATTAACTGTTACTAAGCTTCTCTGTTGTTTTTCCTTGCTGTTAAAAAACTGTGCTAAGCCATTTCTTCAAGAAGTTAGGAAGTATACAGGATATATCCTCTGAAAATGGTATTTTTCACAGCAGGACATCTTTCTAAGCAGACAAGAAATAGTCACCTTCTACATAAGAGCCATTCTCCTTGTCTTTTTCTTTCTTTTTACTACTGCTTTCCTTAGCCTTTTGCCACTGAAGTTGCTTCCTCCTATTGTAAGGTTATGTCCTAACTACTACAGGGCAACTGCAAGCCCAGAAAAAAACACAGTACTAATTCCAGGCTTAACCTGCTAGTTAAAATGCACCTCTTGCAGAGCTGCTTTAATAGCTTTATGCCTACCCTCCTCCTTCAACTGGAATGATCAATTCCAGCTCTCCTTTATTTCAGAAGGAAATACAGTGGGATCCCCTTGATCTATTATGGGATCAGCATCCACTCATCCAGGTCTGGAAATATTAAAAATATTAAAAGAAAAATCCTATAAATATATATTTCTAATAATGAAGTTAACAAAGGGCGCTTTTACATGACCCCTAAGATCCGCTGGTCACTTAAATTCGGACCAGAGATCTTAGGGGTTTGTTGCTCTTCGTGCGTCCCCACCCCTCCGCACTTCCTGGCTGCTGGCTCCGTGAGGGGAGGGAGAAAAAAAGGGACAAAAGAATAAAGGCTTACCTCCCGGGGCTCCGTCACTTCCTGGTTCCTTCTCTTAAAGGGGCGGGAGGCAAAAAACAACAGCAAAAAGAAGCGAGGAGAGCCCAGCACATCTGCATCAAGATTTTTCACGCTTGGAGAGCAGGTACAAGAAAAGTACGCTGGGACCCGCTTAGGTGGGCCTGGTCGCACTTAATTTTCAGTAAGTTCCGGAGCTGGTGGGTAAACAATTTTAAGCTCCGGAGCTGGGAGCCATTTGCGGCGGAGTTTAGGGGTCGTGTAAAAAGGCCCAAAAGTGGCCACTAGAGAAAGTGAGAGACCATGCTATGTGTGTGTAGCCTTCACTAGAGAAATATATTTCCACAATGTCTTTACCAGGACTGGCCACTGAAGGGAGTCAAAGAACATCCTATGTTTGCTATTATAACAGTATTTGCTATCCACATTTTTCGGCATCCGCAGGGCTGCATGGAACAAACTGGCCACAAATATAGGGGGTCCTACTGCGACCTCTTTTCTTACTAAAGAAGCCACATGTCCGAAACAACAGTTTTATATAATGTGACCATTTCTGAAGAAGTGGAGTTGTCCACAGAAACTCATATTAAAACATAGCAGTTAGTCTTTAAGGTGCCACAATGTTTTTGTCTTCTTTCTTTCTTTCTTTCTTTCTTTCTTTCTTTCTTTCTTTCTTTCTTTCTTTCTTTCTTTCTTTCTTTCTTTCTTTCTTTCTTTTCCTTTCCTTTCCTTTCCTTTCCTCTTCTTTTCTGCCTGAAGTAATAGGTTTAACTTGTCACACACAACTCTGTGTCAACATAGGATTTATTCCATTCAGAGGCTCTATAACACAAATGCCCTTTTGAAAGGGGAAAAAACACCTTCCATTAACTTTTAATCATTATACTTAAGGGAATACCATGACTGACGCATCACAATCAACAGTACAAAAATTACCGGTTTAATAAGAGTGTTGTCCACCTTGCGAGGCAGCCCTGCAATGTACAGTTTTGTTTCCAGAAAGCTGTTGGATTGCTTAAACAGATTTCTTGGGCTGTTAATATTCATCACAGCTTCTTTCGCTATTTTGACACTGATGCTGTGGTCTAATTCTTCCACAGATATCTAAATTTAAAAGAATATAGAGAGATAAAAACAACAAATGTTGAAAAAAGCTACCACAGCAAAGGCTAATGTACCCACAAAATGGATTCTGTCATGCCAGAAGTGATATTGCAAAAAACAAAAGCAGGTTAATTACACTACTAGGATAAATCCTGTGTCCAATGCCCCGTGTGCTGTAAACCTGTACAGTACAGTGGTACCCCAACTTAAGAGCAGCTTGACTTAAGAGCAATTTGACTTAAGAACAGGAAAATGTTGGCATTTTAATTGCCTCCTTACAAATTTTAGATATGGTCTGCTCAACTTACATTTTTTTCATTTTTTAACTTATTTTTTTCATTTTTTTTGGATAGGTACCCCGACTTAAGAGTAGTTCAACTTAAGAGAGTGCATTCGGAACAAATTAAATTCGTAAGTTGAGGTACCACTGTATTTCACTTTGCAAATGGCTGCTTAGTCACCATGTAATCTCTGATCAACTCTAAATGACAGCAGAGGAGTAAATATAGGACCTCGTCTACCCCATATTCTCTGTGCTCAATGGTCCTCTGTGTCAAACAAAATCGAATCAATGTACATGCTCATGTAAGTCAGGGTTTCAAAGGAAATTTCCAGCAGTTTTTTTTTACTCAGTACAGTAGGAACATCCCCCCCATAATCTTCTGAATTACCACTTGCAGATTCACTCATCCACTGCCTGAAAATATTGAATTAAAAAAAACAACCCACTGAAATACAAATTGTATGTCTGTCTATGGTATATGAACAGAGGGAGCCACTAGAGGGAGCCTAATACCATGGTTTTTTCACACGCATGAGAAGGGACTTGGGACCCATCCCTCAACACATACTGTGACCTTACTCCTCATCCAAAGAAATAAGATTGTGTGCGTGATGAACATGAACTTTTCTAAGTCTGAGTCACAGAGCTCCAGCAGAGGGCTCCATCTCTAAACTTCACCTTTGTGAGCACGTGGAAGTCTTTTGAGAAAACAGAGTGAAACATTAATTGCCGTTGCCATTTCTCAGCTTACTTTTTAACATTGGCTCCTTTAGTAAAGGATGTCATTTTCCCGCTCCTCAGAAGCACTCACCATGTGCCACAAGCCATCGTTAATTGCTTTGCCACCGCTTGTCACTTTCATGGCAAGTTCATTCTTGAACTGAATTTCAATCTTTCCATCGCGTAGTGCAAGTAAAATCCATGCTGTGCTGTCAGTAGATTCAGCGTACAGTATAATTCCCTCGTTATCGTATGTCCGGAAGTCAAATTCTGCAGAAAATCTGATTTGCGTGAGAAAGAGAATGTGACTGGGATTTACAGCTCAATCCTGCTATTATGAAATGAAGTATAACAACCAAAATGAAGAAGTTTGGGAGCATCATGCAATTCATGAGGACAGTACAATAGTTACAGATAACAATAGGATTGGATGTCCAGGGATGTTACTTACCTTGTGACCTCAGGCAATCGAAACCTTAAGTACAAAACAGGGATCCCTATAAATTGCTCAGCCAGATACAGTAATTCATAATTCTTTTCAAGATTCAATGGGAGACATTCTGGTACTGCCTAGAAATAATTGGAGAAGTAGTAAGGCATTATTATTTGACTGACTTGAATTCATTCTTCTGTTGTTAGCTTCAGCAGTTTCTTATTCCCTAACCAACAGCACCATGTCCTTTTCTTACTGAAGAACCAGTCTGCCATGTCTTCGCCTGGAAAGATCCTACATAGGCAAGTATCTGAAATTGCCTTTATTGGATCACTAGATGCCTAACTTGGCCGAGTACTGTTGTTCCTGTTGTTGTTGTTGCAATGTGTTGTCAAGTTGGGAGCAACCCTAAATGGGCTTTTAAAGGTAAGGGAGATACTTAAGGAGCAATTTTGCTGGTCCCATCCCCGGAGTGAGTTTCCATGGCTGAGCAAGGATTCAAACCCAGGCCTCCCAAGTCCTAGTCCAGTGGTGGCGAACCTTCAGCACTCCAGATATTTTGGACCACAACTCCAGAAGTCCAAGCCTTTATTGCCAATCACAAAGGACTGTGGTAGTTGTGGTTTAAAACATCTGGAGTGCTGAAGGTTCGCCAGAACTGTCCTAGTGCATCACTCTGTCCAGTACATAGAGATGTAAAATTTCCAGGAATTTTGAAGCTCGAAATCCCCCCATTCCCCCCCCTTTTTTTAAAAATGCTATATTAGCACTCCCTCCCCGCCCCTGCCCCCCGCCCCCGTTTTTACAGCTTGAAAGTCATTCTGCTACTTTAGGAACATAAACTATGGCTATGGGCAATTTGACTTGGCAAATTCGTTGCTCTGTATTTGATGCTTTTGAGCTGTGGTGCTGGAGGAGAGTCTTGAGAGTCCCCTGGACTGCAAGGAGATCAAACCTATCCACCCTGAAAGAAATCATCCCCGAATGTTCACTGGAAGGAGAGATTTTGAAGCTGAGGTTCCAGTACTTTGGCCACCTCACGAGGAGAGAGGACTCCTTGGAAAAGTCCCTGATGTTGGGAAAGATTGGAGGCCAAAGGAAAAGAGGACGGCAGAGAATGCGATGGTTGGACGGTGTCATCGATGCAACCAATATGGACTTGACAAAACTCCGGGAGGCAGTGGAAGACAGGAGGACCTGGCGAGCTCTGGTCCATGGGGTCACGAAGAGTCGGACACGAGTGAACGACTGAACAACAACAACAACAATTTTCTTCCAGTGCTTCGAGGCCGAGTGAATAGGACAAAACAGAACCAAACATACCTACCCACATGCAAAAACAAAAGTGAATCCTTTTTGTTTTTCTTGTGAGAGTTGCAGCGCCTCCTAAAGGAAGATATGCATCTTGTTCTTGCAATGGAGAGTTCAGTTTGTAATCTAGGACTTGCTTGTCCTCAGCGCACAGAAATTATATTAATCTGATACTGTGAATATTTTTTTAGAAATGATTTGAAAAATACCAAACACCCTGTCTTAAAATATTTTATTTTTCATGTTAAAATAAAACATTCCATAACCATTATTTCTTTTTTCAATTTTTCCAATTTTTCAGGAAAAAAACAAAAAAGGCTTCAGGAAAAAACGGGGGGGGGGGGGGAGCATCCCCCCCGAATGTTTCCATTCCCCCCACCACTGGTCTTCACATCTCTACCACTACAACATACTAAGTAAAAATATCAAACACTGTAGCAAACAGGTTATGCATATAGACTTGATGCTTCATATATAATGAGTTGTAGATAAGAAGCTTCTTCCATAATGGCACAATTCCAAGACATTTCTTTGAGGTCTTGTCAGTACTTCCCTTAACCATTCCTAGTGGCCTCATTCTTCCAGTGAGACATAAGGATGGAACTATATGGTAGGGCACAGAGCTTGGAAAGTCCACCCATTAATTTGGACTTTAACTACATCTCCCAGCATCCTGTGTGGAGTAGTTACAATTAGTCTGGTAAGAGAGGTCATACACCCAGAAAATGGTGATAAAAGGGCAAGCCAAATAAATAAATAAATAAATAAAAATAAATAAATAAATAAATAAAAAATAAATCCTGTTCCTGAAAATAAAATAAGCAGCCCGAGTAGCTAGATATGTGGTGCATAAATCAAACAACTAACTAAACAAATAAATAAATTCTCCTTTTCCAACCACAGTCTGTGCTATGCACGCTGTAATGGGCTGTTTATCCCCTCAAATCCTGAGAGCAGCTGTCAGCTTTTGCTGTGTCTGAGGTAGCGGATTTTGATTCACAAAAGTGCACACTGAGAAAAGCCCCTCAACCTTTAATGTGCTGCAAGATTTTTGTCTTCTGTCCCGTCCCACCTCCACCACCACCTTGGGATTATCTACCCATTAATTTGGACAACAACCTGTCAACTTCTTTACTCCTCATTATGATCAGGACACCCCCCCCCCCGGTCTATTTTCTATTACCTTAGCTTTCTTCCTCTTCTTCCTCCTCCTCCTCCTCTGGGCTTTTTATACTGATAAAGTATGTGTTGTTCCTTCACTCTCTGCCAGTAAGTGCTTGTTCTAGTGCATAATGGTCTTATAACTGCTGCTAATCCTTAACTCTTGTCAACTGCTCCAGCCATCCTTCCAAGTGAAGGGTACATACATGGCACCCATGTGTGGTATTATCAGAAAATGCTGGTGCTCATAACCTAGTCTGCCCTTCACTATGACTGGACTGAGGGAATGTAACAGCAATCCTTGGAATGATACTACAGATGGACTGAAACAATTATTTCCCCTTCTGTTTGATCACCATGCTGTGGCAATGAAGTGACTAGAGGCTGATCCTCAGTGAATGATATATCTTAAGCCAAAACTTGTTGGATAACAAGACCTCAACAGCTTGATTAATAAACACTGGCTCTTAAGTTCATTATGCAGCTAATATCCCTCCAAACAAAACAGTTCCAATTTATTATTGCTCCGTGGGGGGGGGGGGGGGGGTAAGTGGAAAACAGCATGCACACTGGTTATTGGGAAGCAAGTTCAGACAAGAATAGAGATATGGTACACTCTTCTAGCCCGTGTTTTGATGTGAACAAGCCTAATTGCACTTCCCAAACATGTTAAGCTAGCTAAAATGCACTTATCTTGTGATTCCCTACTGAATTTTGCTATACTATTGCTCTAACAAATATATATACAATACACATATTAAAGAATATGGTGTATAAAAAAGGCATATGGCTGGAAAATAGTAACCCGTCCCAAAAGTGAATGGAACAACTGCCTTTTCCAAAATTTGGTAATTTCTAAAAAAGATTTTTCTTCCAAGTATTGTATAAACAAAGATCCCTGTAATCTGGTAGTAATTTGGAAATTTACTTCCACAAGTGATTACTATCAAGACTATTGACTATTACCTGTTTGTTTAAATAGGTTAGGGTTGCCACAAATTTCTATTCACAAAATTTCCTGACTTTTCCAGGATTCCCAGGCCAAATATTTAGATCTTCCCCGATTCCTCCCCCGATTTCTTTACTTAAAGTGCAGGAGATTAACTTTTCTTAAATAAATGTGTGGATGGTAAAAATTATAAATAAGAAACTAAAGTATATGAACTCGCAAAACATTTTAATGAAAAGAGAACAATGAACAGCAAAAATGGGGTAACATTTGAAAACGGGGTAACCCGAGCTGACAAAAAGCTATAATACACAAGCTTGGCTGGCAACAATTTATCATAAATTGCAGATTTAACTACTTTGTAGCTCTCTGAGGATATTTTAACTTCTTCCTCATTTCCACTCACAAAATTCTTTAGCGAAGGAATCATTTTTATGCCTCGTTCAGCAACACTTTCATTTTCTAGACAACTAACCCCACAAAATGTGGATGGCAATGGTGGCTTAGAAGGAGCGTTAAATCTTGCATAATTGCTTCTCCTGGAGGGGGAGTCCTTAAACACATAATAAACTGACCTTAAATATG
This sequence comes from Phrynocephalus guinanensis, assembly GCA_037367245.1. Taxonomy (NCBI): domain Eukaryota; kingdom Metazoa; phylum Chordata; class Lepidosauria; order Squamata; family Agamidae; genus Phrynocephalus; species Phrynocephalus guinanensis. Next base: position 91,548,731 of record CM074736.1, on the reverse strand, counting down.
ACACAATATTCCACCCTGTCGACTTGACACCTTCTTTCAAACTATTATTTACTACTTGTAAGCTACAAGAACCTATGTTAATAAACATAGGACTGCTGACTCCATGGATCTCTCTTAGATCTTTCTCTTGCTCTTTTAAAAATTCCCAGTTAACATTGGGCCCATCCATAGGTAGCTGAACCATGTTGTTAAAGCTAAGGTCTAAAACTGTCCCTTGAAAGCTGGTAGCATATCAATGGCTCTGCTGTGCCCTAAAAAAGCAGAGGACCAATTAAAAAGTGCATCTTATAGAGCAAAAAATACGGTAATTATGGTACCAATTAACGATAATGCCCACCTCTAGTCAGAATCCATTTTCCCCTTTGACTATCTACATTTTCCCGATTTTTTCAGGCTTTCCAAACCATGTTTCTTTTCCCTGACTTTTCCAGGATTTCCAGACTTGTGGCAACCCTATAAGAATTCAGATAATTTCTACCCTATAATTTGAATGTGGGAGGTTGGTGGCTTCAATGGAAATACTGCCATATCCACAGGATTAGTACCTGCTGTTTCACTGATCCAGTGCCTGAAAATATTATATATAAAACCCTGAGAAATCCACATTTCCAAGATGTATTACTAGAACTGGCCACCAGAGGGAACCAGAGACTATGCTATATACAGTATAGTGTTTCTGGCATCTGCAAAAGGAGCGGGACTTGGAACTGTATAATACAGTACTACTGTAGTCACAATAATAAGTATGTGTTGTTAAGCGGGTTGGAAATAATGGTAACCTTCCCAAGGTTTTCTATGTATAAAGTACTCAATGTGGTATGCCAATCCCTCCTGGGAGTGCTCTAGTAATGTCAAAGGCCCCACATCTAAACCTATTAGCAACATGTGCTCCTGGCAATCTTGGCTCACCATTGAACTCTTGGCCCCTGCCGTTGTATCTGCATTTTCCAACCCACTGCTTGACACCAGATCACTACATGGTCTAAAGGTAATTTCCCCCAACTTGCCTGGAGGTTTGCAATCATTTCAACAGTGTTTTGCTTTTCTTCCCCAGAACTATATATTGCTGGAAGAACAGTGTGGGAAATAAATCTTAAGAAAAGCATTATCTGACCATTGCTCAGTTATGGATGGCTTCAGAATGTAATGACATCAACTCCTCTTAAAGGCCACCGTTGTGTAACCAAGAGATCTAGGAGGGTAGGCCTACTAATCATTCAAGAGCTGTCAGAGTGTTCAGGTGCATGGGCTTACAATTGCCTGTCCACACACATGTACAGAACACACAAAGGTCTGAGTGACTTCCAGGATTAAAAAAGGTTGGCTGTGTGATTTATGTGTATGAAGCCATCCCTTCTGTGCTTAAAGCCCCACCCAGCTGCAACCTGAATGGAGTTCATCACAATAGGTATAAGCAGAACTGGCGCAAAACATGTAGTTGCCTAAGGCAGACATGAACAAAAAAGTTACTTTTTGGACTACTACTTTTAGAAGCTCCAGCAGGATAACAGGCTAAGGGATAAAAGACTCTGGAACTCCCTCCCACTAGAGGCCAGGACTGCCTCATCTCTGTTTTCCGGAAACAGGCTAAGACCTTTCTCTTCAAGCAAGCATTCCCTGAATGATGGACTACCATTATGTGTCTTTTATATGAACCTATGGGTTCACTCTAACTTAAGAGTGTGATACGATAGCAGAAAAGGTGTGTGTCTGATCGCACTGGACTGGCTCACTTGAGCAGCAGTGATCTCCCTTAAAGTGGACTTTCTGTCTGCTGGGGAATCACTCTGGCCCAGCCCCCAAACGGTAGAAACTCTGCAGCATGACAAAAAAGTTCCAGCCTGGGCATGGATTGGGACTGGGCTGGAGTGCATTTCCCCATACGTCATGTGATCATTGGGAAATAGATTGCATTGGACTATGTCACAAGCGGTCCAAACTGTGTGAGCACGCCCTAATGGCAGGGCTGATTAGAACCATATTATGAGCAAGACATGTGCTTGGTTATTCATACCTTCTTCAAGAGGTTCTTCTGTTCATGAATACGACAATGGCTATACGGCAGTATTTGAAGATACAGATTTCTCATATCCAAACTTGGGTTGATTATACTGAGTTTCTGGCAACCACTTTTTATACATTAGATTTGAAAATGGTTTCTATCTACTAGACACTTCTGATGATTTTGCCTAGTTTTTGTTACAAAATTCCTGATGCGGAAATCATTTAGGCAATATTTACTTGGAAGGTAAATTGCTTGCTTGTGGCTTCCATTATCTTTACCGAATGGAATTATATCCTAATTTGCCTAATCATTAAATCACAGTTAAATCACTCACCAGGTTCTCCTAAGTATGTCCAAGCACAATAGCAACCTTTGATCTGTAAACTCTTTAAGCCCGATTACACTGAAGTGTGCCAAAGCTTGTTTTAATCTGGAGCAATGTGAATATACTTCAGCATGCTCAGCCTTGCCAAAGAAGAATAAAGGAAGGCATTCATTCATAGAGAAATGTTTTCCTTGGAATCTGCACACAAGCTTTACAGTCTTGGCAGCTAGAAGTGTATAGCTGTACTGATTTGCCTGCCTATTATACCTTTTAAGAAGTTTGGAATTGTAGTGAGATCAATATTACATTATTTTAAAAATGCAGAGCCTCACATCAAAGATGGCATGACTGAGCCCCAGAATATATTGGCTAGTACAAATTCAACCTTTGAATATACAGTATCAACCATTTTAAGTTAGGCAAAATTCGAACAACACCACTGGAAACGGTTTGTAAAAGAAATGCAAGTGGTACAAAACAGACATTGTCTCCCAAGATGTACCTAGTTACAGTGGAACCTTGACTTACATGCTGCTTGACTTGCATCATATTTGACTTGCAGCAAGAAGGGGCCTGTTTGACTTGAGTCGCAGGCTTCGACTTACAGCTCGGAGCCCCGGCGCAAGGCACCGGAATCGGACGGCAGCCACGACCCAGCATCGCGGATGCTGCCTCCAAACTGCTCCTGCCTTCTTCCTCTCCTCCGGCAGCGGCGGCTTCAGCAAGGCCAGCTCCGAGCACCTGGAGCTGGTCCTCGGCCTCACTGAAGCCGCCGTTGCCGCCGGAGGAGAAGAAGGGCCGGGAGCTGAGTCGGCTCAGTCTTGTAAAAAATCTGGCTGCAGAAGTCTGGTCCACAATGGAAGCATTTTAGTTGGGGAGCTGTACAGTTGTGGGACTCTAATGATAACCATAGAGTTGTTCAGAACTTGGAACGTTAGGTTTAAAATCAGTAAAACGTAAATGTTAGACATTGTTGCTATGACCATTAAAAAGTGGAGGCATATAACTTGTGGACTATAATTCCACTGCCTCCTCCTCTCTTTGAAGAGACATTTCATTTACATCCCTGGAAGGAATCTCCTGTCCCAGTCAAATTTATGTTAAATTGCTGTTTTCAGGGTCTTTTTCATCATCTGGAACGGATTAATCCACTTTCCCATTACTTTCTATGAGAAAAGTTCATTTGACTTGAATCACGTTTGACTTATGTCTAGACTTCCGGAATGGATTAATGACGTAAGTCAAGGTTCCACTGTATTTGTTTTGTACCTTTGCTATGCTCTATTATGTCTTTACAACAGATGCACATCACAAAACACTGGGTTCAAGCATTACAACATGTTTGAATGAAGGGGATGATGATATCCAGATATGTTTTATGCTGATTTCCCCTCCCCCCCATTAAAAGAGTCACAGTAAGATTAATTTTGGAATGGATGACTCAAAAAAGGCGGGAAAGGGAAAAGTGTGAGGAGACGTTGGAAGAATATGGGACCTGCCATCTTTATAGGCCTAGCCCTAGCCTATAAATGGAACTTCTCTTTCACTCGCAGAAAGGATGACCTTGGGGCCTTTTGGTTCTTCTGCAAGTCTCTCCCTTTTCTTCACAGGAGAGAAGTATACTGGAAATCCCATACCTCGCCTCCTATTTCTTTCTTGGAGACAGAACACCCTGCAGTCAATTCAGCCAGGCCTTAGGGAGAGAAGTACAGGAAGAAGCGTCTCAGCAAGAGGCCTCTATGAAATATGCTCCCCTTGTGAGCTAATGCTGACTAATGGTTAGAGTATTCGAACAGGACTGGAGACTGTCCCGTGTGTAAACTGTCAGCCACAAAGCTCATTCAGTGTTTTTGTGGGCTAGTAAACCTCTCTCCGATAGCCTGCCTGACTGGATTTTATGAAGGTGGAAGTAGGGCATATAACATACACTATGGCTGTATTACATGTGTTTTATGGTAGACAGCCATAAACAGAAGGAAGGAGGAAGCTATAAACAAGTATATAAATAAAATGAATGGTTTGATATAGTAGCTTTCCAGAAGAAGCTGGTCTGAGACATTTTCTTTCCCGAGACAGCTGTGAATGGCACCAAGAAGTCAGGTCCGTAGGCCTGAATCTACTACATATGCCCACCAGAGTAAGTGCATTGGTGAAAATCTTGGTGGCAAATTCTCAGTAGTTAAAAAGCCAGGGTTGCAATTCCTGTCACACAGCAGTCACTTGCCTCGGGGCAAAGAGGAAATTTAAAAAAAAATCCTCCTTCTTAATTAGTGGCAACTTGTCACTGAAATGTGCACTGCCAAATGTAATGCTAGATTCAGCAGGAATCCAGCCATAGCACTTACAAGTCATGTAGGTGTACGAGGCATAAAATGCTTCCTGTACTTTCCCCTTACCTGGCAGTGAATCTACAACAGGTGAAACCTCAACAATCTGCTACCCCTTCAGGGCACTGAAAATCTGCTGCCTGAGATAGCTACTTCATTTTGCCTCATGGTAGATATTGGCACTGCTTCCAGCTCAGCTGGGAAAGGACTATGAGTGCTCCATTTTTAACCAAGAAAAATAAGGTGGTGATAGTAGTGATTTATTTAATATTTATTTATTATACTTGATTTATTTATTATATTTTTATACCGCCCGTCTTCCAAAGGAACTCCGGGCAGTTAACAATAGGTTAAAAGAGCAATAAAACACCAGAAAAAGACAATGCAATAATAAAAGAGAGTCATCGGCAAGAGGCGTCAAAGAAAAAAGAAAAAAAACTGAATTAAATTAAAGGTCACCAAATACGTCACCTCACATGTTCTCATGTCAGTGGACAGGTGGTAGCCTTTCTTGCCATCACAATAGCACGTGTAGCTTCCTGGAGAGTTGACGCATATTTGAGAACAAGCATTTTCAGCACATTCGTCCACATCTGTAGTGACATGAGAAAAGGAATCCTAATATTCTTATCAGCTGATTATATTGGCTAAATTATTGGGAATCAAATTAGTATTTAAGCAGCATGAATAGTTAAAATGCATTGTTGGAAGCATATAACACACATATGGTCCATGTGCATGTAAGCATAGGGAGTTCCGGATACATCAAGGGGGGGACCCAATCTGAAATTTTAGGGTGAGGTATCCCGGCATCTTGATTCAGATGCTGCCCATACATGTAAGACATCTGGCAGAACTGAACAACATATATAACCAGTTAAGTACGCTGGCTGAGGTTTTGGGGGGTTGTAGTCCAAAAAGTAATTTTTCAAAATTTTCCCTTGGAACAAACATAAACACACTAGTTATTTCTGGTTTAGAACATGCTTACACTCATACACAGACAGACAGGCAGACATTTGCAATCTCAAGTGATTAGAAAAACAAACAAGTAGTTTATTGGACCCTTTGGTGGAATATCATACATGGCCAGCGGGCTATGTTCAGCTTGGTGGGTCAGATCTTTTACAGATCTAACAAACATATATGCTCATTCCTCTTGTTGATGCTGCTTGCAAGACCTGAGAATCCATTGTCATTAGCTGTCAGCCTATACCTTAGTATAGTAAGTTGTAAGACTGCTTGAATCAGTGAAGATTTGGTGAATCAGCTTCTCCATACGTTCCACTGATTCAGTGGGCATACTCTTTTTGTGACCTAGCAACAGGGTTCCAGCATTTGTTTACCAAGGGCCCTTCTATCTTTTTAACTTGGTCATTCTATTAGGAAGAAAAACAAAGCCTAATGCTTTTATGGTTGAGTAAAGATCTAACCTATGATCGCTTCACCATCACAGTAATTCAAAAGAATGTTTCCCAGCCTTGAACGCTGCAATCATATCAATGTTTAAGATTCTTGGAAACCTATTCAGACATTCCTGCAAAGCCAGAAAGTTAGTTGTATGAGAAACAACAACCCAATGAGCCTTAGCTTGTAGTACAGTATGACCCCCGTATCCACTGATTCATTATCCACTGATTCAGTTATCCACGGCTGGCAGAGAAAAAATAAATAAATAATTCAGCAGCTACTGTCACAAAGAGCAGCTGTAAAACAAGCTACGGTCATAAAACTGCAGCCGCAAAGCAAGCTACTGTTGCTAAACAGCAGCTGTAAAGCCAGTTACTATCACAAAACAGCAGTTTTGGGGACATTTTGGTGTTTTCTCTTATCCATGATTTTCATTATCCACAGGAAAGCTTGGAACCAATCCCCAGTGGATACAGGGGTCCTACTGTACTATATTTTCGTGGTGTATAATGAAGTGGTTGCAGCATTTTAAGGTTGTTTCCTAGGGTACTTGCTATCACATGCTCAAACATTCATGAATCCATTGTGCCTCTAAAATGCAAAAATAACTTCAAGACGATTGCACTGGGAGATAAACATGCCTGTGTTTGTGTGACTGTGTATATGTTTGTGTGTGTGTGTGTGTGTGTGTGTGTGTGTGTGTGTGTGTGTGTGTGCTAAATCCTAAAGCCCAGGGGGGCTTGGTTAGCTATCATTCAGAAAGAAACTGTGGGCTGACCAAGGAAAAACAATTTTATCTTGACTGGCTGAAGCTGACTGCGATTCTTGCTTTGTTGGCTAAGCACAATAAATAATTCAGGAGAGCAGGGTTGTGTAAAAGGCAGCATTAGCAACATGCCTTCTCTGTGAGTAAAAAGGCAGTAAGAGACTAAGAAGATCCTTCTGGGATGAGGACAGGCTCAGCATATAATGCGAGTGCTGTCCCTAAAATAACGCTTTAAAACCAAAACAAAAAAAGATGACATGTTGATACACATACAAATAAACTTAGGCATTTATCCCTTTCTGACTGATTCATAATTTTTAAGTGAATTGTAAACTACATCTAGTTAAATAATCCTTTGACCCCAAAAAAACCTAATGAACACTTACAACAGAATATTGCTTTGAAGGATACATATGACCAATTTTCCTCTCAAAATAGAAGAAAAGAGTGTAAAAAGTAGGCTAGAAACCTTTGCTACAAATGCAATGGGTGGACCAGACAACACTGGTTCCATATTGCACATAGAAAGTGCCATTTCTCTAAAGATACCAGCATTGCACTGTTTTTTCCTGCATGTGGATGGCATATAAACAACTGTGAATAGCTACTCCAATTGCACTACATATTTAAAGATGGGGGCATCATTTGATATTTATGGCTCCACTATGCATGGTGTACAGTGTTTGAATCAGCCACAATTGAAACATGAAGTGTAGAGAACATTTTGCTACCAGTGACAGAACAGTGAATTTATTAGGACAACCACACTATGCCCCTCTGTGCCCCAAATGATTTAGTATGTGCTGCCTTTTCTACACGGCAGAAAGAAACAACACAAACTAGAGGTTAATGGACTAAACATGTGCTGCATGTTATTTCATTTCAACCAATGCAAAAGTTTAAAGTGCTGCAGAAAATGTTAATGGTGTGTTCATTGCTTCATGTATGGATTGTGTTCCTGGGCTGACCAGTAGAGGGGCACCTCAGCCCCCAAATCAAAGAGGGACAGTTCCTTTCCTGCTGCGGTCGTGAAAGGTCTATGTTACTGCATAATATACATTATATTCTAGATACTTATTCTCTGAAAACATTCCTTTCAGCTTCTTTAGGGTTTTGAATATAAAACAGAATAATTATATTAAAATAGCATTTCTGTTCTAGAAGGCAGAAAGTACAGAACGTGCATATATGTAACAGTGATTGTACCAGCATATATGTCATTCAGTTGAAGTGAATATAAAAAAGGAGAAAATAACTTTCAAGAATGTTAACTTAAAATACTGTATTAAAAAGAGAGAGAAACCAAAATCTGTACCTTCACAATTTTTTCCAGTTGTATTATAGGCATAACCTGATGGACATTCACACTCATATTTTCCAGGGGTATTCTTGCATTGTGCTGTCCCACAAATGTTCTGGTATAACATGCATTCATTCCTGTCTGCAGATACACAACATATATTAAGCTTTTACAAATCAGAAGGGTTTATTTTAAAACTCTGTTGCAGATGTCCCATCTCACTTGTTCGTAAGCCAAAAATGACTCCTAGAGCAGTGTTTTTCAACCACTGTTCCGCGGCACAGTAGTGTGCCGCGAGATGTTGCCTGGTGTGCCGTTGGAAAAATTCTCCCTACACCAGCAATGCCCCCCCGCATCCCACTCGCGACCAAGGCAGCGGTGCGGCACCGGCGAGCTGGAGGAAGGCGGGGTGTTCAGAAAGAAGCTGGCTGCCGCAAGGCTTCCTTGGGAGATGTAGTTCCTCCCGCAGGTCTGAGACGTGGTCCTGGGGAGGAGAGCGGACTACCTTTCCCGGCATGGTTTGCGTGCCGGTGAGGAAAGGCTGGCCGTGGGCGGGGAAGGAGAAGAAATAAGGGAGGAGGAGGAGGAGGAGGAGACTGGAGAGCAAGAGAGTGAGAGAGAGCCGGGAGACCCACGCAGGCGCATTGCGGTGAAGGGCACTCCAGAAGCCGCTCTTAAAGGTTCTTGGGGTTGGTTCCCCCTCCTCGCTCACCGAACCCCCCTCCCTCCCTCCCCCGCCTCGCGCACTCGCTGTTTGCCTCCCGAGGGTGGGCGCGCACCCCTGCCAAGCCAGGTATGAGCGCGCATGCGCACCCCTCTTTTAAGGGTGGGGAGTGGGCGGCCATTGACAATGGTCATTTTTGTGGGGGGGGTAAATAAAGGGGAGGACGTGGGAGGCTGAGGAGGGGATTTCTAGGACCTAGGGAGGAGACGGGGATGGGGGGTCCCTTCCGGGCCCTGTGGCTGCCTGGCTGGAAGGAGGCGGGGGGGGGGGAGAAGGGAGGCTTATACTGGAAGGGGTAAAAGATGGGGGTTGGGGGTCGTATATGAAGAGCCTCCCCCAGCCCCACCTTCCTGGGTTTGCAAGTTCCTCTGAAAAAAAAGTGCCAGGAGGAGGGAGGGGGAAGGTGAGGGCAGGCGGACATTTTGATAGGGATGCCTTGGGAGGGCCTGGGCTGGAGGATGGATTTGTTTTTTTGGGGGGGGGGTGAGAAGTGTGTTTGTGTGTGTCTGATAGGCACAGAGTTAAATTTTTTAACATTTTCTAATGGTGGTGTGCCTCGTGATTTTTTTCATGAAACAAGTGTGCCTTTGCCCAAAAAAGGTTGAAAAACACTGTCCTAGAGAAAAGTGCAAGTTGTGAAAGCATTACCCATTCTCTAGTGGAATAAGCAAAAGGTGCTCATGTGGAAGACATGGGACCCAACCAGAAGAAGGTAAACAAAATATGGACATTTTGCTTAGTTTTGGAAGTCACATGAATATGCAGTTTTCAAGGAATAATGATGTCGATCAATACATTTTTAGACTGCATGTATCCCATAGGTCAGTGTTGGCGAATCTATGGCATGGGTGTCAAATGTAGCACTCAGAGCCCTTTCTGTGGGCACCTGACATTGCTCCTTCACAGGCACCTGTATTCATGCTAAATTGCTATACTGGCACTTTGTGAAAAATTAGTGTCTTTTTAATAGCAATTTGGGCACTCAGTCTTTAAAAGGTTCGCCATCACTGACATAGGTGGTTGTCCAGGTGCGATAAGCCTAAGCAAGATTTCTCCCTTCTGAACTGGAAATGAATACACGCTTCTCAATTTCTTTTAATTAATACTATCATCACCATCCAGATCTCTGCATGGGGTGGGTGGTTCAGTAATAAATGAGACAGATGGTAGTTTGCAAGCACATGGGTCACAGCAGGCATTCATTTAGCATCTTTCCCTGGCCTCTATGGCTGAATCAGTTCTAGGCTACATTTATTACCGGTAACTGGGCAGTGGATGGATTACAACAGCATACAATCTGCTAAAATGTTCCCTCCCCCCACATTAGCAAATAATATTGGGTGGGCCATCCAGTTGCCTCTAATAACCTTGTGAATTAATTCCCCTCAAAAGGTCCTGTTGTTAAAGCCCTACTCAAATCCCACAAACTCAAGTCTGTTGTTCTTTGATTAACTCAACCCACTTCTTATTTGGCGTTCTTCTTTTGCTTCTGTCTTCAAATTTTACAACGTAACTGTCTTCAATGAATCCTGTCTTGTCATTATATATACACAATCTATCCTGAGATTTTAAACTAAGCACAGGGAATTATCTGCACAGACAATGACACTGGAATTATTTGGCCTTTTAATCCTGTTGTATAAGTTGCATTTTGTTTTAGGTATTGACATTTTTATTGTCTTTTTTCTTACCCTTGCAGTCCAGTTTATTTGGCTGTATGTAATAACCATCTTCACACTGACAGCGGTAGCTTCCAGGAAAGTTAATACAGGTTTGACTACACCCTCCATTTCTATTAGTTGGGTCTTCACATTCATTTATATCTAATAAGAAAATGATATGAAAATAGAACTATAACCAGGGTCTGATTCCTTCAAGTCAATGAACAATCTAAGTTCATTTGATATACTACTATGTTTACAAGGAAGCCAGCTTTGTTTCCCAAAAGATGACAATAGTTCCATCACAATCTGTACCTTCTTCACATTTTTCTCCTTGCCACCCAGGCTTACAGATACATGTAAATGTGGCTTGTCCATCTCTGCATTCTTTGTAACCATCTTCATTGCATGGCAAAGGAATACACTGGTTTGATATTGCTGAAGAGAGAGACAAAGAGAACAAAGGAAAACTGTCAAGTCTTATGGTCAGTCTTCACCTAGCCTTACTTGTTCATTTTCTCTCTAAGGCTGGAAAATGTACCATACAAGAAAAAGTAACTGACAAAACCAAAATATTTCTTCCAAGCCAGTTGTATCTATTCAGTGAGCTTGTGGGGTACAGATTTAACAGCAGTTTAATTTTCATGTTATGTATCTGGTTGAACTTCCTGCCTTTAGTGAGGTTAGTGAGTCATTCTTCCTTTTTAAGTTGTACAAGTAAAAAAAAAAAACCTGATACCTCACTGCTTTAGGTCTCTGTCTCTGGAACGAGAGGGTTCTGAGTTTGGGTCCCCCTGAGTCTCCTTGACCTGGGCTAGACTTAATAATCCAAAGGGCCATTTCAACTCTGCAGGTCAAAGGTGATGAGGAGGAGGAGGAGGAGGAGGAGGAGGAGGAGGATTGAAAAATACCAAGCATGGTCAATCAAAATTATAAAACATTGACGAGTCGTCCCCTGCTATATTGTGGTTCATCTAGTGCGGTCCCGGTATATCGCGGGGCTGCAGTATATGAAGGCAAGGGCTCCTGGGGCAAGCTGTGTGGGCCTGTTTGGGGCCTCCTGTATTTACCCCAGGCCTGGCGCTGCCCTGGGCAGGCCTCCAACGGACTTCCCAAGTCTGAAACCACTTCTGGGGCCTCGGACAGGCCTGGGAAGCCCATTTGGGGCATCACCAGGCCTAAGGTAAGTGCAGGAAGCCCAAAACAGCCCCCCCTGTCCCAAAATGTGTTTTTTAAACTACTGTGCAGTGGCACCTAAGTGGAAAAGCACTGTGAAGGATATTAGACAGCACCTAGGAAAGCAGCTATGGAAAATATGGGGATACCAAGCAATGAGGCTGTCCCCCCCCCCACTACATGGGCAAGGTTCCAGGTCCAAGGGTGCTCTAAGAAGAAAGGAATGGTAAACTACTTCTGTGTATTGTTTACCTAGAACTGACTTGACACACTAATACCACCACCAACAACAACAATTTCTACATACAAGAGCTATGCAGGCATTCAATATGAATGTAGCTTATTTAGGCAGGGGACTAGCCAAGCCATGCAAAGCTTTATGAATATGTTCCGTCAACTGTGCCTACCAGCCCCTATTCAGATGTTTGCATTCAATGGGCAAAGATATCTAATGGAGTGGAATGGAGACAAATGGAGGCAGAGCTTGTGTGCTCCATTTCCTCTGTGGGTCCCAAAGGCCCTTCAGTGCTGTCCAACTCAAGTATATCTACTACTACCTTTAAAATCAAGGTTTATATGTTGATACTTAATCAATTGCCTGTGTTTTCCAGAAAATGATGTGTGCTAACTGAGAACAAACATTTCTGATAGTTGATAGAATCTTATGCCTCAAGATTCCCCAGATGCAATCCGCAAGAACCCTTGCTTTCCCTTGCAGCAAAGCTGAGTCACAGGCATGCTTGCTTCAGGGCAGGTGGAGCTCATCCTCCAGATATTTTGCTGCAATGGCAAGCTGAATTAATCTCAGAGTACCCTAAAGGGACACTGTGGTATTTTGAGAACTAGAATGAGGGGGTAAAAAGCCAGAGAGGCAACACTTTTTTGTTGCTGTTGTTGTCACTGCTGTCCTTTGTAATATCTGAAATGTTTCCTCAGTGGGTAATATGTGACAACCACTTCCCGACAGAAGTGCAGATGAGGAATAAAAATTAACATCAGGTACAGCAGCCTTCCTCACTGGAGACTGCTCGGCACACTAGTAAGCTCACACATCCACGTCACACACACCCTGAGAGCATAGAATGAGAGTAAGAAAAAGAGTGTAGGGATGAATAAGAGCACACTTTAATTTGTGACTGCAGGCACACTAGCACAGCAGTATGGAATTGTGCTCCATCACTGACTGCAGGTGGGATAATGATCAAACATTCCTTTTTTACCCTCATCTGTTTTCAAGGACACAAAAAGGGGGTGGGGGAGAGGTACTTAGCAGTTGAAGACATATGTTCCACCTGGGATTTCGCCTACACAATTTAGTTTTATAAGGAATAAGAAGAGGCAGTTCCAGAAAAGAAGAAAAAAGACTTTACACAGATTCTTCCCCTACCAATTTTATTTCATCTATTTTGGCATATGTTTATTTATTGATTTATTTGCTGTACCTAGGCTTTCTAATTGTACAGAATGTAATTATAGAATTATGTAGAATTATTAATATTGTATATTAATAATTTTCAATTACAGAACAAATTAGAAAACATACCGTTGGAAATGTAAAGGGTTTTTTAAAAGGAGTGAACGCATCAAACCTAGACCTAGCCTTCTCTAGAAATAATCCAGTGAGATCAGTGGTACTTATTCAAGAGTAATTTTAACCTAAGTCCCATTGATACTCTCTACTGACCATGTCTATAGCTACTAAAATTAGCCCCAGTTTAAGATGTATTTTTTGATTCATTTTCTATCTTTCCCAGATTCAGAATCAAATTTCCAACACTGGTCACACTCAAATTGATATCAAGAAAGAGGCTGCAATAGTCCATAGGTACAGAAATCTAATATCCATAGGTCAGGGGTGCCCAAACGTTTTGTAAGGAGGACCAGATTTGGTGGCTGAGAATGTGTCAGGGGCCGGTTGCTCCCGGACACTGCCACCCCGCTGCAAGCCCCACCCACTGACCCATAAGCCCCACCCACTGACCCCTTGCAACCCCACCCGCAGGAAGGAAGGAGGGGACCAAGGGAGGGAGGGAGGGAGGTGGAAACCAAGAGAGGAAGGAAGGAAGGTGGGGAACAAGGAAGGGAGGAAGGTGGGGACCAAAGGAAGCACAGGGAGCCTGTTTTAAAAAACATGGGGTGAAGGAGGGGGAGGGAGGGGCAGGCCAGCCAGCCGTGGGCCACTCAGAATATTATCTGCCATAGGTAGATAATATCTTTATGAGTTTAACTCAAAAGCTTGCATATTTTGTTAATTTATAATTGAAAGTAATAAAGATGTTGAATTTATAGATTTTGCTCAAATTTATATCTTCATGTCTCTTTTGGTCCACTTCTGTTTTTTTCTCATCCTTCTCATTTCTTCTTTCTCCTTCTCCTAGTTTTCCCTGGCTTCCAGAAGGGCAGCTGGATCATTTATCAATTTCTTCACAAAATTAACAGGATTAGCAAAATTAGTATGGCATGAACTTTTGAGTTCATCATGTCAGAGGCCTGAAGTGAGGTGTCAAAAGATTGTGATGCCACTGATGAGTACTAGCATTGGAGACTGCACAGTTTAGTCCACAATTGGAGAATGTTTGTTCTGCCAGATGTTTTGGGCTGTTAGGTCCACAAGCGCTTAACAGTGGCCAATACAACTGGGGCATCTGGGCGCTAATATCTAACACATCTCAAGTACTATGGTTTCCCATCCCTGAAATAATATATATTTAAGTTGGGTGGTATAGAAATTAATTAATTAATTAATTAATTAATTAATTAATTAATTTCTATACCACCCAACTTTCCACAGGAACTCTGTTTCAGTTCATTATACTGTTGGGTGAGATAATGACAACTGTAAAGACTCATGCTTTTAGATCTGTGGTTCCTAATCTTGAGTCCCTAGTTATTATTGGATTAAAACTCTCAGAAGTTTTATCACTAGTTCTGCTGGTCAAGATTCCTGCAAATTGTAGCCCCCCAAAATCTGGAGACTCAGATTTTGGAGACCTGAGATTATTAGGCACTTGGGATGGGCAGAACTTTGCTGAGCAGTGCTGTTCCTTATAGCATTCTCACATACAGTATTTTTCCATGCATAAGACCATATTTTTTTTCTAAAATTGTTAGACTAAATATTGAAAGTTGTCTTATACATGGAAGTAAGCTGAGAAGAGAACCGCTTAGCTGCAAAACTGTAATTTTGGGTTGGAAAAGTCAGGGAGCGATCTTATACATGAGGGTATCTTATAGATGGAAAAATACGGTAATTAGGTTTTTGGTTAGATGAACATATTTTCCTTCTTATTTCATGACATCAGGTATGTTTCTGACTACATAGGTGAGGATGGCTTTCCACAGTATGTATCAAAATAGTAGAATCTATCCCAGTTGTGATATAACTGAAATAGCCATCTTACTGAAGATCAAGTTGTTCATGTCCTGGGACATGCACACTTAACTATTAAACACAGGTTCTTTGTTGAATATCATTTCTCTCTGTCTGGTAATTGTCCTTGGAAATTCTGCTTTCAAGTAAAAAGCATTTAGAAAGCCAAAAGCCAATAAGAAAGGAGCTATATTTGGAGATTAATCATTGTGAGGCTTTGATTCCAATCAGAAACACATTTTGGATTGGAAGCCCTCAACTGCTTTCTATTTATATAAAGCATGCTTAGTTAAAGCATGAATAACATCAAATATTGTTTGACCCCGAAAGCACTCTGAAGTGTCCAAGAATACACTCAAGCTGCTTATGCCCAAGTTTAATTTGATCCACTTAAAGACAGGACTTGATTGAACACTCAATTTCAACTACACTATTTTATTCCAGAATAATGATTTTGCCTTTCACTCTACTATAATAAGCCAGGCACAATTCTTTAAACAGTAACTGCCTAGATCAGTGCTATTATTCTGGGGAAAATAAATCTTATTATTTTCTTTGAGATTCCGAAGTAGCACTATGTAAACCAGCACATGTATCTTGTGTGATCAGGAGACCACCACCTTCATCCAGGAAGCAAAGCTGCCTTATCTTCATTCAAAAGGCATAGTAGATATTTATAGATGCTTACCTTTTATGCAGGACCGAAGGTCAGTTGGCGCATTTGAAGACAGTGGTGGTACTCTTCCTATTCCTGTTCGAAATGAAGCCAGGCAGTCTGCAAAAGTATAAAAAGGTTGCAAATTTGATACACAATACGTGCTAGAACTACATTCTCATATTCTCAATAACTGATATCCAAACGACATATTCAGTTAGGTTACACAGTCCTTCCTTCACAATGTTGCTTCAGACTGCCAATGAGTGCAGCTATAAGGTAAAGGTTCCCCCCGCACATGCGTGCTAGTCGTGTCCGACTCTAGGGGCGGTGCTCATCTCCGTAATCAAGCCGGAAGAGCCAGTTTTGTGCAAGTCCATGGCCATGCGGCCGGCATGGCTGCAAGGAAACACTGTTTTTTACCTTCCCGCCTTTTATGGTGGTACCTATTTATCTACTTGCATTTTACATGCTTTCGAATGGCTAGGTTGGCAGGAACTGGGGTGAACAGTGGGAGCTCGCTCCACTGCGTGGCACCCGGGATTCGAACCGCCGAGCTGTTGTCTTTGAAGTCAACAGTTTTTGGTGCCTTAGTCCACTGAGCCACCACGCCCCCTGTTGAGTGCAGCTATATTTTATGATTAATATAAGGTGTAAAGTGATTTCAGGTAGCCTTCTCCTTTCCACTCCAGCTTTTCATGTACAATAGTAAATGAAACCTATCTTCCACCTTCAGTCTGATTTTCAGGTTGTAGCTGATACAGCTGATGAAGTGAGCTACAGCCCAGGGATATACCGGTATATGTCCAATAAAATGTGTTGCTCTTTTAAGGTGTCGCAAGACTCTTTGCTAGTTTTGCTGCAGACTAACATGCTTAGCTCAGTGGAAATTTCAAACTCAGTCTGGCTTCAGGCCTGGCTTTGAGATGGAGACTGCTTTGGTGGATGACCTACAGCAGGAAGTAGACAAAGAGAATGTGTCCCTTTTGTTTCTGCTGGACTTCTCAGTGGCTTTTGATACCATCAACCATGGTATTGTTCTGTATAATCTTTGGGATGGGAATCAGAGGCACTGTTTTGCAGTGACTCCAGTCATTCCTGGAAGGGCAAACTCAGAATGTGGTGTTGGGCAACTCCTGCTCACTGCTTTGGCCTGTGGGGTCCCAGAAGATTCTGTTTTGTCCCTGATTCTAGCTAATATCTACAAGAAACTGCTGGGGGAAGTTGTCCAACGTCTGAGTTCAGTATCACCACTATGCAGAGGACACCCAGTTCTACATCTCCTTTCCACCTAAATCCAAGGAAGCTGTTCCTATCCTAAGCCTGTGTCTTTTGGTAGTAATAGACTGACGACAGCAAACAGATCAAAGATGATGGAATCAAGATGCAGATCAGAGAAAAAGATTCAACCCTTATTGATGCTGGGTCAGGTTGGGACTGGGGGCCCTATCTGGGGCCTCCTACACGTACATGAGGCCTGGTGCTGCCCCTTCCGGTTTGCCACTTCTGGGGCCTCCAACAGGGTCAAGAAGCCCATTGGAGACCCGTTCAGGGCTACATCAGGCCTTGGGTAAGTGCAGGAGGTTTCAAATGGGCCCATGCAGCTTGCCTCAGGAGCCCTTTGTTTAGTATTACAATCCTGCGATATACTGGGACCACAGTATATGAAACGTGAAATGGCGGGGGGCGACCGAAGTTATAACCCATAAGACACTATATGGCTTGGGACCAGGCTATCTTATTGACTGTATCTCCCTATATAAGCCTCCTCTAGTTGTAAGATCAAAGAAAATCCTTCTCTATGTCCTTTCACCTTTAAAGGAATGTTCAAGGGAGACCTGGCAGTGGGCCTTCTTGGTAGATACCTAAGGTTACAAAATGTCCTCCTGTATGAGGCTAGGTTGCACCCTTCATCCCTTTTCAGCAGAAAGTGAAACTGTGCTTATTTCAACAGGCCTTTGGTATTTAATGTCTGGTTAATGCCCTGCATTTGTTGCTGATATATTTTAAAAATATTTTTCTAAAATCTTGTTTTATAGATGATTTTAGTGATTATTTGATAATTTTTATTTTTTTGTTTACATCTTGTTCTTAATTCTTGTCTTTTAATGATTTGTGAATCTCATGTCCCACTGTTGGGGGAGAGAGAGCGCAGAAATGCAGTGCATTCATTCATTCATTCATTCATTCATTCATTCATTCATTCATTCATTCAATAAGCAGTATACTATACCTGCAGCATCCTTTCCTTGAGTCTCTCCACATGCCTGGCACTTCACAGGAAAGGAAGGCAACAATCATGTGAGGAAACTCTCCATGTGACCAGATAGTTAGAGCTGTTCAGCAATGGAATGTGATGCCACAGAGGGTGGTGGAGTCTCCTTCTTTGGAGATTTTTAAGCAGAGGCTGGATGGCCATCTGTCGGGAGTACTTTGATGGGGGGTCCTGCATGGCAGGGGGTTGGACTGGATGGCCCTTGAGGTCTCTTCCAACTCTAAGATTCTCTGGTTCTATTCTAGTATTGACCAGCTGTGGTATTGATGTGTTGCGGCTACAGAAATTATATCACAGAAAGGAACCTTCTACATGGTGTATATTCAGAGGTGAGCCATATTTCAATGGAAGAATTGCCTTCAATGATATTTTCATTTGGCATTTCTGTGTCCGTAGAACTACACCTCTTGCTCATTTTCTCTCTTTCTCTTACACACACACACACACACACACACACACACACACACACACACACACACACACACACACACACACACACACACACCTTCGGAGGGGGATGGAGGGAAGGAGGGAGAGAAAGCTGATAGCAGGCTAGTTGGAAAATTCACAGAAGGATCCTGATTGTATTGCAGACAAGATAGTATCAACATCCTGTTGTATGCATTTAGCTGTCAATGATCTCCAGCAGCTACAACAGGGAGCATACAGACATGAACTTACATGTGTAACAGATACAATCATATCACAAGATCTTGTTAACTCAGCACTATTTCATTTCAGCCAGTTTCCACTCCAAACATTAAGTAATAAAATGTAGTCATCTCAATTGTTAGGGGGTAAAAACGTTGTTTTTCTTTATGAAACTTACCTAAGTATATGGGGTAGAAATAATCCTGTGTTACAAAGGAAAAAGGAAATTACAATTACAATGATAGCTCTAATAGAAGACACAGTTTCATTGTTTGCATTATTTAGGAAGATAATTAGAAAATAATTGTGCCATGTCTGTAAGAGGTTGTAAAGAAAATACACTTACTAATGGGGTTGTTTTGCTTTCTTTGCTAAACTTGGAGAGTTTAGAAGTTTAATTAAAAAGCATTTTTTGTTTTAAACCTCAAGAGTATTTATCAAATGGGAAGATGGAACAGCCTGATTTTGACAACATTTTTCTAGGCTATATCCACTCATTCAGACGATGCAGTCAAGAGGCTGTAACTGGGTCCAGTGTAAAATCTGAGGAAGAGGTAGAGATTGCTTGCTCAGTTATGCTACAATTTGATGATCAACCATGTCCTCAATTTGAGGTTGCTACAGACAGCGCTGTGCCTGGAGAATCATCTCTTTGTACATATAAGGTTCTCTGAATCTTTTTACATGTGAGGCTGAAATGAGATATGGAAAGACTTTCTAGCCTATACCCTCTGCGACTTACCAGTACCTTATGCCACTGACCTCTCACTGATAAGTGGCCTGGAGGAAAATTGCAAAAATGTAATGCTCGCTTAGCAAGGAGTGCTGCTGTTGCTGCAACAAATGTGCTGACACCAGTGTCCGTGAATAGCACTAGACAATGGGCTACTGAACAAGATCACCATTGTTCCTATCATTTTGGATTCTGACATAAATTTGAATAATCTGTAAAACATATGTACAAGCCAGTGCCCTACTGACTAAAAGTGGAACAGAGAGAAAGTTATGTAAGTGTCCCACCTCTGCTGCACTCTGAGAGGTGCCCCGTTGCATGCCCAGCTGCACGATCTGTCTCACAACCAGTGAGAGGAGATGCCACATGACAAAGATCATATCAGACCAGAGCAAAAGAAGGAGATGCTTGTGATTTCCTCCCTACTTTGTATTTAAGAACTGGCTAGTAGACATAGTTATGGCAGGGATTCTTGATGGACAGCCCCAAGCATCCATTTGGATTTGATGCCTTGGTATCAAATGTCAGCAACTAGAAGGTCCTCATAAGGAAACAGAATACAGTGACCCCCCCCCCCTGCCATTTCGCGGTTCGGGTACTGCAGTCCCACTATATCGCGGGACCGCAGTACCAGAACCATGGGGGGGGGGGAGGCAGCCGGGTTGCTCTGCGCCATCCCCCCCCGCACCTCCGAGAAGCCTCCGGGGTGCGTGGGAGGACGATGGGGGGGGGGGTCCAGTCGCTCTGCGCGGCCCTCCCACGGACCCCCGAGAAGCCTCGGGGCCGCGCAGGCAGGCAGGCGGCAGGCAATCTGGTCGCTCCGCGCGGCCCTCCCACGCACCCCCGAGAAGCTTCGGGGCCGCGGGGTGGGCGGCGGCGGTGGGAGGTAAGATCCCCTGCCGCTGCACTGTGCAGTCGCTCCCTGCCCCCTGCCCCCTGCCCCCCACCCATTTCCACATATTGCGGATTTTCGTGCATCGCGGGTGGGGTGGGTCCCTAACCCCCGTGATCGGTGGGGGGTTACTGTATGAGTAAAGCACATTACAGAAGAACAAGTTCAGACTGAAATATGAAAAATAACTAAAACATTATAAGGCAGTGTGTAGGTATCACTTTGCCATTCATGTCATGATTAGAGTACTGCAGTCAAGAGTCTGCTCACAACCTGAGTTTGATTCCAAAGGGTTCAGACACCTGGCTTAAAGTTGACTAAACCTTCCATCTTTCTCAGCTCAGTACATTGAGGATAATTACTGTATTTAATTACAGTAATTACTGTATTTTTCAGTCTATAAGGCACTGCCCTATATTAGACACCCCCACTTTTAAGACCCCAAATTAATAAATCCTCCTTTAATTTTCCTCCTCTACCACCACCACCACCCCTGCTGTTTTCTTTCCTTTCTGCATTCTGAAGACTCCTCGCCACTTTACTTTTTGCAGGATTGGGGTTGAGCGGGCCATTAAAAAGCACCTATCCACACTGAAAAGAAGGTGTAGCTGAAAACAGAGAGGTCAGTTTGGATTTTCCTCTAAGCTATCCCCCTCCTATTTTCTTTTCTTTCCAGGAGTGCTTGGAAAGAAGGATCCTGCAAAAAGCAGAGGGGAGTCTTCATGACATGGAGAGTAAACAAGGGCTAGTGGAAATGAAGGGAAACAGAGAAGTCATTTTGGGTTCTCCTCCACCCATCCCACCTCCACCCCTCGGGAAAGGCTTACTTCTGTGTATACGACACCCCTTAATTTTTAGTGTCATGATTTTAGAAAAAATAGAGCTGTATACACTGGAAAATATGGTATGTTGTAAATAATCCAAAAAGTGCTTTTAGTGTTATGGGGATGTATATAAGCAGCACACTTTGGAGAATTCATTTAGTAATTTGATGTACCGTGTTTCTCTGAAAATAAGTGTCTTATATTAATTTTTGCTCCCAAAGATTTGTTAGGTCTTATTTTCAGGGGATGTCTTATTTTTCCATGAAGAAGAATATGGTACACATTTATTGTTATCTTATTTTCAGGGAGGCCTTATTTTCGGGGGATGCCTTATATTTCAGTGAGAGGCAAAAGTGTAAGTGGGTCTTATTTGCGGGGGATGTTTTATTTTCGGGGAAACAGGGTATTATTTTAGCACTAAACAGAGAATCCTTTAGATTGCTTGGGAGTTCATCGTAATTATTGACACATACAAACTATTGACTCTTGTCCAATAAATGTGCGTAACTTGAATACAGGAAGAAAATGAATGAAACAGAGCAATCAATGCTTTGTTAAAATTAGATCAGTCCTTAGAGGAGACTTTTCCTTAGGCCTAAGATTTCTTACCGTTTCAGGATTGTTTTCAAAGATTTCTCTTGCTTCTTCTTTGTTGCAATATTCTTCAATACATTCCCGTTCCAAGTTCCCCTTCATCCTTTCTTCCATAAACGAATTTGCTCGACGTTTTCTGACAAGAAACTCTGATGCATGATGCTGAGATAAGACTAAATTTAAAAAAAATTAATTAGCCTCTGTTGTGCAACTAAGCAACATTGCACAATGAAGATTAGAAATGAAGGTCTTAATGACAACATGGATCATTGATACAAAAATATAAAGAGGAAAAAAAATCAAGATTTTATTTTGTTGTTGAAATCCTAAAATCTGGAATGCATGAAGTCTGAACATATCATCTTACAAATAATGTTAACTAAAATGACTTGGAATAAAGTTATTATGTGTTATGAAGGCTGGATCCCTTGTGCTTAATCAAGCAGTTGGGGGGGGGGGGTCAGTTGCTTCAAAAATGTTATTCATGAAAATCTCCTGGTATTTTTGTAGGAAAAAAGGAATTATAAAGGGAGATTCATAAGTAAGAGAACATAAATTTATAAACAATTTATAAGCAATTTCCAAAAAATATTCAAAGGCATAAACAGAGACAAAGGCTTTGTAGCATATCATAAATATTAATAATCCAGCTTTATGTAATATTTTAAATGTAGGAAATACTTGCTTTCCTTGACATAATGTGATTTATGCCCAAGAATCATCTCTTAGCATTCCTGTGACAGGCAAGTAAGTCTATGCTGCATGCAGTTTATCACCCCGGCTATGACCTGCCAAGTTACATGTTTACATTTCCATTTCTGGGTAAACAAACTGTTCATCAAAATCTTGTTGGAATAAAAATACAGCATGAAGCTGCATGATGTCATTACACAGCACTGGTAAGATTTGATTTAAATGAATTGAAAGTTTCTTATCTCCCTCTTTTGAGTTCTGAAACACCATATGGTTCACTTTTGCCACCAGATCACCATTGGCAGGATGGGGACTCCTGGCAATTTTTGGCTACTGAAGCTCTCTCAACCTAATCTAGAGGCTCCCAAAGGTTTCTCCGGGGTAAAAAGGAGCCCTAGGGGGCCTCTGAATCTTACTTTGTAAACTTATTTGAACCCTCGGCTCGAGATGATTCCTACCACATTGTGAATAAATACAGGAGGCACCTATCTCTATTCATGTTTGAGTAAGTGGATTTTGAGTCATGAAATCTTACACTTGAATTAAAACTGCTAGCCTTTAAAGTGTTGCAATGTTTTCCATTCCAGTCCTCTTAATTTTGCCAGCTTGCTGGAACAGACCAACACTGCTACTTCCTTGGAAATTCCTGAAATCAACTAGCCCCAAAGATACTTGCCAGAATGTGCTAGCAGAAAAGAAAACATTCTCCAGCTTTTAAGCAGCCACCTTCTTAAGGAGATTTCCTAAAAGAGGGTTCCAGCAGTAATGGCCCCAGCATTGCAAGGCATGTTACAGAATCAAATTATCACTGTAGTAACACAATCTCCTCCTTACACGGCAAACAGAGATGGTGAGCACCAATAAAAATGAAGCTGATATTAAGCAAGGGCTGAACAAATACTTGGCAAAACCCTATGCTCTCATAAACACAATATATCATCCTTTATTTTTAGAAAACAAATTAATGGCCACTTCTTGCATGAAAAGACAGTCTAAGAATCACATAGAGTGGCCTGATAGCTAGATGGGTGGTACTAGTAAATAATAAATAAACAATAAATTTATTTATTTATTTAGAATAGTTTTACTCCACCTTTCTCCTTGGGAAAGGACCCAAGGTGGCTTACAATAATGAGGGACAATATGCAGTCAAGAACATTTAAAACATATTCAAGTTAAGAACAGGGAGTATGAAGAGGCATCTTAGAACATTAAAAGGGCTATAAAGAGCATGCAAGAAGAAAGAAAAATCCATTATGAGGGGTGAAAAGCAACATGCAAAATACTAGTGTATTTATGAAATCAGTCAATGCAATCATGTATGGTAATCCATACAGTCACGTAGTCCCTCATTCAGGGAAAGCTTGTGTGAAGAGGAAGGTCTTTGCCTGCTTCCAGAAAGACAGCAGAGATGGGGCAGTCCTGGCCTCCAGCAGGAGGGAGTTCCAAAGTCTGGGTGCAGCAACAGAGAAGGCCCTTTCATGTGTTCTTATGAGACACACACCTGTGAAGGTGGCAGGATGAAGAGAAAGGCCTTTCCTGGTGACCTTAGAACCCAAGCTGGTTCATACTGCGAGATTCGATCTTTGAGGTAGCTTGGACCCAGGACATTTTGTGCTTTGTAGGATAAGGTCAGCACCTTGAATTGTGTCTGATAGCTGATTGGCAGCCAGTGGAGCTGCTTTAGTAGGGGTGTAATGTGTTCTCTGTAACTTGCCCCAGTCAGCAATCTGGCCACTGCGTTCTGGACTCTCCTTGAAGTTTCCTGAAACTTTTTCATTGGTAGTGCCACATAGAGCGCATTACAGTGATCCATCCGGGAGGTCATTAGGCCATGTGTCACAGTGACCAGAGCAGGTTTCTCAAGAAACAGGTGTAACTGGCATACTAGTTTTAATTTTGCAAATGTACTCTTGGCCACAGCTGTGACCTGGGCATCTAGGCTTAAGGAAGGATGAGACCAGAAGCACCACCGAGGTATGCACCTCTTTTTTCAATTGGTGGTGTGTGTGTGTGTGTGTGGGGGGGGTAATCCCAGCCAGTACAGGCTGCATCCCTATCCCTTGATCAACTGTTTGACTGAACAGAAGCACTTCTCTGTTGTCTGGGTTTAGTTTCAGTTTGTTCTTCCTCATCCAGTTCATTACTGAAGCTAAGCACTGATCTAAAGTCAAAATACCTTCCTTGGAATCCGGAGGTGACGAGAGGTATAGTTGAGTGTTATCAGCATACTGGTGACACTTCACCCCAAAACTCCAAATAATTTCTCCCAGTGGTTTCATATAAATGTTAAATAACATAGGAGACAGGACAGAACCGTGATGTTCCCCACAGGCCAGTGGCTGTGGTGTTGAACATGAGTGCCCTAACACCACTTTCTGCATTCTCTCCTGTACGAAGGACTGAAGCCACTATAAGACAGTTCCCCCAAGTCCCATTTCAGAGAGATGGGTCAGGAGGATGCTGTGGTTGATAGTGTCAAAAGCAGCTGAGAGGCCCAGTAAGACCAAAAGGGACACAGATCCCCTATCAATTTCCTTGCATAGTTCATCTACCAAGCCAACCAGTGCCATCTCAGTCCCACACAACAACGCTTGAAGCCAAATTGAGCTGGATTGTAGGTGAAATTCATCCATTAATACAGGGCTGGCAAGGGGGACAGTTTTATTTATAGGCTCCGGATCTACTGCAGCATCCAGGTCAGACTGGATCTGTACAATTTTGGCTGAAAAGTGTTGTGCAGTGAGTTACAGAGTGTTGTGTGCCATACACCTGTGGCACAACACTAACAATATTTGAAGTCCAACTCTGATTCAGTGACAATAGGTTCTGCCCATGATTTGACCTCCAGTTCCAAACGGGCTGCTGCACTTAAGGAATACAGTGGTACCTTGTATAAAGGAATTAATTTGTTCCAAATGAAATTATGTTAAGCAAATTTTCCTTTATACAAATTCCCATAGGAATGCATTGAAAATGGAGTAATCCCATTTTTATGTTGTATGGATTCTCCCCATAGGCAATTATGTTAAGCAAATTTTCCCTATCTCCGGAATTTTTATGTTGTACAAATTTTATGTTATACAAGCTGTTTGTTATACAAGGGTCCACTGTAGTTCAAAGGAAACACCATAATCTCTGGGTTTTCCCCGGGAAAACTGCTAGTGAAGTCTCTTTTCATCAAGCTCTTATTGCCAAAGAACACTCAGTGGAACTGGACATAACAGATTACATAGAAAAATTACATAGGTATTTGAATTCAGATTCTTTTGAAATATTAGTTTAGAGGTGAAAGTAACTTTATGGCACATAACATCAAGTTCATTAGAAATACCACAAACAGCATCCAGACTCTTAACGGGCCATTCAGATGCTTGAGACATAATCTCATTCGTGGTAAGGGGGGAAAAAGTTCTATGCACAGGAGAGACTATTGTTGTAAACCGCCTGGAGTTCCCCACCAGGAAGATGGGCGGTATATAAGTCCCATAAATAAATAAATAAATAAATAAATAAATAAATAAATAAATAAATAAATAAACAAACAAACAAAAACATACACCAGAATGTCAGAGATTATTATGAGGGAATATAGTGATATGGTGAAGTCAAATACAACTTTGGAGTGGTAGGATAACTTATAACTTGCACAGTTCTTTGTTGGACTATAACTCTCAGCCCACACCAGGGAGTCTATTCGTCAAAAAGCCTCATCCTGTCACAAGTCAGGGCTTGTCTGCAGGAACTCATTTGAAGCCGGATGGTGCAGGCTAAATGAGCTTGTAGAAGAATGATATGCCATTTGATGTGATCCTTGCATCCAGATGGCATTTGTACCTCAGCCATCCCTATTGGTCTGCCTGCTTGGTGAAAAGAACAAAAACAAAACAAAACAAAAAATCTCCCTCCTTGTTCGCTCCCTCCCAATTCCCACTTTTTGATTTAAAAAAAAAGAATCTAAGTGGTGCAGCTCATCACTACTGCTCCAAATTCTTTTTTAAAATAAATACTTCCTATGATCCATTAAGGCAAGCAAATGTTTAATTTCTCACTATCGTGAAGTGTCTGTCTTCTTAAGCTACGTAACAATTTGGGAAACTAGAAGAGAGAGGCAAATTTAAAGCACAGGCTATGATTTGGTTTATTTCCAGTAATTGCCCAATCCAAAAAAAAAAAAAAAATGAAGCCAAATGGGGCATCCTGCCCATACCAAAAGAAGTAAAAGCCCCTGACAGGGAGGCAGAATTATAGATTACTTTATCACATTACTAAGTGGTATCTTGTATAAAGGAATTAATTTGTTCCAAATGAAATTCTGTTAAACACATTTTCCTTTGTACAAATTTCGGCATTTAATCAGGCTGCTGTTCATGCACTGACCAGGCGCTACGTTTGGGCGGTCAGGGAGGCTAAAAGATCTTATGAATCCCTGGGAATTGGTGGGGCCCTGAACCTGCCAGGCAGAGTTGTTCTGGGTGGTTCAAGACCTCACCAATCCTGGTCAGCCTAGGCCTCATAAGAACATAAGAACAGCCTTGCTGGAAGAGGCCACAGCCCATCCAGTCCAGCATTCTGTCTCACACAGTGACTCACCATTTGCTTCAGGGCATTCCCAAGCAGATTTCTTCACCTGCTTACGACTCCCCACAAATGGCATTGAGAGATATCCTGCCTCTCTCTCCAACCCAGAGGTTGTCTTTAGGCATCCATAATGATAGCCATTGATACCCTTGTTCTCCATGTACTTGTATAATCCTTTCTTAAAGCTGTCAAGGCTGACAGGTGCCACCACTTCTTCTGGCAGGGAGTTCTAGAGACCAGTGTTCCTCTGGATGAAAAAGCACTTTCTCTTCTTTGTTTGAGATCTAGCACCCAAAAGTTTCATGGAGTGCCTCCTAGTTCTAGTGTTGTGTGATAGGGAAAACAGATTTTCCTTATCTACTTTGTACACATCATGTATGATTTTAAAAAAAGTCAGGTTACATCTTAGGCACAGTCATTTAAGAGTGAATGGGCCCAGCCATTGCAGCCTCAGATGGTAAGGAAGGTGTTCCAGTCCCCTAATCATTCTGGTTGCCCTCTGCTGCACTTTTTCTATTTCCATAATATCCTTCTGGAGGTATGGTGACCAGAACTGGACACAGTACTCCAGATGGGGCCTCACCATAGATTTATAAAGAGGCAAAAGGACACTTGCTGACTTATTTCTTATACCCTTCCTAATGATCCCTAGCATTGAATTTGCTTTTTTCACTGCTGCGGCACACTGGGTTGACACCTTCATTGAGGTGATCACCAGGACACCAAGGTCCCTTTCCTGGTTGGTTGCAGAGAGTAACCAACCAATGTAACTGGGTTTTGAGAGATCCCTCTGGAGCTCCTCACAATCACTCTCAGCTTTTACTACTCTATATAATTTAGTGTTGTTGGCAAATTTGGCTACCCTGCTATTTACTCCTAGATCATTTTTTTTCCCCTTTCTGTTAGGTCCCGCCATCTTTAATATCCAAGCAACCATGTTAAGTGTTTTTTGTTTGTGTGTGCTTGGTTGATAGCTATTACGCTGCCGGGTTTTTGGATGCACCGGGTTTTTAATTGTTTTAGTTATTCTGTTGTATACTTGATAATTATTGTTTGTGTTTTTTGGCGCTTGTTCGCCCGTGTAAGCCGCTTAGAGTTTCGCACGAAAGATAAGCGGGGTATAAATACAATAATAAATAATAAATAATAAATAAATTTATGAAGAGATTGATTTCAGTAGTGTGTCATTTGCAGCCTTTTTTGGAACTAAAATTGAGGCCGTCCGAGGTGGCCTAGACTCCGGTTGCTCTAACCCAGTGATGGCGAACCTATGGTACAGGTGCCAAAGGTGGCACTCGAAGCCCTATCTGTGGGCACCCAACATTGCCCCTTCATAGCCACCTGTATACAGGTTAAATTACTGTATTGGCACTTTGCAAAAAAAATTAGTGGGTTTTGAATTGCAGTTTGGGCACTCGGTCTCTAAAAGTTTCGCTATCACTGCTCTAACCTATCTTCGACTATCCTGAGTGCCGCACCCCCTCGGTCTCCTCGCCTGGTTGAGTTTGGGCCTGTATCATCAGCTGAGGCATCCAGGGCGCTGGTTCAATGCAAGCTGGAGGCTTCCACCTTCGACCCTTGCCTGTCCTGGCTAATCAGGTATTCTGGATGGAGCATGCCAGAGTGGGCTTCTGTTATTTCCACTGCATCCTTCAGGCAAGGGATTTTTCCCTCTCACCTGAGGGAGACAGTGGTTAAGCCCACTTTAAAGAAACCTGGCTTGGCATTGGAAAATATGGCTAATATCCAATTGTCAATATTCCTTTATTTTGGGGGCAAGGTGATCGAAAGGGTGGCTGCCGTCCAGCTCCAGTCATTCCTGTTCTTAAAAGTTAATATTTATGGATAACGCCTTATTGGCCTTCTGGGATGCAACAGGATTTTTAATATATTAATTATGTGCTTTTATATTGGGCTGTTTATAATTGTTGTTTATTGTTTGCTTATAATACTATTATTGTTCTGTTTGGCGCCCGCTCGCCTGTTTGTAAGCTGCTTAGAGTTCTATCTAGAAGATAAGCGGGATATAAATACAATAATAAATAAAAAAATAAAAAAATCGCGTCCTGGATCCATTTCATTCCACGTTCAGGCCATGTTGGGGGACTGAGACTGCCCTGGTCGCACTGCAAGATAACCTCCTCAGGGGTGCCGACAGGGGTTGCTCTACCTTGTTGGTCCTCCTGGATTTGTCAGCAGCCTTTGATATCATCAACCATGGTATCCTGGTGGGTGGGCTTTCCGAGATGGGGACTGGTGGCTCAGCTTATAGCTGGCTCTGGTCCTTCCTTGGTAGCCGTCCCCAGCATGTTCAGCTGGGGGAAGAGTTGTCGGCTCCTTGGATGCTCCCTTGTGGTTGGCAATCTCACCCATGCTGTTTAACATCTATATGAGGCTGTTGGCTGAGGTCATTAGGGGATTTAGAGTATGCTGTCATCAGTATGTGGATGACATGCAGCTCTGTCTTTCCTTTAACACCTCTGTAGTGGAGGTGGTGCAGACACTTGCCTGGATGCAGTCATGGAATGGACCAGGATCAATAGGCTTAGACTCAACCCAGAGAAGACCGAGGTTCTGTTCTTCCTCAGGAGTGCTGCCAGCCCCTCCATTGGACAATTTTACTCTTTGTATACACCAAGCCCAGGATGATTGAGAAAGGAAAAAACGGGGCTAGTTAAGGAAGGTGATGTAGAGGTTAAAGACCCAGAAAGCAAAGCCAGGAATGGTAGGGAGGAAAAGGCAGGAAAAGAGAAGGATAAAAACATAATAGTGGGGGGGGGAGGGGAGGCTAAATCAGGATTCTACTGCAAGGATGGGAATGGGTTTGGTTAGAAAACCCAGATACAAAAAAATGGGAAAGATTGAGGATGCCTAGAGAGGAGGCAGTCAGGAGGAAGAGGAGAAAGTGAGTAGAGAAAAGTGTTCGTATTGGGGCAAGAGAGAAGCTAGAGAATGGAAGAGGAAGAGAGGAGAGAAGATGGAGATAGAACAAGAGAGAAAGATACGAGAAAGAGATACAGAACTGTCACATCAACCTTGCCCAAGTTTTCCACACTTCCTGAGATTCATAAGCATGGAAACCCCTGCCCAACTCCAGACCAAGTTCCACCTCCTATAAACAGGAGTTTCCTCCAGCACTGTAGTGCTTTGATTAAGGCTGGGGAGACCCAGACTGGTCTATAATCAGCCAACAACCCCAGAGCACTTTTCAGCAAGTCATTCTGTCATGCTATCTTATCTCAGAGATTAGTTCTACTGCATTTCTGCTAGAGCTCCTTGGAGGCTAATTGGGTTATAAATGACTCTTTCGTCATATTCCATGATTAGATTAGTAGACCTTGCACACCCAATTCAACTGGCTCATGACATTATGTAGAGGGAAATATCTGCTAAGATATGAAAATCACTGGGTGATTTTGAATCTCTCTATCACAGGGCTGTCCAACTTTGAACAGGCCGAGGTCTACTTTTTCCGGATGAAAGTGCCTGAGGGCTACTACACTAAAACCTCTACTTATGAATTTTATCTGTTCTGAGCATATGCTCATAAGTAAAATATTTTGTAAGTAGAGCAGCGGTTTCCCATAGGAACACATTGAAAATCTATTAATCCTTTCTGGAGGGAACATATTTCAATGCATTCCTATGGTAAGGCTGACCATGCACATGCTTCCCTTATACCTGCTCGAGCCGATGTGGACGGGTGCAAGGGAGGCGTATGCATGCTTGCGCAGATTGCCCCTTTCCCTCCCAACCCGCCCGGGGCCTGACTTGCCTCTACTTCTCCTCCTGTTTCCCCCCCTTCTCCCTTCCAGCCTCCTCGCTGCCATTGCTGCTGCTTCCCATAGCTCTCACTCACTTCTGCCATGTTCTCTGTGCAGCTGGGATGGGCCAAGCCAGCAGCAGGGCAATCACATCACTACGGCGGCGCAAGGAGGAGGGAATGGCTCAGAAGGGGAGCAGGAGGAGTGGCAGGTCACAGTCTCTGTGAGACAGCTGTGGGGATGGGAGGAGGAGGAGGATGGGAGGAAGGAATTTTCTGGGGGGAAGGAGAAGAGGGGGACGTCACCATGCAATGGAGGTGGGCACGCCCATGACCCCGCCCCTCGCTGTCCCCTCTACTCTCTTTCCTCCTCTCTGCACCAACAACTCAATGGGTCATGAGACAGTGGCACGCTGATCATCTGGCCGGTAGGGAGAGCAGGGGACTGTGCCATGGCCCTTGAACTGCCCCGCTCAGCTGAGACAGTGGGCTGGCAGACCAAGGGCCTTTTTACATGACCCCTAAGATCCGCTGGCCACTTAAATTTGGACCAGAGATCTTAGGGGTTCGTCGCTCTTCCTCTGTCTTCCTCTGTCCCCACCCCCTCCGCACTTCCTGGTTGCTGGCTGCCTGAGGAGGGAGAAAAAAGAAAGAAAAGACTCCCGGTTTACCTCCGTTTTGTTCCTGGCAGCATTCAGATCTCTTAAAGGGGCGGGGCGCAAAAAAAGAACAAACGGAAGCCAGGAGAGCCCCGCACTCACTATCCTTACACCGGATCAAATATTTGTCACCATCAAAGACCAGGTACAAGAAAACTGCTGTTTGGTCGTGCTAAAGTGGGCGGGGTCGCACTTAATTGTCTGCAAAGTCCGGAGCTGGTGGGTAAACATTTTTAAGGTCCAGACCTTGCAGCCATTTCCTGCGGAGCTTAGGGGTCGTGTATAAACGCCCCAAGAGCTTTGCTGGGGCAGTGGTGGTCCTTGGCGTGGGGGAGGTAGAGGCAGAGGTGGAGAACTCACCCCCCCCACATTTTTTATTGATGGCTGGCAGGCTACTTTTGAACCCTTCACTGGTAGCCCCCCCCCCCCCCCCCGTCTACTTGTTGGGCAGGCCTGCTCTATCAGTTTGCTCTTCAGGGGATGGCTGAGAGAGAGAGAGAGAGAAAAAGCGGTGGTGGTGGTGGGGGGAGAATATATCAGAATTTCTTGGTATCCAGGGAAAAGTTATTTGTGTACCTGTTCTGCCTTTTCTCGTTTTTTGAGATGAAGGAAGCTGCTGAAAAGTAAAAGTTACACACAGCATTGATAAAAGCTTTGTCTGATAGTGTTTTTTGTGCAATATAATAGTAATAGTTGGAGATGCATGGCAGTAACAAATGGTGATAAAACATTTGCTGCAAAACACAATCTAAAGAACTGGTTATTGATCAAACAACAATAGAGGTTTTTCTTCCTGTATAGAATATCAAATTAAAGTTCTTTATCAGGGCACTGATAATGATTAGATTATTTTGCATTGGTTGGAAACAGTCTTCATTTACCATACTGTTCTCCCGCTCCCCAGCAATAAATATTCCCTCAGCCTTCAGCTGAGCATTACACAGAATGGGTAGCTTGTAGACAGACGGAATGAGAGCTTACTTAAACAAAAACAAGAACGATTTTTTTTTGCCCCCAAACTGCAGAACTCTACCTTGCTTTGTGGCCAAAATCAGCGTCTGTCAGACGTATTGCATACAACGGAGCCAAAATAGTCTTCTGAAGTCTGCAATGTTACGAACACTTACCTGGAACTAAATCCCATTAAGCTTAGTGGGGTTTATTTCTGAGTAAACACGCAAAGAATCGGGCTACATCTGGGCGATTCCAAGAGGATGCCGAAATTTGACTAGGGAAACAGAACTGCAAAACATTCCTTTCCCGGGTTTTTCCTTCCCCTCTTCATTTCTGCAGTGATCTGAAACACTGTTTTCCTTCCTACGCCAGTGCAAGCAGCCCGCCAGAGCCGGGGAGACCGACATAACTCCGAATCAACCCCCAAGGCAAACAACAGCCAACTGAACCGAAAGTTGGGAAACCGAGCTGATTTTTACTTACACGTCCTAGCCTCCGAGGTAGCAATCTCCGCGGCACACAGGCAGGAAATGAGGAGGCAAACCAAGCAGTGGAGCCTCATTCTTGGCTGGAGGGCGGCGCTCTATGGGGCCGCTATATTGTCTCCGGGGGCTAGGAAGGGCAGGGGTGCGCTGACATCCGATGCTCGTAGACTGCCGGCCCTTCCCTGTTTACACGGGGCCTGGGAGAGAGGCAGTCGGAAAACGTTCTGCCAGGTTCCAGCCTTCCTCCTGCTCGGGGGGTGGGGGAGCGGGGAGCGGGGGGGGGGAGCCTGGTTGGGGGATGGGGTCTGGCGGCTTGCGAAGAGAGGACAGTTCCAGGAAACATTCTTGTGTATTTCACGTGGTGGGTAAACAGGATGCATGGGAGGGAAGACCTGAATGAGGTTGCTCCACCTCTCCTGGTCTTGGTTTCCAGCGGCTGATGGGGAGGGGATAGTGAAATCTGAGCGTCTTCCATGAATTTAACTCTAACTTAGAATGGGATGCGAGCCTTTCTTACTAGGCTAATTTCCCCACAAATATCTTCCGTTTTAAATATATATATTTTATCAGATTTGTACTTTATTCCTATTTCTTATTATTTCGTTTGTTTTCAGACTTCTGTCACATAACTTGACCTGGGCAGCATGACTCCTAAGATGTTGCAACTTGCCAATCTTACTCAAATTCCTAAAATTTAACATTCATTGTCTAACGAAATTAAAAGTGTGTCATTGCAAAATACAAAACAAAACAACAACAAACTTTTAACTTTAGGGCAGTATAAAGAACAGAATTGGAGGACCATCCTGTAAGGGCCAGTATCGAGAACTATTGCACAGCTCTATGTTTTAAATTGCTACCAGCATGGTTCAACTCACAGATCATAATCATCATTATTTTAGAACTGCAGAGCTGGAAGGGACCCTATGGGTCATCAGTCCAGCCCCTGTCAAGGAGGCATTGTGGGGAATCAAACTCCCAACCTCTGCCTCCCCACCAAGATGCCTAAACTACTAAGCTTTCCTAGAACAAAGATTTGTATATGCCATTTACTGAGCAACTTCCCTGCTGTCAAACTCAGAGGGCAAATACCATTTACTCATTTGCTTTGAAAAATGAATTTGTGATATCCTAATGGTCAGAGAAAGGGAGAAAGTAATGTCACTGCCACACAGCAATGGGAAGTGGGGGCTTTGGGCCTAGTCTTCTCCACTTGGTGCCACTAACTAGAGAAAATCAAAAGGGGCTTTGAAAAGAAACTGCTTTCGGAAGGAGCAGCCTTCTTCTTCTTCTTGCTCACATTTATGCCTTTTCTAGTTGAAAGCATTGGGCCCAATCTCCAATAGGGTGCAGGCATAGAAGGGGGTGACAGCATTGGTTCTGCTAGAGTGCACATCTAGTTTGCCTTGCCCCCAAAACAGTGGAAACAATAAGGTGCCAGTTTTTCCTACCTGTCTGGTGGTTTAGATTCCAGGAAGATGTAGTGTGGTTCCAGTCCTCAAAGCTTTGAGGTTCCCAGAGACCAGTCTGTGAGCTACTGCCAATGTATGTTCAGCAGGAAAACTAGGGATTGGTAGAGGTGCATTGGGTTCAGGGAAGCATGGATGGAAAGTGATTTGGGTAACTGAAGACAATACAGTGGCTAGTGACTGCTCCTTCCAAAGAACACAAGGAAAGGAAAACAAGCAACCTGGACAGTCCAAGCAGCCACTGTTCTGGCCTTTGTTTATCTGGTATGCTCTTGGTGCATGTATGGGTGCTGAATAAAGCCTACCATCAGACACTCTATATTACTGGCCTTGCCTTTTAGTGTTATTACAGATACCTTGGCCAGTGCAAAAGAGAGAGACACAGGCCATGACAGCAGGTAGCAGAGTTTTGCAACCATCATTCAATTGAAGGTATTCTTGCAGCCAAGTATGTGCAATAACTGACCTATATTTGGCCTTGTCTGGAAGATGCTCAGCAGGTCTTCTGCCCAGTGCTGCTGCTGCGTAAACATGATTCTTGTACACTGGTACCCCAACAGGACAGCCAAGATGACTGCATGCCACAGACAGCAGATTGCCTTGGGCTGGCTCTGTCAGAGTCAAAGGAAGATGAGCTTCAGCTGCTGGAAGGAAAAATCTCAAGGGACAGACACCATTTGTGCATGTGTGACAGTGATTGTGTGGGTGTGTGTCAGAGTGTGTGTGTGAGCTTGTGTGGAAGGTGTGTGTCAAGGGAAGTGTGGTGTGTGTGTGTGTGTGTGTGTGTGTGTGTGTGTGTGTGTGTGTGTGTGTGTGTGTGTGTGTGTCCCAAGCGACTCCCTCAGAACTGCTGGTCCAGGCTGCTATGCCAGCTCTTTATGCCACACCTCACAACAGCTCTTACTTTTCTCCCCCTTCTAATGCCACTCTTCTCCCAGCAAAGGGAGCCAAGGCAGCTGATTAGTGGAAACAACCCGACTAAAACATGATAAATTATTTCATTTTCTGAACAGGGCATGAACTAGTATTGGAGCAGTTAAGAGATTCTCAAGAGGAGTGTTTATCCCGCACGCTCCCCTAAGGCTTTATCTCCGCCTCTTTGGGAGCCAAGGATTGACAGGTAGCTATCAATCAAACTGCAATAAGATCCTGATTGGATATCTTCTTCCCTTCTCCCTCCCCTGGTCTCCTCTCGCTCTTTTGTAACTATTGGAAACCAGCTTCAGCAGCGCGTCCTCTCTGCGGCACTCCTGGTTTCCCCGACCCTTTGGGAGGCGCCGACCAATCAGCGGCCTCTCCCAGCGTCACGTGAAGGGGAACCTTGCCGGAGGAAACATTGTCACGTGGCTCTTCTTATGGAAAGGGCCGCTCTGGGAATCTGGTGCTGAGCGCTCGGAGCAACGAGTCTCGTTGGTCAGCGGGGTGGCTGGTGGGCGGGGGTTGCGGATGAGTGCCTCGCGGGGCTGTTGCGGGGCGACTCGGAGGAGGCCGGGAGGGCAGGCCTTGGGGCGGGTGGGGTGGTCATGCGGGGACTGAGGAACCCAGGGCCGCGGTGGCTGCCCCCGGGGCTTCACGCCTTCTCCGTCCCCTGTGGCTACGGCGATAAAGCGCTGGTAAGAGAGGGGCCCTCACTGCCGAGGCTGCTGCTTTTGGTCCCGCCTGACCGCCTCCCCCCCCCCCCGCCTGCCCGCCCCCGGTCGCCCGCCCCCGGTCCTGTGTTGCCTTTCTCATTGACAGACCTGCAGGCAATGCGTAAATGTATCTCTGAATGATAAGGGGAGCTCCAAGTAGAAAACGAAGGGAGACCTAAGGGATGATCTATTCTGACCCCCTGCCTTTCTGTATAGCACTTCTCATTCACTGACCTACAGGTAGAGGGGTCGGTGGATCTCCCAAGCATGGGGTGCCTCTAAGTACGACTTCTGTGCCTGGCCCACACAACTAGGTTCTGTGTCACACGGGGTAAACATCGGTTCTGTGCCTCCCCCCCCCACCTGTGTGTGTGTGTGTGTGTGTGTGTGTGTGTGTGAGAGAGAGAGAGAGAGAGAGAGAGAGAGAGAGAATAGTTCAAGTACAAATGTTATTTTGTCATGTGGCCCTCCAGCACTACACCTGGGGCACATGCCCCACTTGCCTCCCCTCCCTTGCAGATCTGTTCTATGCTGCTATTATGTAAAATGGAGATGTACCAAGTACCAAGAGGTCATCCAGTCTGACCCTTATTCTGTTTCTGCAGTTCTTATCAAAGAGAGGCCTGCAGTTTAATGGTCTGTATATCTCCATGGGTAATATGGCATGCTTCCATATCTGGTAAATGAAGGGGTACCATGGGGTCAGGTAGTAAGACCCGGACACTTTAGGAAGAAAAACTAGTGACAAAGCACACTTAGATAAGTTTTGCAATCAGTTGATTATATTCCTCCTGACAGTATATTGCATATCAAGTTTGCCACCATATTTATTTGGATTATATATATATTTCTGTACTATAATTAAAACTCACTCACTGGATTTGTGGTTTCCAGTCTCGGATCTTCAGATCTTCTTGGTCTACAACTCCTAGAAATCTTGGACAGCTCAGCTAGTGGTCTAGAAATATATATCTTGTTCAAATAAATAAATAATGGGCACATTTGCTATTTTCTACACTGTGAGAAGAAATATGGCCAAGTGATTGCAACAGTTTTATGAGTGCTTTACCACTATTTTATCTTCCAATATGTGGGAATAATGCTTCATCTTCCTTGTTAATGGAAGGTAAATAAAAGGTAAAGTTAGAGTAAAGCCAGTTCATATAAGGAGCTTCCTAGAGGAGTGCTACCCCTATTGATGACTTGGTGAAGAACTACATCCCATATGTTGTATCTCTTAAGAATTGTACCCCCAAACATTTCCATCAACAGGAGGGGGGTTTCTTCAGAGTCCCTCGTACTTGCTGAGAGGATTATTTTCCAGAACTATACAGTTTTTAATAAGGGGCAATGTATCTATGAAATCCAGTTAACTGAAATCTTGTTTATTTGTTATGCAGGCGAAGGCAGATTTTATAGCATTCACTTGCTTCTGGCTGGCAGCTAAGTCCTTGCTGGAAGTTTTTAGCACATGCACTCTTGAAGGTTGCAGAGGTGACTTGTTAATTGCTAGCTAGAATTGAGTGAACCTTCCTTCCTTCCTTCCTTCCTTCCTTCCTTCCTTCCTTCCTTCCTTCCTTCCTTCCTTCCTTCCTTCCTTCCATCTATTTATTTGATATATTCTGCCTCATTAGTGGAAATGGGCAGCTTACAGTGCATCAAAGCATAGTTAAAATTGTAAAAACAAACACATACGTGCAATGTGTAGCCTGCACACTGTAATTGGCTGCTGTCCGGCTCCAGTCATACCTAGAGATAAACCATATCCTGGATCCCTTCCAGTCTGGATTCAGGCCTCTTCGCGGGACCGAGACTGCCCTGGTCGCTCTGCAGGATGACCTCCTCAGGGAGGCCGACAGGGGGAGTTCCTCCCTGCTCGTCCTCCTTGATCTCTCAGCAGCCTTTGATACCGTCGACCACGGTAACCTTCTGGCCCGGCTCGCTGAGGCGGGAATTGGTGGTCAGGCCTTGGCCTGGCTCCGTTCCTTCCTCCGCGGCCGGACTCAGCGGGTTCAGCTGGGGGATGTTTTGTCGGCTCCTTGGACTCTCCCTTGTGGGGTGCCCCAGGGGTCGGCAATCTCCCCCGTGCTGTTCAATGTTTATATGAGGCCGCTGGGGGAGGTCATCAGGAGATATGGAGTTCGCTGTCATCAGTACGCTGATGACGCACAGCTCTATATCTCCTTTTCTACGTCTGCAGAGGAGGCGGTTTGCTCCCTCGATCTGTGCCTGGAGGCCGTACTGGAATGGACCAGAGATAACCGGCTCAAGCTTAATCCGGAGAAGACGGAGGTTCTGTTCTTCGGGGCGCCCTCGTCTCGGTACAATGGCCCCCTCCCTAGTTTGGGGGGTATTTCCCTCCAGCCTACAGACAGGGCCAGGAATCTGGGCGTGGTCCTGGATTCGGCCCTCTCCCTGGAAGCCCAGGTGATGGCCGTCTCCAGTGCCGCTTTTTTCCATCTCCGCAGGATTGCCCAGATCCGTCAGTACCTTGATGAGTCCTCCCTGAGGACAGTCGTGCAGGCCCTGGTGATCTCGAGGATCGACTATTGCAATGCCCTCTACGTGGGGCTGCCCTTGACCCTGGTCCGGAGGTTACAACAGGTGCAAAATGCGGCAGACCAGGCTGGTGGTGGGTGCTCGTAGATACGAGCACATCACCCCAGTCCTGGTCCGCCTGCATTGGCTCCCCGTTGCCTTCCGGATCAGGTTCAAGGTCCTGGTCTTGGTTTTCAAGGCCCTCCACGGCTTGGGACCAGGATACCTGGCGGAGCGCATCTCCCTGAGGGCATCCGGATCCAGACCCACGAGATCGTCGCAGGCGCGCTCATTGAGAGTGGCCACACCCAGGGAGGCGCGGAAAACGCGTACGCGGAACCGCGCCTTCTCTGTGGTGGGGCCCTCGCTCTGGAACCATCTGCCTCCTGAGCTGCGCCTGCTGGAGTCCCTGCCTGCCTTTAAGAGGGCTCTAAAGACCTACCTCTTTAAAGAAGCATACAGTGACCCTATTATTTAGTCCCTCTTCCTATTTCCCTGGCCCTAATTGTTTGCCGCCATCTTGCCCCCCGCTGCCCTTGCCTGGTGGCTCGGCTATTTTTAGCTCCTAGCTTTTTATGTTTTTTACGTTGTTAGCCGCCCAGAGTTCCCGTTGGGGAAGATGGAGCGGGATATAAGTACTTAAATAAATAATAAATAATAATAATTAAAAATTGTAAACCGCCCAGAGACTACTTGTAGTGGTATGGGGCGGTATATAAGCAGAACACTTTGCTTTTTGCTTTGCTTTAAATACAATCAAACTCTATCTCTGATTGAATTGATAAAACCTGCATTTATTTATTGCATTTTTATACCACACCAATACTTTCTAACTATATAACAAAACAACAGGATTTCAGTAAGCAATATGTGATTAATAGAAGTTATAATAATAGTTGCACAGTTGGAAGGGACTCTATGGGTTATCATGTCCAGCCCCTCTCAAGGAGGAATAGTGGCAAATTGAACTCCCAGCTTCTGGCTCCACAGCCAGAGACCTAAGCCACTGAGATATCTAGCAGTTCATTTTTTGTGGGAGAGAATGATGATTGGGAGCAAGTCTTCACTTACACTGTACTTTTCTACTCCTCTTCCATGATTTTAGCATCAACACGGTCTTCAAAAACTGATCTTTTTTATTGTGGCGTGCCTGTAATTGGAATTCTGGGATCCATGCAGATACTGCATCAGTAATTTACTTCATGTTCTGAATGGCTGTTGGATAGAGATGTATAGCCTGATGGCCAATTGTTGCAACTGGCTAAAGCGGTGGCGAGAACCTGTCAGGTAAACTATTAAACATATAAAATTCTCAATTTCCCCCTATTTGATAGAAGTTATAATATAATGATCTGCAAAAGGCATTGTAAAGATTCTGCATAGTATTAAAATGATGAAATGTTGTAGAATTTAGGCTGTTAAACTGCTATCTAAATTATAACAGACTGTTGTATGAGGACCTAGACTTAATTGCAGCAGACATTTGTGTCATTTGGAGTCCAGATAGTCAGATATGTAAAGCACTACTTCTAAGTTGCAATACATGCATTTGTGTCTGTTGTGTGATGACATAAGGATTGAGATCAGAGGAAAATGGAATACTGAGATTATCAGGCCATCTCTCTGTCCCTTCTTGTAACTGCTGTATTCTGCTCATAAGCAATATAGTTTGTTCACAACTCAATACTTTATATGTTTTTCCCATGTTACTCCCATGAGCAGGACTACAGATGTGCATTGTCTTGGACCAATATCTAAATAAAGACTGAGTCAGGGTTCTTTGTGTGGTCCTATCGCAACCGCACATCAGAGGAAGTAGCCTGTGGTTTCTACTAGTTGGTAGTGGTACATGTAGAGGTACATGTATACCTCTTTTGAAAATAAAAAAAGACTTGTACCTGAGGAACAGAAATTAATATTAATAGATAGCATCAGGAAATGTAAGGAGAAGAGGCTTGATAGTTGAATCCCTATAAAACAGGGGTAGCTGAGGATGACTATCCTCTGCCTTCCCTATGTAGTCTGCCCAGGAGGTCTAAAGATTTGTACTACAATGCTGCTGGGTTAGAGCTTGCTAGATTTTCCATTTGTACCAATTTGCTCTGGCTCAACGGTCTATCCGAATTCCCTAATGCTGGAGAACATACTTTTGTATCTCCTCGCGGATCCAGTGTCGTCGATTACTTCTTAGTTTCGACAACAATGAAGCAGCGTGTAGTACACTTTGCAGTCGGTGACTATATTCTTAGTGACCATCTCCCTCTTACCTTATCTCTCAATCTGCATGTGCATAGAGATCCACACACTGGGGATGCTGATAACTCACTGTTGAGGTCAAAAATTCTGGTCAACAATGATCTCCCCATCCAATTTCAACAGTTAACGTTAGCTCAAGGAAGTAGAAAACTTTTATTAGCTGTTCAAGAGAACCCTGATTCTCTCACTCAAATCAAATCCTTTGAATCCTTTATCAATCTCATCTTTCAGTCTCTGAGTCTTAAGTCCACTCCAACTAGTCATAGGCAAACTCACAATAACCAAAATTGGTTTGATAAAGAATGTAGAGAGCTCAAGGCACTAATACGTGCATCCTATATGGACTTTAGAAAGTCCAACATTCATAGCCATTTAGTGAAATATTTTCAGTATAAAAATCAACTCAAGGTCCTTCTCCTGAAGAAAAAGCAAATTTTTCACCATGAGCAATGGAATAGGCTACACCAAGCCATATTGCAGAATAACACCAGGCAATTTTGGTCAATTGTTACAGGATCCCTCAGATCAGATGTGCACGATCCAGCTGCAGTTTTACCATCTAGGTGGATCCAATATTTCTCAGATGTCTTTTTTGATAGGAACAAATTTGCAGCCAGTGGTACCAACTTCCCCGCATCTAACCTACCTGAATGGCCTCCAGTACATCCAGAGGAGATTCACAAGATTATTGTACAATTAAAATCAGGCAAAGCTGCTGGCCCTGACGGTATTCCTCCGGATCTTTTAAAATATGATCCAGATTGGTGGGCCACTTTACTTGCCCCTCTCTTTTCAACAATCAATAGAACTGGCCTCATACCTAAAGACTGGACAACTGCTATTATTGTTCCCATTCACAAAAAGGGGGATCCTAACTCACCAGGGAATTATCGACCCATCAGCCTGTTATCTGTAATTGGCAAAGTTTACGCCAAATATCTAAGCAAAAAGCTCTCTTCTTGGATTGCTACCAAGAACATCCTTGGCCCCGAGCAATCTGGATTTTGTCAGGGCAAATCTACCTTAGACAACTGTGTAATTCTCTCACATTTGTTGCATAAACAGGTCAAGAAGTGCAAGGGTAGGCTTTATGTGGCTTTTCTTGACCTGAAGAGAGCTTTTGATTCAGTCGACGGAGAGTTACTCTGGGAAAAATTATCCAGATTGGACATTGATAAAAGACTCCTTTTGCTAATTAGAGCTCTACACACTAATACATCATGCAAAGTCAGATGCTCTCAGAATGGCAATTTAACCCAAACCATCATAACCAACAAAGGAGTCAAACAGGGCTGCATTCTAGCCCCAACACTTTTTTAATCTATTCCTCAATGATCTAGCTCCAACTCTTTTGGCAGTAGATAGCCACAGTCCAAAATTGGGTTCGGTCCAAGTCCCATTGTTATTGTATGCTGACGATGCGGCACTTTTTTCCCGTACCCGCATAGGTCTCAAACGTTTACTTGATAGAGCTTCTGATTACTTTGAGGCCAACAAACTAGTGGTCAACTATTCAAAATCCAAGATCATGGTTTTTGCAAGTAAATTTAAAGCGTTCAAATGGGTCTGTAAGGGAAATGTCATCGAGCAGGTTAAGTCATTCAAGTATCTGGGTATCCACTACAATTATAGACATACATGGACTTCTCATCGCAAGTCTGTTTTAAATTCATGTAACATATCTTCCAGTGCAATTTTGCGCTTCTTCTTTAACTATAGTAACAGGTATGTTCCTGCCTCCTTGACAATATTTAAGGCCAAGACTCTTGCCCAGGTGTTATACGGGTCTCCAATCTGGTACAGAGCCATAGATCGCTCAGTTGAGCGTATACAAGCCTCATTTTTGAGGAGTATCTTGGGCCTACCCAGATGTGTACCCTATGCTGTTCTCTGTTTAGAAACAGGTATGACACGGCTGAAGACTTTGGCTTGGCTAAGATCAATAAAATTTTGGCTTGGAATCTTTTACAACCCAGTCCAATCTCGCCTACTATACCAACTCTTGCTAGACCCCGATCTCCCGGTAGAGATTTCTGACGTACTTACTACACTTAAAAGAGCGGGATTGGACATTGAGCAGCTCGGTATGCTTAGACAATCTGAAGCCTACAAGACTATTAAAGATAGGCTACTGGACATTGAATGGCAAGAACTGTGCAGTGAAGCCAACACCACATGCTCTCCCCTTCAATTTAACATCCCGGTTTGCCCTGGGAAGCCAGCCTTTTTTCTCACCCACCTGACATGCCCAGAGGCTCGTAGAGCTTACTCACTTGCTAGATGCAACTCTTTTCCATCTGCTTTGTTGGCGGGCAGGTTTGGTGGAATCCCCTATTCTCAGAGGTTCTGTCCATGTCAAACCAACTGTGTAGAAACACTCGAACATATTTTCTTCTACTGTCCACTTCATGATACACTCCGTAAGAAACATCTGTCCTCAGTCCTTGGCAGGATGCAGGGGTGGGAAGACTCTACTAGGCTTAAGTTTCTTCTTTCCACACATGTCACCTTCTTTCTGGAGGAGGTGGCAACTTTTGCTTCCAGAATTTTAGCAACTCAGCGCCCCGGGCTTTCCTCCCCTCCCTCTTCTGTTTTCACTATTAGTTGATCATATCAGAACTATTGCCTGTTTGTTCCTGGTTTTGCTTTTGAACTGTACTATTAACTTTGTTGTTTTAATGCCAATAAAGGTCTCTTAAGTAAGTAAGTAAGATAGTCAGATATGTAAAGCACTACTTCTAAGTTGCAATACATGCATTTGTGTCTGTTGTGTGATGACATAAGGATTGAGATCAGAGGAAAATGGAATACTGAGATTATCAGGCCATCTCTCTGTCCCTTCTTGTAACTGCTGTATTCTGCTCATAAGCAATATAGTTTGTTCACAACTCAATACTTTATATGTTTTTCCCATGTTACTCCCATGAGCAGGACTACAGATGTGCATTGTCTTGGACCAATATCTAAATAAAGACTGAGTCAGGGTTCTTTGTGTGGTCCTATCGCAACCGCACATCAGAGGAAGTAGCCTGTGGTTTCTACTAGTTGGTAGTGGTACATGTAGAGGTACATGTATACCTCTTTTGAAAATAAAAAAAGACTTGTACCTGAGGAACAGAAATTAATATTAATAGATAGCATCAGGAAATGTAAGGAGAAGAGGCTTGATAGTTGAATCCCTCAATGAAGCCCCAGAATTCTCCTGGACACTCACAACTGCTGAAATGCTACAGCTGATCTGTGAGAGAGGTTATCCAGCAGTAGCAGCTGCTGTCCATGGTCTATCTGTCTGCCGCTGTTTCTTTTTTGGTGGGATATTGCTTACATTTTGCCTCCCCCTATTTTGAAGCATTGTTATAGTATTTATGTTGTTATATATGTATGTGTGTTGTGTGTGTGTGTGTGTGTGTGCATTCATGTACACACACATATGCATG
The DNA here is from genome assembly GCA_037367245.1 of Phrynocephalus guinanensis. Classification (NCBI taxonomy): domain Eukaryota; kingdom Metazoa; phylum Chordata; class Lepidosauria; order Squamata; family Agamidae; genus Phrynocephalus; species Phrynocephalus guinanensis. The sequence goes on along the minus strand of CM074736.1, from coordinate 91,504,577 downwards.
TGAATGTCTGCATGCTTGTAGTTACATCAGAACTTTAGCACGTGAACACCTGTTTCCTCTTCCCGTTGGTATCTCTTCTTTTGGATGCCATGGTGTTCCTGTCAAAATTCATAATAGTTATTCACAGGAATGGCCTTCCCACTAGTTTGGAAGAGGAGACGTACTGGCAATGATAAGGATAGGGCTGCAGTATCTACCAAAGAGTACAGGGTGGCTTAGCCTGTTCAGTCAAAAACAATCAATTTTAAATTGCAGAATTATTAAAAGAATCAATTGAACAGGCACATATTTAATAGGGATTCACTCTCTTGGCAACCTTGTTTCAAAGGTGTGACATCTCCTGCCATTTTATAATCACTCACTATTTGCATTTACATAGAAAGTTAAGAAGATCTTTTGAAAAAGCCTTCTCTTGAACATGTAGAGGTTAGACCTAAGAAACATGGATCCCTATGGCTTCTGCTTGGTTTCTCCCACTAATGTGAGTAGATAATCTAAAGCAAAAGGTAAAGGTTCCCCCTGCACATGCATGCTAGTCGTGTCCGACCCTAGGGGCAAAAATTGAAACAAGTAATTAATAACCATTGTAATGACATATGGTTATTAATTACTTGTTTCAATTTGTCCAATTTTTTTTAAATTGCACTTTATTACACATTATAACTGGGTTAGGGTTAGGGTGCCACTACCCTAATCTCATAAAAAGGGCTTTAAAACAGAAATTTGAAAAATAATCAATTTTAAATTGCAGAATTATTAAAAGAAGCAGAGGATTTTTTAAAAAAAAAACCCTTGGTAATTGTAAATAGAGCTTTTCTCTAAGGAAAGGGGAAATGCAAATTCATAAAATAGATTCTTTGAAGGTTCCTTGTGTATATTTTCATGTGCACTCTTTTTAAAAACAAGACACATGCACACATTGGTATAAAATTAAAACCGTTCACAAGATTATATTTTTGCATCTCTTTTTGCATGATGTTTTCACTGCCCCAGATTCGCCCATAAATATGTGATATAAGAAAGTGCCTCAGAATATCTGCACAGTTGTGCTCTTATAGTAAATTAGCATGATCTGGATATGTGGGAATGTGCTAGGTAAATAGAATCTCACTCATTATACTTTAGTATGAAGTTAATATGGTGACACTTTTCCCCTTTTCTTCACGTGGAAAAATGCCACATAGAAATGTTATATTTCACCACAACACCTGTAGATTGTAGATCTAAGAAAGTGCCATCACCGTGAATGGTATCTGAATGACTTTTCACAGATATATCATAAAATATATATTAACAGCTAGTACAGTATTCAGATATGTGGCCTAATGCAAAAATGGTTATACACGCACTTAGTAATCCATATCAGCTCTAGAAATTCCAAGTGATCTCTTCCTTTTGGTAACTTGTTGTAGAATGCTTTTGCTGGTTCCACTTCATATGTTTTCTTCACATTTTGACGCTGACCTCTGCTTTCATCTTACCCTTCCACTGTAACACTTTAATGTCCCTGTCCACCTGTGTCCTAGTCTCACCTTTGTGTGTCTAGCACTTTGCTGTCGACATTATTCAAAACCCCATGTTGGCTCCTTTCCTTCTCCCAGACCCTTTACAAGGTTCTTGTTGTAGCTTTCAGAACACTGAAAAGATTTGACCTCTTCTGTCTACCTCCTTTTTTATTCCAGTACATCCTTTTTTTTTTTACCTTTCATTGTCCAGCTCCACCACTGTTAGCTACCCAGAGACCTCCTTCTCCCTGATATGAGTCCACAATTGTTGCTCTGTTTGTCTTTTGGAACTACCTCCAACATATGTGTGTGTGTTCTTATGTTCCCTTGTAAAAAGGTTCCCCCTGCACATGTGTGCTAGTCATGTCTGACTCTAGGGGCGGTGCTCATCTCCATATTCAAGCCAAAGAGCCACTGTTGTGCAAGTCCATGGCCACGTGGCTGGCATGGCTGCAAGGAAAGACTCTTTTACCTTCCCGCTTTTTACGGCGGTACCTATTTATCTACTTGCATTTACATGCTTTTGAACTGCTAGGTTGACAGGAGCTGGAGTTATCAGCGGGAGCTCGCTCCGAACTACGAAGCTGCCAACTTTGCAGCTGACAGTTTTCGGAGCCTTAGTCCACTGAGCCTTGTATTTGCTTTCAACTCTTAATTAAAATTCAGGGTAGAGGCATTTGGCTTGATAAATTACCATATGTCTGTGAAGATTCTCAGTCATCCAGGTGAGTTTATCTGGAAGTTGAGTCATGGCTACTGGACTTCTTTTTTGAGAGATAGAAACGTTTCGCTGTTCATCCAAACAGCTTCATCGGTCTAAATACAGCTAGTGCAAGTACTCCATCTTATAGTCAGCTTTGACCTCTTGTCACCCTGGTCTGAATTAGGCTCATAAGATGAACAATGGCCTGAATAGGCTCATTAGGGAGACAATAGTATCCATAGCCTTAAGGACCAGGGTGACAAGAGGTCAAAGCTGACTATAAGATGGAGTACTTGCACTAGCTGTATTCAGACCGAGTTTCTCTCTCTCAAAAAAGAAGTCCAGTAGCCATGACTCAACTTCCAGATATAAATTACCATGTTATATAGGGGGCGATAGTGTATATATTATTTAGAAAAGTGCTTGGTAGAGATGGGCACGACTTAGCGGTATTCCCGTTTCCGTTTCCATTACTCGTATCCGTTACTCTACGGAAACGGGAATTACTCCACCAGAATTCGAGCTCGAACCGACGAACGAACAATTTGGTCTGATTTGTCGTGCTTGTTACTTGCATCGCGGCGATCACGCAATGCCAAGCGGCACAGAAAAAAAGTTTTTAAAAGTAAAAAAAAAACCGATTCCCGGCCCTAAAAGTAGGCGAAAACTGTCTGAGGGCACCTACCAGGCCAGAAGGGTGTTTTATTTTGGGGGGGGGGTTTCCCGCCCCCCTCTCCTCGGCTATTGCTACTGCTGCGCTGCTGGTACCAGGCTGGGAGGGCGCATCCATTTGCCATGCAGTGCGGGGGATCCAGAATGGCAACCGCAAAAATTTTTTTTGAAATTGTTGCCCAAAACCCCACCAAAGCACCACAGAAACATGCGAAAATTAGCTATTTTAAATGCTTGAATTTTTACAGTAGCAGCAGTGGGTTTTTCTTGCAAAAAAAGTCTCCGTTGATTTTATTTTATTTTATTTTATTTTATTTTATTACACCTGCGCATTCGCAATGATGGGCTCGCCCATGGGAGTGGACCATGCAAAGTTTTGGAGCCATTCCACCAATCGCATGGCCAGGTTTTGCTGACTGTACCAGGCTGGGAGGGCGCATCCATTTGCCATGCAGTGCGGGGATCCAAAATGGCGACCGCAATATTTTTTTTGAAATCGTTGCCCAAAACCCCACCAAAGCACCACAGAAACATGCGAAAATTAGCTATTTTAAATGCTTGAATTTTTACAGTCGCAGCAGTGGGTTTTTCTTGCAAAAAAAGTCTCCGTTGATTTTATTTTATTTTATTTTATTTTATTTTATTTTATTTTATTTTTTTACACCTGCACATTTGCAATGATGGGAGTAAACCATGCAAATTTTCCACCAATCGCATGGCCACTTGGCCAGGTTGACCACAGAGACTTCTGGGATGTGCCAATCGGGCATAAACAGCCCACTAATTGTAGCCCAAACCCGAACCCCTAGCCATACGCCAGTACACTGTCCTTCTAAGTGGGTCAGAGAGGCACCCAGAGGTGCACCCCAATACTCACCCTAACCTCACCCGTAACTAGCCTAACCCTAGCCCTTGCGCTAACCCGTCTTAACCCTAAGCCAGATCTACTTGCATTGCACTACATGCAAGTACGTGAGACACAGCGGGTGCAAAGAGTCTGCCAGTCCGTCACTTGTGGCTCTGGCTGACTCCTGCAGCTCCCTCCAGGAGCCCGCTACCCCCTCCCCAAACCAGTACTAACGACAACGAAAAAACGAACCGACTAATTTTTGTGAATTTTCGCAAAAAACGGAAACGAGCCGAAACGGAACCGGCCCGACTAACGACAACTCGAAAAAAATTTTTTTCAAGTCGTGCCCATCTCTAGTGCTTGGTAATGATTTAAAATATTATGTACAATTCAGTATAATAGTAACCACCATCATCTTAGAACTGGAGAGCTGGAATGAGCCTTATGGATCACAATGTTCAACCTCTCTCAAGGAGGCACAGTGGGACTCCAGCTCCCAACCGCTGGCTTCACAGCTATCCTGCAGTTATATGGTACATAAGGTTAAGAAGATGAGCCTAACAGTACTTTTTTCTTTGTATAATTTGAAGGAAAGTGACGTTAATTATGGTGGGGCTTGATAATGCTGGAAAAACTGCAACAGTGAAAGGAATCCAAGGAGGTGGGTAACATCATTATTTTGAATAAATTGTGTTCAGAATTTTTTTATTAAGTATTCAGAGAAGCTTCTTTAATATTTAAGAAAGAAAGAAAACTCGGGTTGTTTGAGAGGTGTCATATGATGCCCTTAAATTAAAGCAAACCAAAGAAAACAAAAACTCCAAATACTTTAAAGCAGTGGTGGCCAAACTTCGGCCCTCCAGCTGTTTTGGACCAGAATTCCCAGAATTCCAAGCCTGTGTGGCCAATGACAAAGGACTGTGGGAGTTGCGGTCCAAAACATCTGGAGGGCCGAAGTTTGGCCACCACTGCTTTAAACAGAAATGTTCTCCTTTTTAATTGTATTGACTGAATTTAATTATCTGCCATTTAACGTTTGTAGGAATAAATTTGCATCTTTCCTTAAGAAGAGAACACTTACAGGTATGGAGGTGACAGCACCTCAACCAAAGTCACCCAGATTTTACAGAGAGCCCAGGTCTGGTCCTTTGAACTAGTATGAATATCTCTCTTTCTTTCTGGAACATGTGTAAGGACTACATAAAACAGTGAGAACCAGTTGTTTCTCATGAAATCAAAATAGAATAAAATAGATTAAAATATACTAAAATCAGTTTGAAAACCAAGGGCCTAACTGAGTATCACAATTAAGAATGCCCGCTGGATGTTCAGCGGGGTGGGAGGTCTATAGACCAGTGATCCTCTGGGTGAATAAGTACTTTCTCTTATTTGTTTGAGATCTAACACCCAAAAGTTTCATGGAATGCCCCCTAGTTCTAGTGCTGTGCAATAGGAAAAACCATTTTTCCTTATCTACTTTGTCCACACCGTGTATGATTTTATAAATTTCAGTCAGGTCACCTCTTGGATTCCATTATTCAAGAGTGAAGAGGCCCAGCCGTTGCAGCCTCAGATGGTAAGGAAGGCAATCATTCTGGTTGCCTTCTTCTGCACTTTTTCTATTTCCTTCTGGAGGTATGGTGACCTGAACTGTACACAGTACTCCAGATGGGGCCTCACCATAGATTTATAAAGAAGTAGCTTATTTTCTATACCCTTCCTAATGATCCCTAGAATTGATTTTGCTTTTTTCACTGCTGCGGCACACTTTGTTGTCACCTTCATTGAGCTGTCTACCAGGACACCAAGGTCCCTTTCCTGGTTTGTTGCAGACATTTCAGACCCCATCAGTTTATAAATGTAATTGGATTTTTTTGCCTCAATGTGCATCACTCTGCTAATGTTGAAGCTCATTTGCCACTGGTTTGCCCACTCCCCCAGTGTCAAGAGATCCCTCTGGATCTCTTCACAATCTATCTCAGTTTTTACTACCCTGTATAATTCAGTGTTGTCGGCAAATTTGGCTACCTTACTATTTACTCTACTTCTAGATCATTTATTTCAGGCAAAAATCAAATAAAAAACAAAACAAAAGACACAAAACATGTGGCACCTTAAAGACTAACTTTCATATTTCAATGTAATGTTTTCTGGACATATTTTTTGCCTGAAATTTTTGAAAAGGTTAACACGGCTACCCTCTCTGAAACTTTTAGATCATTTATGAAGAAGTTAAAAAGCACGGGTCTCAGTACTGAACCTTTGGGGACCCCACTCTCTATCTCCCTCCACTTGGAGAAGTGTCCATTTAGTGTTACCCTCTGTTTCCTGTCCCTTAGCCAGTTGCTGATCTAGGGCAAGACTTGTCCCTTGATTCCATTACTGGCAAGTTTATTCAAGAGCCTTAGGTGTGGGACCTTGTTAAAAGCCTTCTGAAAGTCCAAATAAATAATGTCAACTGGATTTCCCTTATCCACATGCTTGTTGACACTCTCAAAAAATTCCAAAAGATTACTGACGCATGATTTGCCCTGGCAAAAGCCATGTTGGTTCTTCTTCAGCAGCACCTTCTTTTCTATATGCCTGTTAATTTTATCTCTTAGGATGGCTTCCATCACTTTACCTGGGACACATGTCTGACTGACTGGTTGATATTTTCTTGGTTCACCATTGGTGTTACATTTGCTATCTTCCAGTCATCAGGCACTACGCCTGTTTTGAGGGAATGATATATTCTGGCGAGGACATCAGCAATTTCATCTTTAACTTCCTTGAGAACTCGTGGATGGATGCTATCTGGTCCTGGTGATTTGTTAGCATTTAGCTTAACAAGACATGCATGGACCTCCTCCCTGGTTATTTCTATCTGGCTTAATTCCTTGGTTCCCCTCCCTACGAAGATAGGCTCTGTTTGGGGCATGTGTACTTAGGTACTTATGTTTCCATGTCATCTACAAAGTGGGATTTAGTTCTGAGTAAACCTTCATAGATGATGCACAGTAGTTAAACTGCTCTACTACAGCCAAACTGTCCTTAACAGTCTGGGTTCCATCACAAATTGCCAACTCAAAATTCACTTAACTTTCTATCCTTCTGAGGTTGGTAAATTGCTGGGACGACAATGTGCAGCCTGCATAATTAAAAAATGTACACCACCTAGAAGACAGTGCTTTAGGCGCTATAGATGGTATATAAGCGGTACACACACTTTTATTAAAACTCACTTGATTTTTCTTTTCTGGGCATTTTTGGTAAGCTTCACTGTGTTCCATTTTTAGAAACTTCATTTCTTTCCTTGATTCCAGATAAGGAAATAAAGCCAGCAAATAAAATCACGTTTCTTAAGAATTTCTGCTTAAATTCATGAATTAAAAGGAAACAACAACCACAGTCCTGTTAGTTACATATACAGTGGTGCCTCAACTTACAAATTTAATCCGTTCCGAATGCATGCTCTTAAGTCGAACTACTCTTAAGTCAGGGTACTAACTAAATAATTGAAAAAATAAGTTAAAAATTTAAAAAAAAATGAAGAAAAAAATGTAAGCCGAGCAGACCACATCTAAAATTTGTAAGGTGGCAGTTAAAACACCAACAGTTTTCCGCTCTTAAGTCGAATTGCTCTTAAATCAAGCTGCTCTTAAGTCAGGGTACCACTGTATTGGTGTAAGTCAAACAATGTCAATCACTATGGCAAATTGCTGCTGGTTAAGAAACTGATTCTTATGTTCTTCCTTGTGCACTAGTTTTGAAATACAGGCATTTACTTCTTAATTATTGACACTTCACCTTTTAGATTTTTGTCATTTGATTTATATCAGCACATTTTCTATAGTATTTTGGCTAGTATAAAAACAGTTAGACGTTTGAATAAAACACTTTCAAAAAGCTAGGTAATTACCAGCTGTCAAAAACAATATAGCAGGGCAGAAACTGATGTGTCTCAAGTGGCAAGGAATTCCACAGAGAACTACAGTGGAACCTTGACTTACGTCATTAATCCGTTCCAGTGGTCTAGACTTAAGTCAAACATGACTTAAGTCAAACGAACGTTTCCCATAGAAAGTAATGGGAAAGGGGATTAATCCATTCCAGATGATGAAAAAGACCCCCGAAAACAGCGATTTAACACAAATTTGACTGGGATAGGAGATTCCTTCCAGGGATGTAAATGAAATGTCTCTTCAAAGAGAGGAGGAGGCAGTGGAATTATAGTCCACAAGTTATACACCTCCACTTTTTAATGTTCATAGCAACAATGTCTAACATTTAAGTTTTACTGATTTTTAACCTGACGTTCCAAGTTCTGAACAACCCTGTGCTTATCATTAGAGTCCCACAACTGTACAGCTCCCCAACTAAAATGCTTCCATTGTGGACCAGACTTCTGCAGCCAGATTTTTTACAAGACTGAGCCGACTGTCTAACCAGCGAGGCCAGCCCCGAGCTCCCAGCCCTTCTTCTCCTCCGGCAGCAGCGGCGGCTTCAGTGAGGCCGAGGACCAGCTCCAGGTGCTCTGAGCTGGCCTCGCTGAAGCCGCCGCTGCCGGAGGAGGGGAAGAAGGCAGGAGAAGTTTGGAGGCAGCAGCCGCGATGCTGGGTTGTGGCTGCCGCCCAATTCCGGTGCCTTGCGCCGGGGCTCCGAGATGTAAGTCAAAGCCTGCGACTCAAGTCAAACAGGCCCCTTCTTGCTGCAAGTCAAATATGATGCAAGTCAAGCAGTATGTAAGTCAAGGGTCCACTGTATAAGAAAAGTCCCAATTGGAACAGATAGAGAAGAATGTATGGACGCAAATTATCCACACAGTTAGCATCCATAAAAAATTAAGATACATTAGAGCAGTAGTTCCCAACCTTGGGTCCCTAGATGTCCTTAGACTACAACTCCCAGAGCCATCACCAGTAGCTGCTGTCTAGGATTTCTAGGACCCAGGATTCGGAACTACTGCATTACACTAATAAAAATACAAATTAAGGCTTCTGCTTCTACTGCATGTCTTTAGCACTTCATTGCATATATTGCCATTCTGCCCTTTTTGCATCATTGCAAAAGCACTGCTGCATTGTTTTGCTTTTGTAGAAACTATTGTATATATTTATAAGCAAAAGCAGAATGCCATATATTGGCTCTATTTATCATAAAATAGAAAACAAAAATCTTTGGTTGTTTCCTTGAGTCTTTATTTATTTATTTATTTATTTATTTATTTTCTGGATAAGGGACATTATAAGGAACAAATTAGGAAATAGGTATGATTGAAGTTTGTCTCAACCAAATATATAAAATCTATTTTTAGTTTCATGAGTCATTCTACTTCTTAGGATAAAAAAGCAGGTATTTTTTCCTCTGCCTTTTAAAAAAATTATTTGCTAAAACACACAAATTTTATTTGCTAAAACAAGCACAGAGACTAGTATAGGTGAGTAAAATCAATGTGTAGGTATAACCTTTTTATTATATTGACTCAGGATATAATTAGGGGAGAAACTCAAAGAAGTAAATCTTATGTGCATAATAATGATATTTTATATGCCCATTTATAATTGGGGAGGTAGGAATTTGCCAAATCACATTTGTTCCTTTAACCATTAAAAATCTATTTTAGCATCAGTTTCTGCCTCTGCTAACTCCTGTAAAGGGGCATTGATGCATGCATGCTTGCCTCATTTTTTTTTACATAACTTCAGAGCTACAGAATGAATGTTGTTTTTTGTATGTACCACAGATACTACTGTAGGACTGAAATTAAAATGTTAATAATTTTTACCATTAAATACATTAATAGCCCATAACTTTACTTTAAGTAACGAAAGTGGTTGTAAATGTATGAGTTCTGAACTATTTAAACTTGATTGTGCAGTGGCCTCTCACAAATCATACTTTATTTTTATCAGAATCTCCTGAAGATGTGGCTCCAACAGTTGGTTTTTCTAAAATTGACCTTAAGCAAGGTCGATTTGAGGTCACAATCTTTGACTTGGGAGGCGGAAAGCGAATCCGGGGTATCTGGAAGAATTACTATGCTGAGTCCTATGGGATAATATTTGTTGTGGATTCCAGTGATGTGGAAAGAATGGAGGAGACAAAAGAGACGATGTCAGAAGTTTTAAGGCATCCCAAGATATCGGGGAAACCTGTATTAGTGTAAGTAACATGAATCAGTAAATACTTCTATACTGATCTATTAACATTTGGAGCTTGTGCAACTGTCTTAACCTTAAGCAGCCCTTAAAGTTGTCTTTATTTCTAAGCATAAAGGAACCAAATAGAGAGATCCCACTCTGTTGTGCTGTTTCCGAGATAATTAAAAATGTGTTTGATAAGACTGTTGATTTTTGTTTGTTTTGTTTAGCCCTGCATAGGCTGTATTAAAATGTCAATTGTAATTTATTTATTTATTTATTGTTGTTGTTTATTTAAAGTATTTCATCTTGCCTTTCTCCCCGAAAGGACCCAGTTTCTCCATATGTTCTGTATTTTCTTTTCCAGCCCTGTCTTTATTAGCAGTTCTTAACTATTTGATCGATGGCTTGATTGAGACAAGTAACATGACTATTGCACAGGTCGAACATAATCATGTAATTAGCACATTCTTAGTACCAAGAACTCTGCACATTCAATACAGTGTGTGTGTGTGTGTTTGTGTGTGTGTGTGTGTGTGTGTTGTGTGTGTGTGTGTGTGTGTGTGTGCGTGCGTGCGTGCGTGCATGTGTGCGTGCGTGCGTGCGTGTATGCGTGCGTGCATGCAGGTATTTGTTAATTTCTGAAAACTGTTGAATCATCTTCAAAAATATTTCTCAAAAATAGTCCCGTCTCCTAAAAACGTGTTTAGTGTAGATGCTTAGCAGAAGGTAAAGAAAATACCTACAGAGTGAAATAGTTGTCTTCCTGTGTAGAAGACTATCAAGTAGCATGATAATGATCCAATTAAAATCATCAGTTGTAATGTAAAGGATTTCCTGGGAGGAAAGCGATGGCAAACTTAGGCAGCATCTTAAAAAGCAGATACATCATTTTGCCAACAAAGGTCTGGATAGTCAAAGCTTTAGTTTTTCCAGTAGTTATGTATGGAAGTGAGAACATGGACCATAAAGAAGGCTGATCACCGCAGAATTGACACCTTTGAGCTGTGGTGCTGGAGGAGACTCTTGGGAGTCGCCTGGACTGCAAAGAGATCAAACCCATCCATCCTGAAAGAAATTAACCCTGAATGTTCAACGGAAGGACAGATTTTGAAGCTGAGGCTCTAATACTTTGGCCACCTTATGAGGAGAGAGGGCTCCCTGGAAAAGTCCCTGATGTTGGGAAAGATTGAAGGCAAAAGGAAAAGGGGATGGCAGAGAATGAAATTGTTGGACCATTAATGCAATCAACATGGATCTGATCAATCTCCGGGAGGCAGTGAAAGACAGGAGGACCTGGCGTGCTCTGGTCCATGGGGTCACAAAGAGTCAGACACGACTTAACGACTGAACAACAACAAATGTAAAAGATGTCTTGTTTATTACATCAAAATCAATAGGACTTAGGTTTACTTTCTACTCATTTACGTAATTAGTTCATAGGTGTAACATGTCCTTTCTGGTGTAATACCATTTGCTTCTTTGGAAAGTATGCTTTAGTTGTCTTTTTTATATTTGGAACTATCTTGTTTATTGTTGGGTTTTTTAAAGGTGGAGCTTTAAATGAATTTCAGATGTTAATTAACAAACATTAACCAATATTGTTGTGTTTATAGCAAACATGGCTCAGAGTTTTGTTTAGAATAAGTTGCCTATAGCTGATATTTATCACTTTGTTTCCTTGAAAAAATGATACATGCTGATTATACAACTAGTGCTGTAGTTCTCACTTGAAATAAGAGATATACTAACCAGTTGTAGTTAACGAATCTGTGTTTCTAGGTAGTTATTTGCAGTGACCTATTTAAATTAGCAGAAGATTGTAACATTAGGGTAGATAATTGTACATTCTGGACTTGTACAGATAATTAAATTTTACTTTCTCTTGAGTTTTAATCAATGTGTCTAAAAGTATATCAGTTTTCACAGTCTACAAATTGTGCATGTATAAATGTGCAGTAATACCTTGGTTTAAGAGTGTTTTGCAAGATAAGCAAACATTTCTTCTAAATGTTGATAAACAAGAAATGTCTTGATACACAAGCACTGGAGCACCTCTATTCCTGGCTGGCAGCATCAACGGCAGCAGTAAGAAAAGAAAAAAACTTACTGCCATTGTCTCTGGCAGAGGAGTGAGGTGGGGCTTTGAATTTCCTGGGCAGCAGATCGGATGTTTGAGCGCGAAGTTCAAAACTTCCATCACCTGGGACCCGACCTGGAAGTTCAAAGCTTAGTTGGCCAGCCAGGTGAGTCCCCACCCCACCCTTCTCGAGAGTGCCTTGCTGGCCCGTGTTGGTGGCAGCAGTGGTGGCGGCAAAGAGGAGGAGGGTGTTGGGCATTGGGGCAGTAAGTTTTATTTTTAATTTTCCCCCTCCTCACTGCCACTGCTGCCTCCGTTGGTGGCAATGGCAAGGAGGGAATAATTTCTTTTCTTTTCCTTTTTTCTTGCCACAGCTGAGCCCGTTGGCAAGGAGAAACGGATAAAAACTTTATTCCCTCCTTGCCACTTGGGGGGTGTTGGGGGTGAAAGCCTTCACCCTGGCACCTCACCACCCCTATCACTGCCGTCAACCCGAATATGAGCCTTTGCTTTCATCTGTGTGTTTCACTATTTGCAGGGGGTCCCGTAACCTATCCCCCGCAGATATGGCATTCCTACTGTATGCTCTATTAACTCTGCTCTAGTGAAGGTTTATATAAACCTCTGTGAGTCTTTATTGGAAAGGTGGGGTACACATGCTGAAAATGGGTATTAAAAGGAATCCACATCAGCCCTAGTTTGTGTAGAAAAACAAGTGTTTGAATCATAATGTCACTGCTTGTCTGATTTAATTGGACAGATGAAGTCTTTCTCACGTGGAATCTAAACTCCATTTTGCATGGCTTCATGAGCCAATGACAGTGCATCAGACCCCACTGTTAAAATATTTCAATTTTTTTGCCATTTTACTTGGTGAAGCATTCTGGAGTACCCCAAAACTTCTCTTATTTGTAATTTTTTTTACTGATCCAATCAAAGTATTGCCGAGCCTTGAACTTTGCTTCTGTGGATGGATCACATTACCACTTTTTGTATTTCAACACATCGGTCATCATTTCTGTTTCTTTTCTGAACCCATATTTAAATAATTCTTGTTTATTGGCTTTCTTTAACATATAAAGTGTATGCATCTGTTCTGTTCTGCTTATGTCTTGCTATCTTTGACAGTGTACTAGTTACTGCTTGAATACACATAAAATCCTCTCAATAAGCATTTAAAAACAAGCATCAAAGCTAGGAAAATCTGAATGTTTTGAACATGCAGCTGAAATCTATTCTGTCTTTTCCAGCTGGTGTTAAAGAGATTAATTTGTGATAGGAAACAAATTAAGTCCAGTAAAAAGAACAAATTATCTGTTTCTGTACATCAGTGCCTGTAATGTGCAAAGTAATTCCATGCATATTTATCCACTAGCATGCCTCACTGTTCAGAGAGTACAAGAGGTTTAGTTATGGAATGCCTAGTTTGAAACACTTGCTTGATAGTAAAACTAATGGGGATTATCTTTATATTAATCTCAACTTCACAGAGATTTGACAATCTTAATTCTAACAACAAGGTATAGGTAATTTACTCTTTAGCAAATGTGTTTTTGGATATTAGATTAGGTTCACTGACTAATTGTGTTAAATTTAATTTTCTTTAATCACCTAATTCTCATTATCACCAAGCATTCTGATATTTATCTTTAAGGAAATTTTAATCATTTGTACCTGTGGTAAATCTGGACAGATCAGTGTATTTTTAGTATCTGGCTGCAGAATCAGAGGCTGGGGGTTTAATTTTCCACTATGCCTTTTTGACAGAGGCTGGACTTCTTCTACCTCTTCAATTCAGTTCAGTTCTGCTGCTGCTGCTGCTGCTGCTGCTGCTGCTGCTGATGATGATGATGATGATGATGATGTACCATGTATTTAGACACATCTTGACGCATATGCCATTCTCCATTCTGTGACATCTTATTAGTTAATGCTGTTAACTGTATCTTATTAACCTTTGCTTGAACCATGCAAATTGAAGCAGACTTTTTTTAAAGTAGGTGGAAGAATCAGTATCAGTCATACATTAGAACAGGCATGTCCAAACTTCGGCCCTCCTGATGTTTTGGACCACAATTCCCAGAATTCCAAGCCTGTATTTCCAATGGCAAAGGACTGTGGGAGTTGTGGTCCAAAACATCTGGAGGGCCAAAGTTTGGACATGCCTGCATTAGAAGATAGAAAGCTTGTTTTCTCTCCCCCCCCCTACTACCCGTGAATGCTGGAAGTGTCATAGGAAACTCAAGGGTCTGAACTTTGTGTCTCTTCATAAAATGGTGAATCATATGAACAAATAAAAGCTGCAAGAAAACATTGCAGCCCTTACTCTTAGGGGAGTAGATTGTTCCAGACCGCCTGGAACAGGAGCCTTGGAATGTATTTCACATCTCTTCTGTCTCTGTATGGGCTTGGATTAGGTTTCAGTGATAGGAAAGTTCTAAAGAAAGCTTTTCTGTCCATCCTCTATCCTTTCCTATACAGTACTGGAAAATTGTACAGAATTATGAGGCCATTTCTGTTGCACAGGTAGAGTTGTAATACAGTGATGTGATCTTTTGTCTCCTTTTGAACAGGAAATAATGTTTCCCTGAACAATAATTGTATGTTGTGAAGTCAATTTTCATTTTCCAGGGTTTTCTACCATTCCATTCTTCTTGGGATATACTGTACCGGGACTTACCCATGGACTCCTGGGCTGGGTCTTCCCCTAGGAAAAGCACACAGTATGAAATCAAATTTCCAACTTCTGGCTCTGCAACCAGATACCTAAATCACTGAGCTATCCAGGCAGCTCCCCTGATTTAGGAGTATGTATTGTTGTATTATGTATTGTTACTACTAGATGGAATACTCTTTTAAAAAAAGGGGGGGATTCTTTACCTGTAACCTGTGTAACAAGTACTGTATACATAATTCTTACTGACACTCACTCTAAACCTGTGCAGAACAGGATAGAAATGCTGGCCTGTTTGGGAAAACCAGGGCAAAGAGGCATGATAAGAACATAAGAGCCATGCTGGATCAAAGGCCCATCTAGTTCAGCTTTCTGTATCTCACAGTGGCCCCACCAGATGTGTCTGGGAGTGCACAAGACTAAATATCTGTCTCCTGATACCACTCCCCTGCATCTGGCCCTTGAAGTACCCCAGTTTTAAGCCTGGAGATAAAACATCTCCATCATGGTTTGCAACCTGTGATGGACTTTTCCTCCAGGAATCTGTCCAATCCCCTTTTGAAGGCATTCAGGACAGATGCCATCACCACATCCTGTGGCAGGGAGTTCCGCAGACTAACAACACGCTGGTTAAAAAAAAAAATTCTTTTGTCTGTTTTCGCTCTCCAAACCCTCAATTTGAGTGTATGTCCCCTAGTTCTGGTATTTTGTGAGAGGGAGAGGAACGTCCCTCTATCCACTTTACTCATGCCCTGCATAATTTTGTACGTCTCAATCATATCCCCCCGCAGGCACCTTTTTTCTAGACTCAACTTTCCTTATAAGTGAGATCCCCCAGCACAGTAATCATTTTAGTCGCCCTCCTTTGCACCTTTTCCAGTTCCACTATGTCTTTTTTGAGATGTGGTGACCAGAATTGTACACAGTACTCCAGGCGCGGCCTTACTGTTGTTTTGTACAGTGACATATTATTGGCTGTTTTATTTTCAATACCCATTTTGATAATCCCTAGCATGAAATTGCCCTTCTTCACTGCTGCTACACACTGCGTAGACACCTTCATTGAGCTGTCCACCAGCACACCAAGATCTCTTCTCTGATCCATTATGGATAGCTCGGAGCCTATGAGCTGATAGATAAAGTTTGGATTTTTTGCCCCAATATGCATTAGTTTACATTTTGCTACATTGAAACACATTTGCCATTTTGCAGCCCATTCCCCCAGTTTGGAGAGGTCCTTCTGGAGCTCTTCACAGTCTTCTCTGGTTTTTGCCACACGGAAAAGTTTTGTGTCATCTACAAACTTGGCCACCTCCCTGCTTATCCCTGCCTCCAGGTCATTTATGAACAGATTGAAAAGCATCGGTCCCAGGACAGATCCCTGGGGCACACCGCTTTTCACTTCTCTCCATTGTGAAAATTTCCCATTGACACTTACTCTTTGTTTCCTGGATCTCAACCAGTTCTCAATCCATAAGAGGACCTGCCCTCTTATCCGCTGACTGTGCAATTTTCTCAGCAGCCTTTGGTGAGGGACTGTGTCAAAAGCCTTCTGAAAATCCAGATAGATTATATCCACCGGTTCACCCCAATCCATGTGCCTGTTGACCTTTTCAAAAAAAATTAAAAGGTTTGTCAGACAAGATTTACCCTTATAGAAGCCATGCTGATTTTTCCTCCACAAAGTTTGTTCTTCTATGTGTTTTAAGATTTTCTCTTGGATGAGGCTTTCCATCATCTTCCCTGGGACAGATGTAAGGCTAACTGGCCTGTAGTTTCCCGGGTTCCCCCTCCTTCCTTTAAAAAAAATTGTTGTGACATTCGCTATCCTCCAGTCCTAGGGCACTGTGGCCATTTTAAAAGACACGTTGCACATTACCGTTGAGAGATCCGCAGTTTCATTTCTCAGTTCCTTAATAACCCTTGGGTGGATGCCATCTGGGCCCGGTGACCAATTAATTGACCAATTAAACCTAAAACATCCTCTGTTTTAACCTGTATTTGATTTAATTCTTTAGTCAAGAGGGGAGGTTCTGGCAGAGGAATCTGCCCAAGGTCTTCTGTCGTGAAGACAGATGCAAAGAACTCAATTTCTCTGCAATTTCCAAGTCCTCCTTTATCTCCCCCTTTCCTCTCTCGCCATCCCGAGGACCAACTGGTTCTCTGGCAGGTTTTCTACTTCTAACATATTTAAGGAAGCTTTTATTATTTCCCTTTATATTGCTAGCCATACATTCCTCAAAATCTTTCTTTGCCTGTCTTATCAGCTTCTTACATTTCTTTTGCCAGAGTTTGTGCTCCTTTTAATTTTCCTCATTTGGGGAGGATTTCCATTTACAGAAAGACCTCCTTGAGCTTTAGAGCCTCTCTAACTCCACTTGTTAACCATGCTGGCGCCCTCTTGGACTTAAATGAGCTCTTCTTTCTTTGTGGTATGCACTTGTGCTGGGCCTCTATTACCGTTATTTTAAACAGGCTCCATGCATTCTGAAGAGATTGGATTCTTCTAACCTTCCCCTTCAATTTCTTTCTAACTAATTTCCTCATCTGAGGGAAGTCTGCCCTTAAGAAATCAAGGGTTTTTGTGTCTGATTTGCTTGACTCTTCCCCCAACATGCATGGCAAAGGAGATTGCAGCATGGTCACTGTTCTCCAGAGGCCCAGTGACATTCACATCCCTGACCACACAGTATTAGATCCAGAGTTGCCTGTTCTCAGGTGGGCTCCATGACAAGTTGCTCTAAGGCACAGACATACAGAGAATCCTGGTTTCTCTTTCTTGCCCCGAGCTCACATTGGCCCAGTCAATGTGGGGATAATTGATTTCCCCCATGATTACTATTCTGTCCTTCTTAGACACCTCCATGATTTGTCTCCTCATTTCAAGGTCCCCCTCATGTTTTTGATTTGGTGGACGATAGCACACCCCCACTATCACATTGTTCCTTGGACCTGGTAGTTTAACCCAAAGTGATTCTATTGTGGAGTCAGACCCACCGTCAATCTCTACCCCTTCTTTGACATAGATGGCCACTACACCTCCAACCCTCCCCTCTCTATCCCTTCTACAGAGTTTATAGCCTTGGATTGTGGTATCCCACTGGTTCTCCGCATTCCAACAAGTTTCTGTTATGGCTATTATATCAATGTTATCCCTAGCTGCCAAATGTTCAAGTTCTCCCATCTTTCCTTGGTGGCTTCGAGCATTTGTGTAGAAGCACCTGTACAGTGCATTTCCTCTCGACACCATCACCTCATCCACTCATTGAGGCTTCTGAGCTCTGCCTGCCTGGTGGGTACTGCACGAGAAACAGGCAGCGCTTCTGAAAATGCTACCTTGGAAGTCTGGGACTTCAGTCTTCTTACTAACAACCTGAATTTGCCTTCCAGGAGTGCCCGCTTTGCCTTTCCAATATCATTGGTACCAACGAGTACCATGACGACTGGCTCTTCCCAATTCTTTCTAACAAACTATCTAGATGGCCGGTTATGTCTGCAACCTTTGCACCTGGCAAGCAAGTCATCATATGGTTATCATGAGCATCACAAATAATATCCCTCTGTATTTCTAATAATTGAATCCCCTAGTACAAGGATTCTCTCTCCCACAGCCTGTTCATCTGCCTGTTCCTCAACTATATTAAGGGAGATGTCTTCAGTTTGTTCCTGTTGTTTCTCTTCCTGTATCTCATCAAGTGTGATGAGGGAGAGATCCTCAGGTGGAACCAATTGTTCCTCTGTGCATGCCACATGAGGTGTGATGAGGGAAAGAGCCTCAAATTAGGATTATGTAATTTGAGACTCTCAGAGTGATCCCTTGCTCTTCTACTTCTTCAAGTCACATTCTTCTATGCATCGACCTCCTGAGTTGTGAAATGACTTCTTCCTCAGAACTGTGCCCTGTCTCTTTTTGTTCAGGATAGTCTGCTCCGCTCTATCCAAGAATAGCTCAAGCTCCTTAATTTGTTGCTGTTTAGATATGCAGGCCTCCAGCTGCTGGACTTTCTCTTGCAATTTCAGCAAATCTAGTTCTCCATTTGCTTTGGCAAGAGGACAAACATGACACAAGTATTTCAGATAACTACAGCTTCTCCCTCAGACTCCATATTAATGCTACTTTTCCAAAATCTGTTTA
This sequence comes from Phrynocephalus guinanensis, assembly GCA_037367245.1. Classification (NCBI taxonomy): domain Eukaryota; kingdom Metazoa; phylum Chordata; class Lepidosauria; order Squamata; family Agamidae; genus Phrynocephalus; species Phrynocephalus guinanensis. The sequence continues at coordinate 91,485,836 of CM074736.1, read as the reverse complement.
TGGATTTTCAGAAGCTTACATATTTCTGCCAAGTAAAATAATCCTGTTTTAGTTCCAAATGGAAAATACATATCCCATATCTGTAAAAATAAACTTTTTTAGGCCTTTTTCTTATCGGCAACCGTGTTCTTCCCTTTGAAGTTTTCTTTCTGTCAGCATCTGTGTCACACAGTCAGGAATAGATCAGTAACATAGCCTCTAGATAAAATAAACTTATTTGCTAGATCATTTAAAGGTATTTTGGTAGAACATATGTCTTCTTATCCATCTTAAACACACTTAGCTGACTATTCTTGAATTTCCTCAAGTGTTAGAAAAATAATATTTGCACAAGTAAGTGCTAGAAATGAAAATGTATTTGATATGCTGCAAACACACGTATACACACAAAGCAAAACTTTGGGAAGGAGATAAAGCTGACAAGAATCTTAACAGTTTCTTGTGAGGAAATAATGCTCAGACGATTTCCTCCATATCCATACACTGTTTCTTCATGGGTCCAAGGAAGCAGGAATGAAAGAACGAATCTCATCATATACCTAAGTGTTTTTAGGAGAACTAAATAAAAACATGAATAAATTGGAATAAATGGCGATCCTAATGTTCGCTTTCTATTCAACCAAAAGAGGAGCCATTTTCCCAATTATCATCTCTTTGTAGTCCTTGCAGCATATATCTTAGCAATTCCCAATCATTCCCTTGTCCCTTTTCTTCTGGAGAACATTTTTGAAGTTCAAGGAAAGGTAGAGGTCAATTGAAGGAAGTTACAGCCCAGTCTTTTGTTTGTTTCCTTAGAGGTAAGCCCTACTGAGTTATCCAGAAGTTGAGTCATGACAACTGGACTTCTTTTTTTGTTAGGTTGAAATGTTTTGCTACTCATCCAAATAGCTTCTTCAATCTGAGGAAGGTTGACAGGGGACCTCCAATTTATCCTCCACTTTGTTTTCACTTCACTTTGGTCTAAAATTGTTTGATGAAAAATGGCCCGTGTGTGTGTGTGTGTGTGTGTGTGTGTGTGTGTGTGTGTGTGTGTGTGTGTGTGTTTTCACCTCTGCAGCCCCTCTCAACACCCATTAAGCATGGGTTATTAGCAGTGGCCTCCCTGGTCGAGGTGTGAAGTGGTTCTGATTTTTCTAGGGAGAGATGAAAGCACAGCATGATATATAGGGGACATATTGTGCCTAAGTCCTCCACCCATTTTGAGAAAGATTTTCTATACACACATGTATGGCCTCCGATCCCTGTCTCAAACCACCTGTCTTCTCTGTCCAATATATGTACATCATTTCCAGCAGAGCTTAGAATATCTTGGGTTTATTCTATTCAGTCTGACTGGTGTCATATACCATCTTAAAACTAGCTTTAAAGTAATTTTCTTTTATTCTGACTGATAATGATCGTAAAATCCTCAAATTCCAAATTCTTTTCCATTCGTCTTTATTTATTTATTTATCTATGTCTTGTTTCCAAACCTCTCTTATTGTGCCTAGCTCCCTTTCCTCAAGTGAATCCTGGATTATTTTGTATATTTTACCTACTGCTCCTTTCCCTGTATTTCCTTTCTCTGGTTCATATGTTAACAAGAATTGCTCAAACTTTGTATATTCTCTGAGTTTTATATTTCTCCTTGTCCATTCTTTCGTCCAACTTTCTAATTGGGCATAATTCAACCAAGATAAATCCTTGGCTTGCAGTATGCACTTAATTTCCTGCTTTGTTCTCATCTTTTTAATCCACTCTTTTAATCTTGCCACTTTTATTGTTTTTAATAATTCTCCATATTTCTTCATATTCGTGGGGAAATTTATCTGATCTATCACCAAACCGAGAGGGGATCCTTCCGGTGCCAGTTTCCTTCCATACTTTTTCCAAGTGGTTAATAGGGAACTCAGGAGTGGGTTTTTAATTGGATATCTTTTTTTGGGGAAACTGAACAAGTATTTATTTATATCTCCATTTAACTCATCTGATTCAAGTTCCCACCATATTAATTTTTCGGGTTTAAATAATACTTCCCCCACACAACTAAGCTGGTTAGCTGTATAATAGAGTCTAAGGTTAGGTATACCTATGTCTCCATTCTTTTGAGATCTATACCAAAAGCTTTTACTTATTCTTGCTTTTTTGCCACCGTTACAATAACTATTTATGAGATCTTGATAAGCTTTAATTTCAGCTTCTGTATACTGAATGGGTAGCATTTTAAAAAGGAAGTTAATTTTAGGAAGTATTTTCATTTTTACCATTGCTATTCTACCAAACCATGATAGATTTAATTTGGAGTAATTTTGTAATTTATTTCTGATCTCTTCCTTTAATTTGATATAGTTCCGTTCTTTGGTCTTAAGCAAATCTTTGTCTAGAAGTATCCCTAAATATTTCATATATTTGCAAACTTTCAATCCATAGTTGGAAATCTCCTCCATATCTTGTTTATCATGATTAAACAGCATAATTTCTGATTTTTGCCACTTTACACATAACCCAGTTGTTTCGCCAAATTCCTTTAAATGTGATTTTATTCTTGGTATATTTTCTGACGGATTTTTTATTGTTAACAAGGCATCATCCTGCAAATAAACTAATTTTAATCTTCCCCTCCTTCCCCATACCTTTGATTAGTTGATCATCCCTTATTGCATTTGCAAATATCTCTATAACTATGCAAAGCAGAACTGGTGACAAAGGACATCCCTGTCTCGTTCCTCAGCCTAAAGTAATCTGTTCTGTCATCCCATCATTAACTATAATTGACGAAGTACTATCTGAGTAAAGTTGATTTATTACACCTAAACATTTTCCCCCCAAACCCCATTTCTCTAATAGAAGTTTTAACGCAGACCATTGAACACAATCAAAAGCTTTAAATAGATCTAAGGATAGAATACATTCTTTATCTTGTGCTCTTCCCATCTAATGAAGAATCATTCAAAGTTCTTCTTATAGTGTTTGACATTTGTCTACCCTTAATGAAACCAGTTTGATCTTCTTTAATATATTTATCTATAAAAGTATACATTATTTTGGCTAGAATTGCTGTGAAAATCTTTGCATCTTGATTTATAAGTGATATTGGTCTAGATCTTTTGTTCATTGTTGCGCTAGTCGCTACTCTGTAAGCCGCCGAGAGTTCCTACGGGAAGATGGGCGGGATATAAATATAATAATAAAATAAATAGGATCCAACATCTTTTGGATCCTTGTTAGGCTTGAGAATTAAAATAGTTAACGAGTTTTTCCAGGAGATAGGGGCTTGTTCTCCTTCCATTATCTCATTGTAAAGCTTCTTTAGCTTAGGTATTAACATTGATTTAAATATCTTATAAAATTCTGGTCCCAATCCATCAGCTCCTGGAGTTTTAGCATTCTTTAATTTGTTTATTACATCTTCTATCTCCTCCTCTTTAATAGATTTCTCCATTTCAAGCCTGTCTTCCTCTGCTAATCTTGATTTTAGGTTTTTACAAATGTATTGTTCCATAACTTCCTTCCTGTTGTTAGATGTATATAAATTTTGGTAAAATTCTTGGATAGCTTTTAATTTTTCTTTCATTTGTGTACAGTTATTACCTCTTAAGTCTTTTATCCTTCCTATCATACTTTTTTTCTTTTCTTTTCTGTGCTATCTTGGCTAGCATCTTCAATTTTTTATTACTATATTCAAAAAAGTTTCTTTTCAAATATAGTAAATTTCTTTGCGTTTGTTGTAATTCTATATCTTCTAGTTCCCTTTTCCTAGCCTCAATCTGAATTAAGATTTTTTCGTCTTTACTTAAAAAAAATTGAGATTCAAGGTCTGCTATTATAACTTCTAAATTTTTCTTGTTTACCATCTCTCGATTTTTTATTATAGATTTTTTTATTTATATGAAAAAAGATAGGCACCTATATTCATCTTTGGTGGGAATGTGAAATATTTCAAAAGTTTTGGCAACAGATTTTCGGTGAGACAAGAGAAATACTAGAAACTGATATTAAATGTGAACCGGAAATTGCATTGTTATCATTACCACCTATTAATGAATATGATATGAAAACAAAAGAATTAATTGCAAATCTTACGACAGCAGCAAGACTGATTATAGCTAAAAATTGGAAACTGAAATTAGATTTTAAAATTGCTGACTGGTATAAGGAAGTGTGGGATATAGCTTTAAATGATAGATTGCCCTGCAATATAAAAGTTTTGCGAGGGGAAATGAGGAAGGATATTTTTAATGATATTTAGGGGAAATTTATAGATTATGTACTACTAAAAGGGAAAGGGATACAACCAATGTATAATCCAACACAGTTCTGGAGAAAAGGACCTTAAGAAGCCAACTAGAAAAAAAAAGATGAAGGAGGAAGAGAAGATTCAGGAACACTGGATGGTCCCGGGGGGTGGGGGTGCACTTTGTAGTGTTTGATGGTATTATTGTTTATTGTATGTTTGTATGTTTGCTAATTTTATAATAAAAAAATTAAAAATATATATGTACATCATCATTGGATAAAGCTCTTGAGCTTTGATTGAGTATCTGTGTAATTTCAGCAATATGACTGTTCTTCAGCTGAATCTTTTTCTGTGATTTCCTTTCAAAGCAATAGACTCCTCTTCACCACATGTTTTTCTGGAAAAATACTTTCTGTTCTTGTTGGGTTTGCATCATTTTTTATCTTCACTAATTCTATTGCTGGTTTTCGTGTCCCAGTCAGTAATTTAATCTTCACCTTCTCGACCCTTTCCCCTCTGTGAACAGGCTAGTATGGTAGGAGTCTTGTTTAGCTGGTTTTTCCAAGGCTGTTGCATTTTAAAACGCGTTTACATATGTTTTTTCTCCACAAGCCATGAAGACAGAATAGCTTTGAAACAAAAAAAATACATTGCAGCCCTTTTAAAATGGCCTTTTATAGGGCAGTGATTTTGTGTAGGTTCAGTTTGTAGAGTTGCACAGTTTTCTTTCTCACATCTTTTCTTTTTCTGAAGTGTGGGTAAGAAATAGACTAAAATTTGTTAGAGAAGGCACATGCCTAGGAGAGTAGGAATGCTTGAATTTACTCACATATGGGATTGTGTTTGCAACATGTAAACAGATTAATTGATAACCATGCTTAAGAACTGCATGATAGTATCTGTGTCAGTGTGGGAAGGGAACAGAGCTGGAGAACCTGTTACTCTTTAGATTCTGGTGAACACCCAGTTCCTTTCAGCTCTAGTTAATGATAGAAATATGACGGAAATACTGTAGTAGTCAACATAGAATCATAGACTCATTATCCTGAAATATGATAATTACATTACAGATGGAGGAAAAGTCCATTACAGGTTGCAATCCATTATGGGGATGTGTAATCTCCAGGCTTAAAACCAAGGTAAAGGCCAGATGCAGGGGAGTGGTATCAGGAGACAGATACCTAGTCTCATGCGCTCCCAGAGGCATTTAGTGGGGCCACTGTGAGATATAGGAAACTGGACTAGATGGGCCCTTGGCCTGATCCAGAATGGCTCCTATTATGCTCTTCTTAATGTTTTTAATTATTCAAAAATAAGAATTTGTGCACACTGATTCTAGTCTGTTAAGTCGTAACGCTCCCCCATGTTCTCATTATCATTTTCTATGTCACAATTTGATGATATATTTTTGCATTAACTATCAGCAATCTGACCAATTCAGAAATATTTACTCTCTTGTTGCATGGTGTATTTTTACCATAGCAGTTTCTTGAGAAAACTTTGAACAACAAGTAAATTTGTTGCTCCAGAGAAAAACTCAAGCTCTATTTTAGGCACACATGCTTGCTCTGAATTTGTGTGGGACTTACTGTTATGTGCTGGTCTTGCAAACTGGAAAGAGCTGATTTTTAAGACTGCAGAGGAAGAAGAACTGGAAGTATTAGACTTGAATAATAGCAGCGACTACCTGGGATCGCTGTGTACTTTGCTTTTCCTTCTCATGTACAAAACATCCTCAGGTTTAAAAAAGTTAAATATATAGCACAGTTAATTGTGAGTGTTTTTAAATGAAAACATTTAAAAATACAATTAACTGTGCTAACTGCACCTTTATTTCCTCGCATAAAAACTAGATGGGTGATAAATGCTGTCAAGGCCAAGAGTTCCCTCATATGTTGCTTTTGGACTTGATTTTTCCCTTGTGTTGTGCCTGGTAGCTTATGGAGCTGAAAAAGAGTGTCCAAACCCATCATATAAATGTTCTGTTGTCAGTCACTCTTTACATGTTAACGGTGTGTGTGTGTGTGTGTGTGTGTGTGTGTGTGTGTGTGTGTGTGTGTGTGTGTGTGTGTGTGTGTGTGTGTGTGTGTGTGTGTGTGTGTGTGTGTGTGTAGGAGGATAGTCAATATGCTTATGTTCAACAAGTGAAATGTAAAACTGCTCTTTGTTTATTATGTATACTTAAGTAATGTTTAAAGCACTTTTATGAATGTATGGATTTTATCAGTTATACTGTATATAGTAAAAGCTTCATTAAATCAGCCTATATCAAAATAGAAGAACCCAAAATTTTCCTGTTCTTAAAATATTTAAAGACTTTCATATAGTTGGGTGAAAAAATTGCCTTTTATCCAAGCCTACCCTATGCTTAATGTCAATGTTTTAGCTACGCATTTCAAATTGGTTACTTTCTTTCCCAGCAATTATGACAAATCATGATTTCTTTGTACTGTATTACTCTAATATGTAAATTGGCAACATTGTTTAATTATATCTTTCTCACACATACAATCATGACTGTCTCACACAAGTGATAGATTTGCACTTTATATAACAAACAGTGTGTATAGTAATAATATTTTCTGCCTTGCCCTCAGAGTGAAGATGGATTCCTGTATTAAATAACTTACATTTGCATTTGTGCAATGGGGTAATTTGACATGGATGGGCTAATGTTCCTGACAAGATAAAAGTGGTTTTATAGGGAAAAGCTGTCCGTTTCTCCATAATTATTGAATATATCTTGACGTTTCCTGTAACAAATTAAGGCCATTTCAATGCAAGGTTCTTAACAAAGTTACAAGGATCTTTGATTTTAAGTTTGGTATGTGATATCTGTTTCACTATGTTTTCATATACAGTACTTGAAACTGGGGAAGAGTATATATGTAAGTTAACTGGGAGAATCTCATGTTACTGTAGTACACTCAGAGACTGACTATTGTTTAGTTATGTCTTTGGTCTGTTGCTGCCTCCAGCCTAATTGTTTTGCTACATATTTATAAATAAAATATGAATAGTACAGAAAGAACTCCACAAAATAATTTTAAGTTCATGTTTAAAATTAGCTTAATGTAATTTTTTTAAAAAGTTAATCAGCCCTTGTTTCTATACAGAGCATTTTAAAATCAGAAAGTACAGTAGTTTCAGAAAGATTTTCCCAAGCGCCATGGTAGTGACAGGTTTAAAAGGAAACAAAATCTTGTTTCAGAACCTTGTGAATGGATACAAGTCTTTCCCATGTTTATGTGCATTTGCCATTGGTTGAAGCAAATGTTTATTAACTTCTTATCTTATACCTTGTTTATTAACCCACAAAAAAGTAAAAGAACTACCACAACTAAAAAGAACACAGAAAAGCTCCACTGCTGCGATAATTTGTATTTTACACCAGAAAACATGCACATATGGGTGAACCATGTGACACATAACAGTTCATTTTAAAAGCATTGTATGTTATGCATTAAAAGTGTAAACAAAAACTTGAGTTACAGATGAACATGTCTCAAAATATCCCAAGAGCTGCCACTTCTGACATGCACAGGACTCCACAAATGGCACGGAAGAGAATATACAGTATTTAAATAGTTCTATCCTTCATTTTATGCATAGTGTATCTCATAAAATTGTCTCCTCTGCCTTTTAAGCTATTTCAGTGTCATCATGACTGAATAACATTCAGTGGTACTTCAACAAAAATACCACAATCATAAATAGTTCGAAATGTGCGTCTCTTAGAACAGGTCAGTAGTTTCCATAGCTCACTAAAAACCTTTCAGGTAATGCTGACTTAATTTCAGTAACTGAAGTTTGCAGTTTCCCTTCATTTGACCAGCTGAACACAATTGCTAGTAGCATTCAGTGATTTCTTAAGGAAGTAAATTGAATTTGAGTGCGTGATATGTCGGTTGTGCTCATTTCTCACATTCCTGTTGGACAAGTCTGTTCCTCATAGTGTCATTATTAAATTGATGGGTAATATGCCTCCTTTCTTTTACACCTAACCCTTTCTTCCATTTTGGAAGAATAATATCTTAAAAGAGGTGTTCTACCTTTTCACTCTTACAACAAAAGAGCCATCAGGTAGGCCATTAAAATGGTGGCATGTGGTAGATGTATACAAGACTTCCCAGTCCTTTGCAGTGCTTCTTCTGTTTCCTTGCTTTTGTTTATTTTAGTTCACATGCCAGCTTTGAACATGTCACTTAAAAAGAATAAAATAACTGTAACATAATGTCATCCATGCCTGATATAGTGCAGCTATTGTCCTTTCAATAAGGCTGCCTTTGGTCAGTACATGCTGGTTCCGGGCTAGTACAAGGAAGACTGAGTTGGCAAGAAGCCCTGTTATTTGCAGCAGGGAAAGCAGCAACAGCATAATACTCTGCAAGGGTGTTTCTTTCGATACTTGGCTGCCAGCCTGAACTTTTCTCTCGACATCTGAACATAGTCCTGTGTATTAGTCACTTCCATTTCAATGCTGTCAATCATATCTCCTTGCTCTTCTACCAGAAGTGAGATTTGGACAAAAAGGCCCTTTAATTCTTTCACCTGGTTTTCCAGATTAACCAATTCTCTGTGTCTTTGTTCAATTTCAGATAATTGAGCTTTGGTGATCTTGACCTCAGTGAGTAAATTTTCATTGAAGATTTCCCATTTTCCTTGTTGAACCATATCATTCAGTTCTTCCTCTGACACTTCCCTTCCAGCCACCTCAAGCTGGCGCAGAATAAAGCCTTTACATTTTTCTTGCTTAGCTGTTATAGCATCATTGTACAGAAGCATGATATTTTGGAAACGGCAGAACAGAACTGCTCGCTGAGAGCTAAGTACTCTTCCAATAGCAGATGATGATCCATGCTCTTTCTCTGCCCTTTTCACTGTTTTGGAGAATTCATCCAGGCACTTATTAATATGTTCTGCTTGAATTTTTATGTCTTTTGTGGCAATGCACTCTTTTTTAAGCACACTGAATCTTCTCATGGAAGCTACCAGACTTTTTTGCTGTTGGCTAAACCTCTGAACATCTGCAGCCAAATGGTTAATATCATTGTGAAGTCGCTGGATTTCAACCAGATACCTTTCTGTTACAGGCTCCTTTTCGAAAATGACAGCTGTTTGTTCAAATTCTCCATGTTCCTCTGCCACAACACCTGGAACACGGGTGTTTTCTTCAAGTATCTGTAGCTCCTTTGCTCTCAGTTTAAGCTCTTGAAGACGATCTTTCATCTTATGCAGAATATACTGTAGGTCTCTTGCTAACCCAGCCAATGGTTTACACCTAGGGATTAAAAATGGCTTAAATTAGTTGTTACAGCTATGAGAGAAAACCATTGGAGAGAAGGAGAAAGTCAGAAGAATGTTCAAGTTGTTAACTCAGGTAGTAACATTCTTCTGTCCTTAAATTTGTCTTTCAAGCACTTTCTCAATAATCAGCTGAAGATGTTGCTTTGAGGCATCCATTGGTGTGTTATATTCATTGTTTTTGACAGAATGATGCTCCTACAATATTCCATTTTAACATGTTTGACCCTTGTTTTGACCAAGCTGAGGTACCTGAACACATTATGTACAAAACACTCTCCTCCAACATTTGAACGTGACTTAGAGCTCTTCATACTCTTGCATTACTGCCCTGCCCTACCATCTCTTTTTTGTGAGTTAACCTTGATATTTGTGTTTAGCCATGCTGTGTTTATAACAGAAGCTATGTAGTATATGCCATATTATATTTGAAAAATTGAGTAAGAGAAGAAAGGAACAAGAAGCCTGCAACCTCATGGCAATCTATTAATTCTGTCCAGGAGGCTGGAAACACATTTGCTCTTATGTAAAACGTTCTTACAAAAAGAAAAAAAAAGATGGTTTGGCCTCATTTTTAGTTTAAAATAGTCTTCATCTTTGCCATGAAGTTACTTATGTACTGCCTAATGAGATCGGGCAGTCCTGAATCTCTATATAAACTTTGAAAAAAGTATCATCTATTAACTTGATATCGTCCTGCAAACTAAAGTTAAAAAACACACACACCTAGAATCTATTTCAAGTAGATGAACTGGGTATTGGGAGTGGAAAGACCCCTTAGAGCAGTGGTGGTGAACCTTTGACACTCCAGATGTTTCGGACCACAACTCCCAGAATGCTGAGCCTAGATTGCCAGTGACAAAGGACTGTGGGACATCTGGAGTGCCAAAGGTTCACCACCACTGCCCTAGAGGTTACCTACCCCTGATCATGTGCTGTCTTCTCTTCCCTTTTGTATTGAGAGTCATCATACAGACACTTCAAGAGTCATCATACAGACACCCTCTGACTTCTGTTTGAACAATATGACTGGATCATGTGAAGATTCACTTCTTAAGGAGCCAGGAGACACTAGCAGTAGTCTAGAAATTCTCTACCCAATGGGACCAACATGTTCAGAGAACTTGATTTAAATTAAAATATATATTTAGATCCTAGTTGGTTTAAATCACTGTTCAGTCTCAATTTAGTCATGTGATCTCATCCAAAAGTGCTTGCTTGCTGTAACTTTATTATAATTTTTTAACAATCTCCTTGCTCACACTTCCAATATCTGCAGTCTTTTTGTCACTGACATTTCCATTGCCTGTACTGTGGGAGATCAAAGGGCTCTACCTGGTTTGCACAAAAGCTCAGATGAAATAAAGCTTGAAATAAAACAGCATTGCAGGAGGAAACTGTTCAAAGAAATGCAGGAGATTTTAACAGGGCTTCTAAGAATGTCTGATACTATATATTTAGAGGGAGGGGATCTAGGAATTACTTAAATCAGAGATAAAAACTAGGAGTATTATAGCTTGTTATTTTTCATCTTCCTCATATTGCTACTAACAAGAATGTATCTCTGGAGCTACAAACCCTCTTTGAAAACTCTATTTTTCTCATTGTATCTGTTGGATTGGCTGAAATCCAGTAGTAAGTAGGAACTATAGTAGGCCAACTGAATCAGCATAAGGGTGCAACTATACTGGAAAGCCAAAAGCAATTTGGCTTTGCCGCAGTTTGATTTGCAGCCTGTACTACATTGGAAATTGAAGTCAGTATTCACACAGGGGCTGTGGAATGAATTTGGTAGTTCACAGTTCATACTGGCATTCCAGCCAATAGGTTCCCCTCTTTCCTTCCTTCCGTCTTTCCTGTGGTCCCACCTCTGCTGATCCTTACTTCCTCTGCTCTCACCTGTTAATCTGATGGAGAACTTACAGGGATGCAAATACAGAAATAATAACAATGACCCAGCGATAAAATGACAGGATGATTTATTGCTAATCTCATATATGTAGGATTTTTTAAAAAAATCCACACACATTTGAAGGATAAATAGAGGAGAGGAAAAAATGTGTGGCTGTGTTCCCCCTTTCCTGAGCATTGTGTCCCAGCTCCTTACATCACTGAGACACTACTTATAGAGATGCACCCCCCCTTTACAGCTCAGAACACAGGAAGAAGCCAATTTGCATAGTTCAGGCTTGAAAAAGTAGAATCACCCCAGTGGCAGAGAAAAAAAGCCACTTTGGGAGCAAAATGGGCTAGACCAGTGTTGGCGAACCTATGGCACAGGTGCCAAAGGTGGCATCCGGAGCCCTTTCTGTGGGCACCCAGTTTCACCCCTTCGCAGCCACCTGTATTCAGGTAAAATGGCTGTATTGGCACTTTGCAAAAAATTTGTGGGTTTCGAATCGGAGTTTGGGCACTCAGTCTCTAAAAGGTTTGCCATCACTGGGCTAGACCAATTCAAGTCAGGCTTTGCATCATATGATCAGTAAAAAGTACTATAAATTAACTGATTTTACAAGCAGACCAAATCCCACAGTATTTGACCAAGCAGATGTCTTATTTACAGAGGACTCACTAAAACTCTCACTGAATCAAATAAGCCTTCTCTAATTGCACTTTACTTCTGGATTTCAGGCCTTTAATATTAGATTTATTACATGCAAAGTGAGATATGTCAAGCCTTAGTTTGGTATAATTGTGTTGATTATGGCATTCAGCTTATGAAAACCCCAAATTCACAATCTCAGAAAATTAGAATAGTGTGAAAAGGTTCAATATTCTAGGCTCAAAAGTGTCCTACTCTAATCAGCTAATTAATCCATAACACCTGCAAAGGGTTCCTGAGCCTTTTACATGGTCTCTCAGGCTGCTTCAGTAGGAACGACAATCATGGGAAAGACTGCTGACCTGACAGTTGTGCAGAAAACCATCATTGACACCCTCCATAAGGAGGGAAAGCCCCAAAAGGTACAGATTGCAAAAGAAGTTGGATGTTCCCAAAGTGCTGTATCAAAGTACATCAATAGAAAGTTATGTGGAAGAAAAAGGTGCACAAGCAGCAGGGATTACTGCAGCGTGGAGAGGAGTGTTGGGGACTTTCACAAGGAGTGGACTGAGCTGGAGTTAGTGCATCAAGAGCCACCACACACCGATGGATTCTGCACATGGGCTTCAAATGTCGTATTCCTCTTGTCAAGCCGCTCCTGAACACTGTTGCTCAGTCGTCCAAAGTCCTCTTTTCAGGTGCAACTTTTGCATCCGATTAAAATGATTACTGGGCTGGGGAACCTCCCTTATGAGGAAAGGCTTAAACACTTGAGGCTCTTTAGTCTGGAAAAAAGGCACCTGGGGGGGGGATGATTGAGACATACAAAATAATTATGGGTTAAACTACCAGGTCCAAAGAGTGATGTGATAGTTGGAGTATTCTATCGTCCACCAGATCAAAAACTTGAGGGGGACCTTGAAATGAGGAGAGAAATCATGGAGGTGTCTAAGAGGGATAGGATAGTAATCATGGGGGACTTTAATTATCCCCACATTGACTGGGCCAATGCGAGCTCTGGGCAAGAAAGAGAAACTGGGTTTCTCGACTTGCTGAATGACTGTGCCTTAGAGCAACTTGTCATGGAGCCCACCCGAGAACAGGCAACTCTAGATCTAATATTGTGTGATACTCAGGACCTCGTCAGGGATGTGAATGTCACTGAGCCTCTGGGGAACAGTGACCATGCTGCAATTACCTTTGCCATGCATGTCGGAGGAAGAGTGTCAACCAAATCAGACATAAAAACCCTTGATTTTCGAAGGGCAAACTTCCCTCAGATGAGGAAACTAGTTAGAGAGAAACTGAAGGGGAGGGTTAGAAGAATCCAATCTCTTCAGTGTGCATGGAGCCTGTTTAAAACAACAATAATAGAGGCCCAGCACAAGTGCATACTACAAAGAAAGAAGAGCTCATTTAAGTCCAAGAGGACACCGGCATGGTTAACGAGTGGAGTTAGAGAGGCTCTAAAGCACAAGGAGAGGTCCTTCTGTAAATGGAAATCCTCCCCAAATGAGGAAAATAAAAAGGAACACAAACTCTGGCAAAAGAAATGTAAAAAGATGATAAGGGAGGCAAAGAAAGACTTTGAGGAACGCATGGCTAGCAATATAAAGGGTAATAATAAAAGCTTCTTTAAATATGTTAGAAGTAGAAAACCTGCCAGAGAACCAATTGGGCCTCTGGATGGTGAGGGAGGAAAAGGGGAGGTTAAGGAGGACTTGGACATTGCAGAGAAATTGAACGAGTTCTTTGCGTCTGTCTTCACGACAGAGGACCTTGAGCGGATTCCGCTGCCTGAGCCGCCCCTCTTGACTAAAGAATTAAATCAAATACAGGTTAAAAGAGAGGAGGTTTTAGGACTAATTGATAAATTGAGGATTAACAAGTCACCGGGCCCAGATGGCATCCACCCAAGGGTTATTAGGGAACTGAGAAATGAAATTGCAGATCTCTTAACGGTTATATGCAACTTGTCTCTTAAAACGGCCACAGTGCCGGAGGACTGGAGGATAGCAGATGTCACACCAATTTTTAAAAAAGGAAGGCGGGGGGACCCAGGAAACTACAGGCCAGTTAGCCTTACATCTGTCCCAGGGAAGATGGTGGAAGGCCTCATCCAAGAGAAAATCTTAAAACACATAAAAGAACAAACCTTGCTGAGAGAAAATCAGCATGGCTTCTGTAAGGGTAAATCTTGTCTTACAAACCTTTTAGAATTTTTTGAAAAGGTCAACAGGCACGTGGATTTGGGTGAACCGGTGGATATAGTCTATCTGGATTTTCAAAAGGCTTTTGACACAGTCCCTCACCATAGGCTGCTGAGAAAATTGCATAGTCAGGGGATAAGAGGGCAGGTCCTCTTATGGATTGAGAACTGGTTGAGATCCCGGAAACAAAGAGTAGGTGTCAATGGGAAATTTTCACAATGGAGAGAAGTGAAAAGCGGTGTGCCCCAGGGCTCGGTCCTGGGACCGGTGCTTTTCAATCTGTTCATAAATGACCTGGAGACAGGGATAAACAGTGAGGTGGCCAAGTTTGCAGATGACACAAAACTTTTCCATGTGGTAAAAACCAGAGAAGATTGTGAAGAGCTCCAGAAGGATCTCTCCAAACTGGGGGAGGGCTGAGAAATGGCAAATGCGTTTTAATGTAACCAAATGTAAAGTAATGCATATTGGGGCAAAAAATCCAAACTTCATCTATCAACTCATGGGCTCTGAGTTATCCGTGACGGATCAGGAAAGAGATCTTGGTGTGTTGGTGGACAGCTCCATGAAGGTGTCTCCCCAATGTGTGGCAGCAGTGAAGAAGGCCAATTCCATGCTAGGGATTATCAAAAAGGGGATTGAAAATAAAACAGCCAACATTATAATGCCGTTATATAAAACAATAGTAAGGCCCCACCTGGAGTATTGTGTACAATTCTGGTCACCGCATCTCAAGAAAGACATAGTGGAACTGGAAAAGGTGCAGAAGAGAGCGACTAAAATGATTACTGGGCTGGGGCACCTCCCTTATGAAGAAAGGCTAAAACAATTGGGCCTCTTTAGTCTGGAAAAAAGGCGCTTGAGGGGGGATATGATTGAGACATACAAAATAATGCAGGGTATGAGTAAAGTGGATAGAGGGAAGCTCTTCTCCCTCTCTCAAAATACCAGAACTAGGGGACATACACTCAAATTGAGTGCTGGGAGAGTAAGAACTGACAAAAGAAAAAAATTTTTCACCCAGCGTGTTGTAAGTCTATGGAACTCCCTGCCACAGGATGTGGTGATGGCATCTGGCCTGGATGCCTTCAAAAGGGGATTGGACAGATTCCTAGAGGAAAAGGCCATCACGGGTTACAAACCATGATGGAGATGTGTAATCTCTAGGCTTTAAACCAGGGTACTTCAAGGGCCAGATGCAGGGGAGTGGTATCAGGAGACAGATATCTAGTCTCATGCGCTCCCAAACGCATCTGGTGGGGCCGCTGTGAGATACAGGAAGCTGGACTAGATGGGCCTTTGGCCTGATCCAGCATGGCTCTTCTTATGTTCTTATGTTCTTATGTTAATGCAGGACATGAGTAAAGTGGATAGAGGGGCGCTCTTCTCCCGCTCACAAAATACCAGAACTAGGGGACATCCACTCAAATTGAGGGCTGGGAGAGTAAGAACAGACAAAATATTTTTTCACCCAGCGTGTTGTTAGTCTGTGGAACTCCCTGCCACAAGATGTGATGATGGCATCTGGCCTGGATGCCTTCAAAAGGGGATTGGACAGATTCCTGGAGGAAAAGTCCATCACAGGTTACAAACCATGATGGAGATGAGTAATCTCCAGACTTAAAACTGGGGTACTTCAAGGACCAGATGGAGGGGAGTGGTATCAGAAGACAGATATCTAGTCTCATGCGCTCCCAAACATATCTGGTGGAGCCACTGTGAGATACAGGAAGCTGGGCTAGCTTTATGGGGATGCATTTTCCAGTAGGACTTGGCACCTGCCCTCACTGCCAAAAGTACCAAAACCAGGTTCAATGACCATGGGATTACTGTGCTTGATTGGCCAGCAAACTTGCCTTACCTGAACCCCATAGAGAATCTACGGGGCATTGCCATGGGAAAGATGAGGAACATGAGACTGAGCAACACAGAACAGCTGAAGGCCGCTATCAAAGCATGCTGGTCTTCCATAATACCTCAGCAATGCCATAGGCTGATAGCATCCCTGCCACGCCGCATTGAGGCAGTAATTGATGCAAAAGGGGCCCAAACCAAGTACTGAGTAAATATGCATGTTTATACTTTTAGAGGTTCGATATTGTTCTATTTCCAATCCTTGTGTTATTGATGCTATGTAATATTCGAATTTTCTGAGATTGTGAATTTGGGGTTTTCATAAGCTGTATGCCATAATCATAATAATTATATCAAAGTAAGGCTTGACGTACCTCACATTGCATGTAATGAGTCTATCTCACATATTTGTTTCACCCTTTGAACTGACTTACTGAAATAAATGAACATTTGCATGATATTCTAATTTTTCGAGTTTCACCTGTAGTTTGTTGTAAAGAATCACTACCCCAAATTACACACACACACACACACACACACACACACACACACACAGACACAGAGAGAGAGAGAGAGAGAGAGAGAGAGAGAGAGAGAGAGGGTACTTCAAGGGCCAGATGCAGGAGAGTGGTATCAGGAGACAGATATTCTCATCATCCCAAACACATCTGGTTTGAGATACAGGAATCTAGAGCCTGATTCTTATAATTTCATATTTTTAAATCTAAGTTTCAAATTTCTTATATAATCACTGTCCCCCACTCTGAATACATGTCTTTCACATCCTGAAATATCACTATAGAACATTGTTATACTAACAGTTTGAATGTGGTGCAGGTAGGAATTGTAATCAATGGAAATTCTGGAATTTTCTATGAAATAACTAAGGAAAATTACCTCTCCAATTAGTATATGGCATAACATTTGCCTATTATGTGTGGAATTCTTGTTTGAATTAATAACATACAATCGGAAGTATTGTCAAGTGCTTTTAAAAATACAGTGGAACCTTGACTTACATGCTGCTTGACTTGCAGCATATTTGACTTGCAGCAAGAAGGGGCCTGTTTGACTTGCGCCGCAGGCTTTGACTTACAGTTCAGAGCCCCGGCGCAAGGCCCCAGAATCGGGTGGCAGCCACAACCCAGCATCGCGGCTGCCGCCTCCAAACTGCTCCTGCCTTCTACCTCTCCTCCGGCAGCGGCGGCTTCGGCAAGGCCAGCTCGAGCACCTGGAGCTGGTCCTCGGCCTTGCTGAAGCCGCCGCTGCCACTGCCACTGCAGGAGAAGAAGGGCCGGGAGCTCGGGGCTGGCCTCGCTGGTTAAACAGTCAGCTCAGTCTTGTAAAAAATCTGGCTGCAGAATTCTGGTCCACAATGGAAGCATTTTAGTTGGGGAGCTGTACAGTTGTGGGACTCTAATGGTAAGCATAGAGTTGTTCAGAACTTGGAACGTCAGTAAAACTTAAATGTTAGACCTTGTTGCTGTGAATATTAAAAAGTGGAGGCGTATAACTTGTGGACTATAATTCCACTGCCTCCTCCTCTCTTTGAAGAGACATTTCATTTACATCCCCGGAAGGAATCTCCTATCCCAGTCAAATTTGTGTTAAATTGCTGTTTTCGGGGGTCTTTTTCATCATCTGGAACGGATTAATCCACTTTCCCATTACTTTCTATGGGAAAAGTTCGTTTGACTTAAGGCATGTTTGACTTATGTCTAGACCTTCGGAACGGATTAATGACGTAAGTCAAGGTTCCACTGTATGCAGGTAAATACAAATGATGCATTGTACTTTGTGTACAAGTTTGTCTAATAGCTCAACTACTTGAACATTATACAGATATGGTTTCTGGGCAGGTACCTGTGTTTCATGATGTACTTAAGGATTTGAAGAAGCTATGAAAATTACGTAAATTTATTGATATAACTCCTAAGTGTACTCTGTTAATCCCCTCAGAGTTGTCCCCTTGACTTATTGTTAATACAGTAATTTCTAGTGACTTGTAACTATCTTCTAAAGCATAGGCTCCAATCCAATATTTTGAAAATATTTGAACTAATTGAGCTCACATACTGTATTTCACTGCCAGTTTATGGAATGCTGCAGTTTACAAGGAAAAAGCCGTGTGGATAAGTTTTCATTCTGATAATACCTAATCATTGCAAAACTCGGTGCTTCCCGTATCATACAATGTGATTTAGCATCAGCAGCCTTTAGTAATGTTGCTAAACTGTTTTGGCACAGTTTGGAGCATTCATTGAAAAGTTCATTTTAGGGCATGTGAACATATTCAAGAGTGCTAAATAAAGATTTCTTAATAGTATGAAAACCATGCCTAGGACAATCTAGTACGTCTTAGCAACAATAATATCTTTAACAGCTCTGTCATTGTTTTATCAGTAGTTAACAATATAGGTCTGTTTCAGATTGTGTTATGTTAAATTACTTTTTTAAAGGGAATTATTTTTGGAAGAGAAAGGCTTTAAAAATGTTCCTCTGTTCTGTGCTTTTTAGTATGCCATTGTCAATGAGGCATCTTCATGCACATATGTAACAATATATGTACATAAATATTTTATTTTATAGGATTTTAAAATAAAGGGCAAAAATTCCATTGTTTAGTGTAGGAAATTGCATTAAACTAGGCCCATTGAATGAGTAGGGATATGGTGAATCAATTGTCAAGGATGCTGGAGCAGCATTAGCACAAGTGTAATTACTACACTCAACTTTACTACACTTAACTTTAAGTGTAGTAACTATGTACTACAACAGTGTTGTCATAAAGAACTTGAATACGACTTTGGTTGTTTCAGATGCATGATCCTAATTAGAGATGGGCATGACTTGAAAAAAAAAATTTTTTTCGAGTTGTCGTTAGTCGGGCCGGTTCCGTTTCGGCTCGTTTCCGTTTTTCGCAAAAATTCGCAAAAATTAGTCGGTTCGTTTTTTCGTTTTTTCATTGTCGTTAGTACTGGTTTGGGGGGGGGTAGCAGGCTCCTGGAGGGAGCTGCAGGAGTCAGCCAGAGCCACAAGTGACGGACTGGCAGACTCTTTGCACCCGCTGTGTCTCACGTACTTGCATGTAGTGCAATGCAGGTAGATCTGGCTTAGGGTTAAGACGGGTTAGCGCAAGGGCTAGGGTTAGGCTAGTTACGGGTGAGGTTAGGGTGAGTATTGGGGTGCACCTCTGGGTGCCTCTCTGACCCACTTAGAAGGACAGTGTACTGGCGTATGGGTTAGGCTTAGGCTTAGGGTTCGGGTTTGGGCTACGATTAGTGGGCTGTTTATGCCCGATTGGCACATCCCAGAAGTCTCTGTGGTCAACCTGGCCAAGTGGCCATGCGATTGGTGGAAAATTTGCATGGTCTACTCCCATGGGCGAGCCCATCATTGCAAATGTGCAAGTGTAAAAAAATAAAATAAAATAAAATAAAATAAAATAAAATCAACGGAGACTTTTTTTTTTGCAAGAAAAACCCACTGCTGCTACTGTAAAAATTCAAGCATTTAAAATAGCTAATTTTCGCATGTTTCTGTGGTGCTTTGGTGGGGTTTTGGGCAACGATTTCAAAAAAATATTGCAGTCACCATTTTGGATTCCCCCCCCCACACCGCATGGCAAATGGATGCGCCCTCCCAGCCTGATACAGTCAGCAAAACCTGGCCATGCAATTGGTGGAATGGCTCCAAAACTTTGCATGGTCCACTCCCATGGGTGAGCCCATCATTGCGAATGCGCAGGTGTAAAAAAATAAAATAAAATAAAATAAAATAAAATCAACGGAGACTTTTTTTGCAAGAAAAACCCACTGCTGCTTCTGTAAAAATTCAAGCATTTAAAATAGCTAATTTTCGCATGTTTCTGTGGTGCTTTGGTGGGGTTTGGGGCAACGATTTCAAAAAAAATATTGCGGTCGCCATTTTGGATCCCCCCCCGCACTGCATGGCAAATGGATGCGCCCTCCCAGCCTGGTACAGTCAGCTGGCCATGCGATTGGTGGAATGGCTCAAAACTTTGCATGGTCCACTCCCATGGGCGAGCCCATCATTGTGAATGCGCAGGTGTAAAAAAATAAAATAAAATAAAGTCAACGGAGACTTTTTTTGCAAGAAAAACCCACTGCTGCTACTGTAAAAATTCAAGCATTTAAAATAGCTAATTTTCGCATGTTTCTGTGGTGCTTTGGTGGGGTTTTGGGCAACGATTTAAAAAAAAAAAAATATTGCGGTCGCCATTTTGGATCCCCCGCACTGCATGGCAAATGGATGCGCCCTCCCAGCCTGGTACCAGCAGCGCAGCAGTAGCAATAGCCAAGGAGAGGGGGGCGGGGAACCCCCCCCCAAATAAAACACCCTTCTGGCCTGGTAGGTGCCCTCAGACAGTTTTCGCCTACTTTTAGGGCTGGGAATCGGGTTTTTTTTTAACTTTTAAAAACTTTTTTTCTGTGCCCCTTGGCATTGCGCGATCGCCGCGATGCAGGTAACGAGCACGACAAATCAGACCAAATTGTTTGTTCGTCGGTTCGAGCTCGAATTCTGGTGGAGTAATTCCCGTTTCCGTTTCCGTAGAGTAACGGATACGAGTAACGGAAACGGAAACGGGAATACCGCTAAGTCGTGCCCATCTCTAATCCTAATGGTACAGGTTGGAGATCAATGAGTTAACACTTCCATTTAAAGCTATTCAGGAATGAGGGGTTTTTTTTATGCAGACTTGCCGACAGTGAAACTTGATTTGCAGTTGTCAGTTTGCAACAGCGAAAAAGAACAAATGGGTGTTATCAATACACTTTTCAGAAAGATCTGTGGATTAATGTTTTTCCAAGAAACCTGCTGCATTTACAGCCAGTGCCTTATCTGAACCAAATGCTATGAAATTCTAGAAAGAGTTTAAAATAGACCTTAAAGAGGATCTTATACATGAAGATAAAGGAAGTAGAAAGGCATTTCCTTGTGTATCTCACTGCTCTAAGATGTAGTTGAACATAGGACGTTGCTCTATTTTTAGTGATTCTTGTTCAAACTACATAACTCTTTGAGGATTAGGGAAATCCCAGATTAAAATTGCTTTTGAAAGTTATTTGGACCCTTGTCTTCTGACAGCATGAAATTTGAGAGAATATTTACGTACGGTACCAGTATTTTTCATAAATATGAGATGATGTCATCTCTGTTAAATGTACACATACACTCCCTTTCCCATGATTCCTAAAATAAAAGTGCTGAAGTTCTCCGGTAATAATGAAGTTCCCGCAGGCAGTTTTGTAACATTTTATTGATGTTTTGTTTTCTTCATTTCCTGCTGTTTTCCAAGTATCAGAGTAAACATTTGCCCATAAAATAAAAATGACTTATGTTCTTGTTAAAATGAAACAAGTGTCCTTTCTTTAGCTTGGTATTCTTAATTTTACAGGTGAAGTCAGCCTGGAGTACAGTTTAACATATATGTCCAGCTGTCAATCTTCCATTTTCAAATGAGAACTTTGCCGAATAAATATGTAGTTGATCTAAAAAACTTAAAAGTGAACCCTCGTCTTTAATCTCCTTCTGGCACACTTCCAAGAGAAACTAGTTTAGATGCATAAAACATGTCTAGCAAACTCATATTTATGCATATAGGTAGTAAACCTCTGACAACGTATCTATAAGAAATTCTATATAGTTTTATGGAGAGCAAAAACTAGTTTTGAGGAGTCATGGCACTTGAGACTTAAATTTCACACAAGCCTATTTTGTATTTTGAGGTAAAATAAACACAATCTGCTTACCTTGTAAAATGAATCTTGAGGGTCTTTTTAAGCTTCTTGTTCTTCTGCTTTAGAATCTGGTGATTTAAGGTAATTTGCAATATCCTTCTGAGTGTAAGCAATAAAGCTGGAGTGTGAGATCCATTAAAATAGTTTCTGCTTGCTTAATCCTCCTGGATGTTAATAATCACTTGAAAAGCACATCTTGGAAAGCTGTGGAGCATTAGAGTCTTGACGGGTTATGCTTTACTACAGTACAACAGCAAATTGGTTACTTTATGGTTGGGGAATCTGGTTCTGCCTGTTAAGAGGCCCAGCCTTGCTTCCAAGGCGGGTCATTCTATTCTAATTAACCAACACCAGGAAGTACTTCCCTGGCTTGCGTTTTGCTGTATTTGCTGGCTTGCATTGAAAATATCTATGGCTCAATATGATATTATTCTGGAAAAACATTCTCTGAGCGTGCAACTAGATAACTCTTGTAGGCAATTGTTGTCATTTTAAACAGTTGGAGAATATATGGAGATAGATGTTTCTAGTTTAATAGGTGGGTCATCAACCTCTATATATACATGTAGAAAATGGACAGTTTTCCTTTTGGTGCTATCTCCTTACAGCTATGCAAGAGCGAGCTTGAGATGGCTGACCTTCAGCAGGGACATGGGACCTAATGAAAATCTACTGTGTAGAAAAGTCAGTGTTTTGAGTGCCAGTTATTCGAAAGATAAAACAGATTTGAACTCCTTAAAAATAACTTAAAATGTGCAATGCATTTTGGTTGGTCTCAGATTAAAAATTAGAGGGTAGAATCCAGAGGTACTTTGCTAAACTTTGGAGGAAAGCTGGAGATATATACGTAGATTTTTTAAAAAACTGTACTTTATGTTGAATGACGTCTTGCATATTTTCTGACACCATGGGAATATTGATGTCTTTCAGTATATGTCCCATATTGAGAGTGAAGAATATTCATAAAATACCTAGTGACAGAAAACACATGTTCATGGGAACTAGAACATTTATTTCAAGTAGCTTTCCGCTTGTGTGTGTGTGTGTGTGTGTGCGTGCATGCGTGCGTGTGCAAAAAGTGTACTTTTGCTACTATTTTTCCCAATTAAAATTATAAAAACATTGTTTTGATTCCATCCCACCAGCATCCGCATGAACAGACCAGCATCAACTCTGAAAGGGAACAGCTGTTCTTATTTATTTGCAAGATGACCTAGTGCAGTGGTGGCGAACCTTCGATGCTCCAGATGTTTTGGACCACAACTCCCAGAATTCCATGCCTCTATTGCCTACGACAAAGGACTGTGGGAGTTATGGTCCAAAACATCTGTAGTGCTGAAGGTTCACCATCACTGATCTAGTGGGTTGCTTCCCATAAGCCATGGTCCCAAAGACCAAGGTCTTAAGAAACAGTGGCTGCAGAACAGTTCTGATAACCAGACAGTTAGCAGACTTTTAGGATCTGATTGAAAACATCCTGTCCGTGGTATAATGCTCACAGTCCTCTTCACACCTCTGTCCGGGGCTATGACATTTTCATTGCTTTGTATTTCTAGCCTGACGAACACTGACAAATGACCTGGAGACAGGGTTAAACAGTGAGGTGGCCAAGTTTGCAGATGACACAAAACTTTTCCGTGTGGTAAAAACCAGAGAAGATTGTGAAGAGCTCCAGAAGGATCTCTCCAAACTGGGGGAATGGGCTGCGAAATGGCAAATGTGTTTTAATGTAGCCAAATGTAAAGTAATGCATATTGAGGCAAAAACATCCAAACTTTATCTATCAACTCATGGGCTCTGAGTTATCCGTGACGGATCAGGAAAGAGATCTTGGTGTGTTGGTGGACAGCTCCATGAAGGTGTCTACCCAATGTGTGGCAGCGGTGAAGAAGGCCAATTCCATGCTAGGGATTATCAAAAGGGGGATAGAAAATAAAACAGCCAACATTATAATGCCATTATACAAAACAATAGTAAGGCCGCACCTGGAGTATTGTGTACAATTCTGGTCACCGCATCTCAAGAAAGACATAGTGGAACTGGAAAAGGTGCAAACGAGAGTGACTAAAATGATTACTGGGCTGGGGCACCTTCCTTATGAGGAAAAGCTAAAACATTTGGGGCTCTTTAGTCTGGAAAAAAGGCACCTGAGGGGGAATATGATTGAGACATACAAAATAATGCAGGGCATGAGTAAAGTGGATAGAGGGAAGCTCTTCTCCTTCTCAAAAATACCAGAACTAGGGGACATCCACTCAAATTGAGGGCTGGGAGAGTAAGAACAGGCAAAAGAAAATATTTTTTCACCCAGCACGCTGTTAGTCTGTGGAACTCCCTGCCACAGGATGTGGTGATGGCATCTGGCCTGGATGCCTTCAAAAGGGGATTGGACAGATTCCTGGAGGAAAAGTCCATCACAGGTTACAAACCATGATGGAGATGTATAATCTTAAAACCGGGGTTTTAAACCGGGGTACTTCAAGGGCCAGATGCAGGGGAGTGGTATCAGGAGACAGATATCTAGTCTCATGCGCTCCCAAACGCATCTGGTGGGGCCACTGTGAGATACAGGAAGTTGGACTAGATGGGCCGTGGGCCTGATCCAGCATGGCAGTAATGGTGGCAGAGTCATATTTCCCAACCTCATTCAGCACACCCGGCACATAGCAAAGGAATATGGAGATCTGTATAATAACATTTGCACTGTGACGAAGCTACTGTGCACTGTGTACTATTCTACAATGAATTGTGACTCTTTGAAGGACTCCTGACTAATGGTGGGACTTCCATATCTTAAGAACTTCCACTGCCATAACTGGAGAGAATCATCCAGGCTGAATTACAGGAGTGAAGGCCTCAAACTATTTTATTTTATTTGTTCATTTTAATACAGTGGCTCACTGACTAGAGTTAAATATTAATGTATACTGATACAGGTGGTATTGCTGTGTGTGCTGACATGGTGGTATTCATTTGTTTAGGTTAGCTAATAAGCAGGACAAAGAAGGTGCCTTGGCGGAAGCAGATGTAATTGAGTGCTTATCACTTGAGAAGCTTGTCAATGAACACAAATGCCTCTGTCAGATTGTAAGTACATTTTAATAAGATTAACTCTGTTAAATGTGGTGCTTGGATAGAACTTTGGAACTAGAACTGAATAATCCTTTTGTTTCCTTTTGCTCTACAAAGGATCCCGATCTCTTCCCTCTGTGTGGATGCATGTGCTTTGGGTTACTGTGCCACAATTACGTCATAGTGCATATTGTTAAAATAAATATAACTTTTGGGAATGCCTGAGATTTACAGATTTACTTCTCCTTAGATTTACAGAATGATTATTTTTTTTAACTTAATGATGCCCTTCGCCACCTCCACCTTTTTTCTAAGTGCCACCAACAACAACCAGCCTAATGTGTTTGTTGAGCTCAGTCCCTGCATGTTTTCCAAGGTCTGCCGGTAGCATTTGCAAAGCAAGACTAGTTTAAATATTTAGCAATATACAGTACAGACTTTAAACATCTAACTCTTTTCATCCCTACCTGCTAGTACTTAACTGACACATGAAGATACTGTAAATATGTTTTGGGGACATGCTTGTGTATGGAATGGAAGTTTTATTTCCTGCTAAATGCAACACAGTGTCGAGGAAATTGACAAATGTTGGTCAGGGTAATGAAAAATAAAATTTTAGTGGCAATCCTATCTAAAAGAACTTTAAGTTCTTGGAGCCTTGATCCTCATTTAAACATTCCTTATCCAAATCACCAATTTCTTCCTTTGAAGATGGCATTAAATATAATGTTCTGGCAATTTAGGAGAGCAGCTTTTCATGGTATGATGAAATTGGACTGTATCCATTTGGGTTACATCTTGCACAGGTCAGTGCCATATTGACAACTGATGTGGATCCAAATGTGTATGAATTCTCATTGACAGCTGACTAGAACAGCTGAGATCTCATTATCTGTAGTAATTTAAAAATCTGATGGTGTAGTGAATTTTCTTCTTACTTATAGGAGCCTTGTTCAGCTATCATGGGCTATGGAAAAAAAATTGACAAATCTATAAAGAAAGGTTTACTTTGGCTATTACATATTATAGCCAAAGATTTTGATGTCTTGCATGAAAGAATCCAGAAAGATACTGCAGAGCAGAAAGCAGCAGAAGAACAAGAGAAACGAGAACGGGCAGAACGAGTGAGGAAGATACGGGAAGAAAGGTATTTTCTTTTCATTTCTAAGTCGAGGCTACGTGAGATAAATATAAAAGTTTAAATTTTTATGTACTCTTAGAATCATAGAGTTAGAAGAGACCTCAAGGGCCTTCCAGTCCAATCCCCTGCCATGCAGGAACCCCCATCACAGCTCTGCTTAAAAACCTCCAAAGAGGGAGACTCCACCACCCTCTGTGGGAGCATATTCCACTGCCGAACAGTTCTAACCGTCATGAAGTTCTTTCTAATATTCAAATGGAATCTTTTTTCCTGCAGTTTGAAACCATTGCCCTGAGTCCTCGTTTCTGAAGCCATAGAAAGCAAACCTGTTCCCTCTTCAATATGACATCCTTTCAAATATTTAAACATAGTTATCATATCCCCTCTCAGCCTTCTTTTTGAAAGGCTAAACATTCCCAGCTCCCTAAGCCATTCCTCATAAGAAAGTTCTTCCAGGCCTTCAACCATCCTGGTGTCCCTCCTCTGTACCCACTCGAGGTTGTCAATGTCATTTTTAAATTGAGGCACACAGAACTGGACACAGGTGGGGTCTGACCAGAGCAGAATAGAGTGGGACTATAAATTCCCTTGATCTAGACACTATGCTTCTGTTGATGCAACCAAGAATCACATTGGCTTTCCTGGCCGCCACATCACACTGCTGACTCATGTTCAATTTGTGGTCCACCAAGACTCCCAGATCCCTTTCACGGTTACTATTTTCCAGCCAGGTATCTCCCATCCTATATCTATGCAAGTCATTCTTTTTACCTAGAGGTGCCACCATACATTTCCTTCTGTTGAATCCCATTCCGTTAGCTTTGGCCCAGCACTCTAATCTGTCAAGGTCCTTTTGGATTTTCATCATATCCACTAGGCGAACCTATGGCACGTGTGCCAAAGGTGGCACACAAAAAGCTTTCATCTGCCCCCCCCCCCCGTTCCCCTTAACAAATTCCTCATGGCTGGTCCAGCGGAGGGGGAAGTGGGGGGCAGGGAGCATGTCGCGTGCCAGACCGACCCTGCCATTGTTATCCCCATCACCAGTGCCACCATCACCCCCGCCCGCTGCCGCCGCCACTGCAATCACCAACGGGAATCTGGCTTTGGCCCCAACTCCGGAGCCAGCGGGCTCCTCCTCTCTCATATCCCCCACACACATACACACCTTCCACCGGGAGGATCCAGCCAGACTAAAGGGAGGGATGGAGGGTGTCTAGGCGGGAGACGGGCGGGAGGACGGGGAGAAGAAGCAGCAGTGGGAGAGGGGAGACCCGGACGCTGCCGACGCCACTGAGAGCATCTCACTCTGCCGGCTGGCCAGCTAACCAGCCAGCCCAGAGGGAGGTGAACACTGCGGGCCTTTCCTCCGGCTGCCTCCCCAGGTCACCTGATGATGGGCCTGCGGGCAGCTGGCAGATGACGTGGCCCCCAGGGACAGGCATTCCTCCCGCTGCCCCTCTCGCCCTCGCCCCCCCCCTGCCTCCCCTGCGGCTGCCGATCCCACCCCCCCCACTGCCTCCACCATCCCCATCACCCTTGCCGCCCCTGCCGCCACCAACCCCGCATCCGCCACTATCACCGTGGCCATCCCTGCCCCTCCCACCGCCACCACCAGACTCCGCCCCCACTGCCTTCAGCCCCGCCCCCTCCCACTGCCACTGATCCCCCCCGGCACCACCACCGTCCCCATCACTGAGTTTGGGCACTCGGTGCCAAAAAGGTTTGCCATCCCTGCTCTAGGGAATTAGCAACCCCTCCCAATTTGGTGTCATCTGCAAATTTAAGTAGCATACTCTCTATTCCTTCCTCCAAGTCATTAATAAAGATATTGAACAGCTCTAGACCCAGAACAGAACTGTGGGGCACCCCACTAGTCACATATCTCCAAGCTGAAGAGAGGCTATTTATGATTACCCTTTGGGTGCGATCAGTCAACCAATTGCAAATCCACCTAACAGTAGCACTATCTATCCCACTTTCTACTAACTTCTTTGCAAGAATACCATGTGGAAATTATTGAAGTCCTTATTGAAGTCCATATAGGCAATATCCACAGCATTCCCCCTCATCCACCAGGCCTGTAATTCTATCAAACAAAGAGATCAAATTAGTCTGGCATGACTTGTTTTTAAGAAACCCATGTTGACTTTTTGTAATGACAGCATTGTTTGTTAAATAATTACAGACTACATGTTTAATAATCTGCTCTAGGATCTTTCCAGGAATTCAGTTCATGGCATGCAGTAATGTAGATGGTGAATGTTTTTGAAAACATTAATATTCAAAATATTGAATATTTTGGAAAACTACTTAGTTCTTGTTATAGTGACTGGGTGAAACATACGGTATATACTGTTGCTTTTTTAAAAAAAAATCCTTTACAAATGAAATTTTGCAAAACTGTATGTGCGACTTATACCTCTTGTGAAAATTTTTGGAAGAAGTACATGAATGAGCAAATTTAGCTGTAGAAGACTTCCATGAGCAGAAGAGGATTTCCACTAATTTCCACTAAATTCCATTTTCAAGTGCTGCTAACAGTTCCCCTTTACCCTCCTTAGATCTTTTGCCAGTTTCTGTTTCTCACCCCTCTATCACCTTCTTTTTGTCACATCTCCATGATCCTTTAAATTTTTGAATCTGGCTAAAAGATGCAAAAGGACAGATGCCTGTCATGAACTGCCCTGAAGCCCTACATAGATTGCTTTCAAGACAGTGCAGTGATATAATAAAGTGTGTGTGTGTGGGGGGGGGGATAAAATTTGTAAGGCAGCAATTAAAATTCCAAAAAAAAAAAGTTTTCCAAACATGTTGAGCCCTTTTGGATTTGGATTTGTTCTGATTTATGATCTTCTGTCTGTTGATACTTATATTTTTCAAAAGAGAACAGAAAGAAAGAGAAGATGCTGAACATGAAGGAAGGAACATTTCAGATGAAGGTGAATCTGAGATCATAACTGGAAACCCATTCCAGCCTATATCAGCTGTAATCACAGAGGTATTGGAACACGTTTGTGGAAAACTATGATAAACCATACATTTAAGTCTATTGGATAGTAGATCTGGATTATAGGAATGTTGATTAGAATCCATTCTTTCTGCTCCTGCTTGAATGGGCAAAATCTGGGGAGTAGCAGACCAACAGCTGTAGTTTGGAATATTGTACGTTGATGATAGTTTATTGTAAAAGAAATATTGTATATCCACTTGGGTGGGAAAAAGAAGTCCAGAAATATTCTAAAGAAATAAAATGTACAGGCTGTTTTTTATTCATAATTGGCTTCATATCTCTGGCACCTTTAAAACAATTACCAGCTGCAAGGCTTTCTAGGACCAGTAGGCAATGGGTTAGTATTTACATCATGGGAGAAGCTGGATTTTACTGCCACTTGTCTCAGTTCCTTTTTAACAAAGAAACATATAGATTTGATTAATTTTCTATGATTAATGATATGCCATGTATGTATATATATAAGACTCAGTTCATTTTCTATGATTAATAATATGCCATCCTATTGAAGAGGATGGGGTGAAGACATGAACACAGACCCCCACATTGACTGTAAACTGACTTGGAACAGAGGTTTTTATTTCTTTGTCTCTATGCTAATTGTAAAACTATATCTGGTGGCAATTACAAAACATATTGGCCAGGATCTTGTACAATGCAGCCAGTAAGGAAAGCTCTGCCAGCACATTTACTCTGATTCCCAAGAGTTAACTGAGGGTCTAGTGACAACTGGAACATCACCTGTTTTGTTCCAGTTTCTGCATAGTTAGCTCAGTGCCTTCAGCAGCAACACTGCTTGGCTGGACAGTGTCCATTACAGCAGTTGGGAGCAGAGCTGCAGCTGGCAAAGTGGACATTCACTCACTTCAGGTGATGTTGATTGCTTCCTTGCACAAATTACAGAAAAGCAAACCATTAAATAAAAAAAACTCCATTATCTGCTTTTTCAAACTTTAAAAAAATACTTGTTAAATACAGTATTTTGTATCTGAAAGTTGTTTTAGGAATCATTGTGAGATATTTTGTGTAACAATTCCTATATAGATGTCATTAAGTCTAAACACTTTAATAAAATGACCTTTTTCTGCGCTTTTGATAGAATGAAAAGAAAATTGAGAAAGAGAAGAAGAGACAGAGGGAGGAAAGTGAAAAGGATACCATTATCTTGAAATCTCAAACAAATCAGGAGCAAATGGACACTCAAAGCCTGAAAAGCCAACGTTCAACTGACTGTAGACTGGTGGAAAATTACAAATCTGCATCGACTCAAGGGTTGGAACATGAAGACGAGAATGAACAGCAGATCTCAGAGAGTTTTGATTCTGGTGATAATGTCACTTTGAATTCAGAAACAGGTGAGTTTTGTTTCATGGTCTTATATTTAGAGGTAATTATTGCAGGCCAGCAATAGAGCTTGTCTCTGTTTGCACTTGCTACAACCAATTTATCACTGTTGTCTTATCATATTTATTAGAGATGGGCACGACTTGAAAAAAATTTTTTTCGAGTTGTCGTTAGTCGGGCTGGTTCCGTTTCGGCTCGTTTCCGTTTTTCGCAAAAATTCGCAAAAATTGGTTCGTTTTTTCATTTTTTCGTTGTCGTTAGTACTGGTTTGGGGAGGGGGTAGCGGGCTCCTGGAGGGAGCTGCAGGAGTCAGCCAGAGCCACAAGTGACGGACTGGCAGACTCTTTGCACCCGCTGTGTCTCACGTACTTGCATGTAGTGCAATGCAAGTAGATCTGGCTTAGGGTTAAGACGGGTTAGCGCAAGGGCTAGGGTTAGGCTAGTTACGGGTGAGGTTAGGGTGAGTATTGGGGTGCACCTCTGGGTGCCTCTCTGACCCACTTAGAAGGACAGTGTACTGGCGTATGGGTTAGGCTTAGGGTTCGGGTTTGGGCTACGATTAGTGGGCTGTTTATGCCCGATTGGCACATCCCAGAAGTCTCTGTGGTCAACCTGGCCAAGTGGCCATGCGATTGGTGGAAAATTTGCGACTCCCATGGGTGAGCCCATCATTGCGAATGTGCAGGTGTAAAAAAAATAAAATAAAATAAAATAAAATAAACGGAGACTTTTTTTTTTTTTGCAAGAAAAACCCACTGCTGCTACTGTAAAAATTCAAGCATTTAAAATAGCTAATTTTTGCATGTTTCTGTGGTGCTTTGGTGGGGTTTTGGGCAACGATTTAAAAAAAATATATTGCGGTCGCCATTTTGGATCCCCCGCACTGGATGGCAAATGGATGCGCCCTCCCAGCCTGGTACCAGCAGCGCAGCAGTAGCAATAGCCAAGGAGAGGGGGGCGGGGAAACCCCCCCCAATAAAACACCCTTCTGGCCTGGTAGGTGCCCTCAGACAGTTTTCGCCTACTTTTAGGGCTGGGAATCGGGTTTTTTTTTTAACTTTTAAAAACTTTTTTTCTGTGCCGCTTTGGCATTGCGCGATCGCCGTGATGCAAGTAACGAGCACGACAAATCAGACCAAATTGTTTGTTCGTCGGTTCGAGCTCGAAGTCTGGCGGAGTAATTCCTGTTACCGTTTCTGTAAAGTAACGGATACGAGTAACGGAAACGGAAACGGGAATACCGCTAAGTCGTGCCCATCTCTACTGATGATCTCTGGCAGATCCATCCCCTGTATCTAGGCTGGTCTCAGAATGCCCGCAGCAAAGTTGCACAGAGAATCTAGGAAAGGGGGGTGGGGAAAGTTCCTTTCATCATCCAAGGGAGGAATTGAGTATAAATTCAAGTTAATTTGAAGTTAGAATGTTGTTTTTAGGAGGCTGAGGTGTCCAGAAACAACACGCATGATGAAACTGGGAAGCATTTGACCACATGCATTTGCAAGAAAAACCCACTGCTGCTACTGTAAAAATTCAAGCATTTAAAATAGCTAATTTTCACATGTTTCTGTGGTGCTTTGGTGGGGTTTTGGGCAACGATTTAAAAAAAAATATTGCGGTCGCCATTTTGGATCCCCCGCACTGCATGGCAAATGGATGCGCCCTCCCAGCCTGGTACCAGCAGCGCAGCAGTAGCAATAGCCAAGGAGAGGGGGGCGGGGAAACCCCCCCCCCAATAAAACACCCTTCTGGCCTGGTAGGTGCCCTCAGACAGTTTTTCGCCTACTTTTAGGGCTGGGAATCGGGGGTTTTTTTTAACTTTTAAAAACTTTTTTTCTGTGCCGCTTGGCATTGCGCGATCGCCGTGATGCAAGTAACGAGCACGACAAATCAGACCAAATTGTTTGTTCGTCGGTTCGAGCTCGAATTCTGGCGGAGTAATTCCTGTTACCGTTTCTGTAAAGTAACGGATACGAGTAACGGAAACGGAAACGGGAATACCGCTAAGTCGTGCCCATCTCTAATATTTATTTATGCTTTTTTGCAACTTTGCAGCACATTTTTGCTTGTTGAAAATGTTTAATTATTAAAATGTATTATTTTAATATGTTCAATATTCTGTAATCTTCTTTAGGTAATTCCTTTTTTGGAGTAGAAATGTGACCTCCCCTCAAAAAAAGCCAACAATCCTTAAATATTGAAAGTGGGTGTGCAAGACAGGCAGAAAGATGGTGCAGTACAAATGTTAGGGATTATATTATTGTTGCTGTTTATATTTCCTTTAGAGAGCAGTAAAAAGAAAGCTAAGAAACTTAAATTAAAAAGAAGTCACCGAGTAGAACCAGTTAATACGGAAGAGACAATATCCCCTCATCCTACACCAGTAGCACCTCTTGCACCAGGTGAGTTAAAATGCATATACTCACATCTACTTTTTTCCTGACTTTTGAAAATTACTTGTATTGCTAATAATTGCTAATATAGATTGCTAGTAAGACATGTGGGAATGTAACCTAAGTCTAACTACTTTTTCATATTTCCAAAAGTAACAAAATTGTTATGTTAGATTAGGATATCAGTAACCATAACCTAACCATGAGAAGTAAAGATGTACAGTAGTTTCAATATTTATAAGATTGCATTTCTGGTTAATTTCCAATACCAACTGTTATATGTTAATCAAATGTCTGTGTGCTACTACAGCTTCTTTGTCTTCTTCATGCCCTACTTCTGGGTTTCCTGGGGAAGTTTCCCTTGCTACTG
Organism: Phrynocephalus guinanensis; assembly: GCA_037367245.1. Classification (NCBI taxonomy): domain Eukaryota; kingdom Metazoa; phylum Chordata; class Lepidosauria; order Squamata; family Agamidae; genus Phrynocephalus; species Phrynocephalus guinanensis. The sequence goes on along the minus strand of CM074736.1, from coordinate 91,452,618 downwards.
TTGGAGTCAGAAAGTTAGCCCGAATCACACATTAATATCATGCTGCAGTCGGTTTTGCAGTCATTAGATTTTTAAGAAATAGAATTTTCATTATAGTTTTATATTATTAATTTCTCCCAACAGTCAGATACTTTTATCGATCTTCAAAAAGATGAATGTTTTGATTACTAGATTTCTTTTTGACAATGTGATGTTGCTTTTTGATATTTTTCCCCTGTAGTTGGATGGGAAACTCCTAAAGTTAACAGAATTCGAAAACTTGAACCTCTTGGTGAAACCCGTCGTAATGGTAATTTTGGAGGAGATAATAATTTGTTGTTTGTCCCCAGAAAAAAACATTCCATTTTGCATGCTAGCTTTTTACAATTCCATCTAATACTGTGCTACTTTAATAGCATCATTTTCATATTTCTTATTTTTAAAAATATCTGTTCCCCTGCATTTAAAGCAAAGTATGAAGTGTCTTGCTTATCAACTATTTACTTTATTCTGTTTGCTTCAGTATAGATTATTGCATACTATTGTGTCCTGGCACTCTGATTTAAAACAACTATGCCACTTTAAAGGCATAGCCCATTCCATATGCAGCACAGAATTTTCATTGGTTTGGTATAGTTCACAGATTAAATATGAAGCAAATTGCATAGCTCAGCAATCCAAAAATCCCTATGGCCAGGTGGACCAATTGCTAAATTTCATGAAATGGAACATAGGAAGAAACATGTTTTAAATATCTTAGAAATGCTTTGCTAACATTGCTCACAATTATTTGAGACTAGGTAGAAATGACAGGTGTGTGCAAAGAAATATATACTATTGACATCAAAACCAATTTATGTTGAAAAGGAAATGTGCTCCAAATCTTGACTACACAGAAGGACCCAATTCTTTTTAAAATACATTAGAATCTCGATTCTCTTTAGCTATTTTCTTCTTAGTATTTATAGCTATGGGAAAATATTTTTATAAAACACATGCACAAGGTTCAGCTCCTAATAACCTGTAGTTAAATGTCAGTAGGATAAATGGATGCAGGATATAATGGCAGCCCTGATCTTATATGTCTGTGAAATTTAAAAAAAAATCAAATTATAAAAATGATTTTTAAGATGCTTCCTTGGGATGGTAAGCTCAAATAATATGCTTTGTACTGTAGCAATTATATAGTATGCCTTTCAGCAAATTTATATAATGAAATCCATTTTTCTTTTTAAGGAGTTTAAAGAGAAGAAAAGCAAGAGAAAAGGCAAAAGAGAAGAGGTAGGGAGGAGAGTTAAAGGGCTCATATTTTGCAAATATATTCTCTTTGCTCATATCATGGCAGTCCTATCTGTGCCTGGTGTATGGAAACTGAATCCCAAGTATATCTGTCTTTGGACACAGTGTCAGCTACCCTCCATCAGTTTCTCATGGGTAAAAGTGAAGTATTGCAAGAAATGCATCTATTATCACTAAAACTGGTGCATTTGCTAGTTTAGGAATATTAGTTGCAGTCACTTTTTAATGGCTTTGAATCCCAGACTGATTAAAACAGGGGTGCCCAAACTTTTTGTAAGGAGGGCCAGATTTGGTGGCTGAGAATGTGTCAGGGGCCGGTTGCTCCCCAACCCTGCCACCCCACTGCAGAGGAAGCACAGGGAGCCGTGGCCACCGCAGGGGAATGTGTGGGTGAAGGAGGGGGAGGGAGGGGCGGGCCAGCCAGCCGCGGGCCACTCATAATGGCCTGACGGGCCGGATTTGCCCGCCCCCGCCCCCAGGCCGGACTTTGGGCAGGCCTGGATTAAAAGAATTCAGTTTCATAGAGTTTTTTGAATTCTTGCCTACAATTTCTGCAAAAAACACCATAACTTGGACTTGCAACGATGCAATGGAATCCACTTCAGAGCTGTTTACCATGTTATTATTGACACTACTACAGACCAATAAATATAGTTTAAGAATCACTTTTATAAAGTCGCACGTTTCAGGCTCAAGACTCGCGTTTCAGGATGTATATATTCCCTTACATTTCCCTTTTTTCCAGGAGTAGACAATTTTCAAGATACTAGGGATTATTTTTGCTCTCTCCAGGAACTTGATGGCTGCATATCCCTCAGACTCCCTGTAGTACCCACAATTGTTTCCAGCACCGCAAGTGAATACTGAGTGTAATTTGCTGTATATTTCAGTTTCACCCATTGTAGTGCCCCATGTATTGCTTTAGTTTATTAAGGTAATGGTATCTGTGGGTTTTATTCATGTAGGTCCCTCTGGAAGCACAATGGGCCGAATGTTGGTGTTTAGCTCTTTGAAATATCAAAGAGTATTGAGCTATTTGCAGGCTAGAGTAGAAAGGAGGTGGATTTTGCTTTTTAACAGCAATTTTTGTCAGTGTGTATTGGTGGTCTGACGAGAGAACATTTTCACCTTTCTCTGAAAAGAATTAAAAACCCTCCATATCAAACAAAATTAAATGCTTGTCAGATTAGCAAGGGTATTATGTCAACTATATATACAAAAGCAAAGTGTTCTGCTTATGTACTGCCCCATATCACTTCAAGTAGTCTCTGGGCGGTTTACAGTTTTAATTACAGTATGCAGGCTACACAACTTGTTTTCATTTTAAATAAAGAACACAACTTTCAGCCAATCAGTTTAAGAACATAAGAACAGCCTTGCTGGAACAGGCCACAGCCCATCCACTCCAGCATTCTGTCTCACACAGTGGCTCACCATTTGCTTCAGGGTATTCCCAAGCAGATGTCTTCACCTGATTATGACTCCCTGCAAATGGTATTGAGCGATATCCTGCCTATCTCTCCAACCCAGAGGTTGTCCTTAGGCATCCATAATGATAGCCATTGATAGTTTGATACCCTTGTTCTCCATGAACTTGTCCAAACCTTTCTTAAAGCTGTCAAGGCTGTCACCACTTCTTCTGGAAGGGAGTTCCAAGGATCAGTGATCCTGTGGGTGAAAAAGTACTTTCTCTTATTTGTTTGAGATCTAGCAACCACAAGTTTCATGGAGTAAACCGCTAGTTTTAGGGTTGTGCGATAGGAAAAAAGAGTTTTTCCTTATCTACTTTGTTCACACCATGTATGATTTTATAAACTTCAGTCAGGTCACCTCTTAGGTGCCGTTGTTCAAGAGTTTCAGAGCTGTCTTTTAAGATTTTGAGTTTCTATATCAATATATCTTAATTGGTTTGCCCAAAATAGTTTACACACTGGCTTCATGTATGTACCATTCATATAGCAAAACCCAGAAATAAACCTGATTTGATAAATTAAATAAAAACTAGGGGCACTTTTATCTATGGCATAAGTTAGTTTTCAGTATTACTGAGAGTCAGAAAGGTCCTAATAGATACTTACATTCACTTTTCCTGTTTCCTGCTGAGTGCATGATCCAGTAGTTTCCATTTTCTAACTTTATAATTTTGCATGTACTAAACGCATGTATTATGCTTCAGTTTTTAAAAAATGTATGTTTAAAGCCTGATGCTTTTCCCCGGGGGTGGGGGCTACCTGGGGTTGAGTACATATGAACCAAGCATTAGCTAGTCTGAAATAGCTTGAAAACGTTTCAAATGTTACCCTTTGCTTTCTGCAGATAATTCCAAAAACAGCTGGGCCCTTCCATCTGGGCCCGTCCCCGGGGGCTCCTTGACCCAGTGCGGTTTTCGGAGGCCCTCGGGGATGTTCCAGACGGGTTGGATGACGATCCGGCCGACTCCCTTGCCCAACGGTGGTTTGAGGAGGTGGCGGGGGTTGTCGATCGGATCGCCCCCAAGCGCCTGATCCGATGCCGAGCCCGCTCGTCTCCTTGGTTTACTGAGGAGCTGCGGGCGATGAAGCAAGAGCGGAGAAGGCTAGAGAGCAGATGGCGGAAGGCTCGGACGGCACAGAATTGGGCTGCGGTTAAGGCGTCGACCGGTCGCTATTCTCATGCGATAAGGGCTGCCAGGAGATCTTTTGCCGCCCTGAGAATTGGTGAGGCCTCGAATCGGCAAGCGGAGTTATTCCGTGTGGTTCGAGACCTCACCAATCCCGGTCCGCCGGGGCCTCCTCCTAGTGATTTCACTAGTGAGTCATTCGCAGCCTACTTTAAATCTAAGATAGAGGCCATCCGTTCCGAGCTGGACTCCGGTTGCCCTAGCCCAGCCTCTGTCGTGGCCAGCGTCGGGCCGCCTCGGTCGCCTCGGTTTGTTGAGTTAGGGCCTGTTACAACTGTGGATGCCTCCAGGGCCCTGGGACATTGCAGGCCTGCGGCCTCTCCGTTCGACCCTTGCCCTTCCTGGTTGATTAAGAGCGCAGGGGGGAGCATGCCGAAATGGGCTTCACTGATTGCTTCGGCCTCCTTCAGAGACGGGATTTTTCCTAGTCTTCTGAAGGAGACGGTGGTGAAGCCCATTATTAAGAGACCCGGCTTGGCGGTGGACGATTTGTCCAACTATCGTCCTATAGCCAATGTTCCCTTTTTGGGCAAGGTGATTGAGCGAGTCGCCGCCCTGCATCTCCAGTCGTTCCTGGAGGAGAACCATGTCCTGGATCCTTTCCAGTCCGGGTTCAGGCCGCATCATGGGACGGAGACGGCCCTGGTCGCGCTGCATGATGATCTGTTGAGGAGGGCCGACGGGGGTTGCTCTACCCTGCTGGTCCTTCTCGACCTGTCAGCGGCCTTCGATACCGTCGACCACGGTATCCTGCTGGAACGGCTTTCGGAGGTTGGGATCGGGGGCCAGGCCTTGGCCTGGTTCCGGTCCTTCCTTGGGGGCCGTACCCAGCGAGTGAGCTTGGGTGGTGAGTTGTCGGCTCCCTGGACACTCTCTTGTGGGGTGCCTCAGGGGTCGTCGCTCTCCCCAATGCTCTTTAACATCTATATGAAGCCGCTGGCTGAGATCATCCGGCGTTATGGAGTCTGCTGTCATCAGTACGCTGATGACACGCAGCTCTATCTCTCCTTTTCCACCGGTGCAGTGGATGCCGTCCGTACCCTTGATTGTTGTCTGGCCGCGGTCTTGGATTGGACCAGGACCCACAGGCTCAGGCTCAACCCAGGCAAGACCGAGGTTATGTTCTTCGGGGGCTCGTCGGAGGGGTATTGTGGCCCTCTTCCCAGTCTGGGTGGGTCCGCCCTCCAGCTGGCGCAAAGAGTGCGGAATCTGGGCGTCGTCCTGGACCCGGATCTGACCCTGGATTCTCAGGTGTCAGCCGTGGTCAGGTCAGCCTTTTACCATCTTAGGCTTATCGCCCAGATTCGCCCGTACCTCGATGAGGGCTCCTTGAGGACAGTGGTACAGGCGCTGGTTGTGTCGAGGCTGGACTATTGCAACGCTCTCTACATGGGGCTGCCCTTGAACCTTGTTCGGCGATTGCAGCGGGTCCAGAATACGGCGGCCAGGCTGGTGGTTGGTGCGCGTCGTTATGACCGCGCCACCCCCATCCTGGCTCGCCTACACTGGTTACCCGTTGCCTCCCGAATAAGGTTCAAGGTGTTGGTTTTGGTTTACAAAACCCTCCATGGCTTGGCCCCGGCTTATTTGGCGGAGCGTCTTCCCAGACAATTAGACCTGGCCCGACCCACCCGTGCCTCGGTGGCCCTTTCCCTGCGGACGGTCCCCCCGAGGGAAGCCCGAAAAGCGCGTACTCGCAGTCGGGCTTTCTCGGTGGTGGCACCGGCAATTTGGAATAAACTCCCAGGTGAACTACGGCTGGCTCCCTCGCTGGCGGCGTTCAAGAAGAGCCTTAAGACCATGCTCTTCCGAGAGGCCTATGGCGAGGGTTAGGGACTCTGCTCTTTTTTTTCCCCCCGCCTTTTTAATCTTGGATCTAATTGTTTTTAGCAAATTTGTTGCTTATTGTTTGTGCCTGATTTTATCTGTTGTCTATTTCTATGTTGTTAACCGCCCTGAGTCCCCATTGTGGGAATAGGGCGGTATACAAGAGCTAAAAATAAATAAATAAATAAATATAATGTACTAGCTTAAAATAAAAAAATGCATGTAAAAGACAGTTTAAAAACTACACCCTTAAACAAGGCAAACATATTTTTCTGCACTGTATATTTTCCATACTACAGATCATTAAGTGGATCCCTATTTTTATTGTTCCTAAAGAACAGCTGATAAATAGTGCTGTGTGTTTTAACACTGTTCCTTCTCCACTGTGTATGCTAGATTTTTATGGCAAGCCACTGCCTCCACTAACTATGCGACAGAAACCTAACAGCGATTCACATGATGTCATTTCTTAACCTAGTCGTCATGTGGCAGCTTATGCAGAAACCACAGGAAGCAAGGACCTCGGCTCCACGATGTTTATTTGTTTGAGGAGACATTTTTTGTTCTTGAAATTTTGGGGCAAGGACTCTACAATTGCCTTGGAATTTTAGTGATGAGGATGTTCCCCGTGAACTAAACTGTCCTTGACTCATCATCAGCTTTTCACAATTGACATGGTATGAGAAAACTTGCAGAAAGGGAGCAAAGCTTTTTCGATTCATTTTTGCTGGTGGAATGAGTCACAAACCAGGTGGAGACTGCTTTCCAAACCCAATGGAACCTGATTGTTCTCACATGACTTGTTTGGCTTAGCATATTTCAATATTCAAAGTTCTTTTTTGTAAAATATGTGCATGTTCAAATGAAAAAAAAGTATGAATTGTATATTTTAACTATTTTTTATATTTTTCTAGCTTGTTGATTTTCAACAGACCTATTTTGAGATATTAAAGTTCATATCTATATTCATAAGCAGGACACACTTCTAAAATCCACTCTTTTGGAAAAGCAATACAGTTTTGCATGAGACTTGGCTCACAAGTTGCCTAGCTGTTAATATATTGTTATTGTGGCTTGTCCAAATCTACATGGAAGAAGAGTGCACCTAAATAGATGCCACACGATTCCCCCAAGAATAAAAATCAGTGGCTGGCTCTCTGCATGGTGAACTACAGTTTGAATCTCTGAAGCGGCACTGAAAGTGTATTATGCAAAAGCAGCAAGGGGAACTGACTACAGACCCAGCTTCTCCTCTAGGTCAGTAGTAATACTGATGTTTTTGAGTACAACTTCAGTAAGTGCTAACCAGCATAACAAGTCATGAGAGATGCTGGGAATTGCAATTGAAATCATCTGGACTGTCCTAGGATATTGGAAATACCAACGATCTATAGAATTGTGCATACATAAGCACAATTGCTGACATGAAATTCTCAGCTTGAGGAAATAACACGTAGCCCATTTATACATACATTTCCTTGTGTTGGCTTATGCTTTAATCTCATGTGATGAACTATCTAATATGGTGATAATCTCAAATGAATTTATGTTCTGTGAAAATTAACAAGAAAGTAAACATTAAACAATTCATTTAAACTATACACTACGCCTTTTGTAGAAGAATAAAATCTGACTTCTGATATTTTCTTGCTGAGATTTGTGTGTTTAACAAACCATGGCCAGAATCCTATTAGGGATTTAATGGATATAGCTATGATTGCATTAACTGCTATTAAGTACCAGATTACCATCTGTGTGCTTGGTTGTGAACTACACTACTAGGAATTAAAATGGCAACCCAGTAATTAGCATCTTGTAACCACTGCAAGTCACACAGTTCCACTTTATACTGCCATAGATCCCAAACAGGATTCTAGCTAATGTGCTCAGAACTCCCATTTGCTCAGAAATTTTCATACATGAATATGGGGTTGTGATGCTATTAAATTAGTCCCCATGGATAAAAATCATCTCCCAGGTGTCACAGGACTCATGAAAACCTCTGTTCATATTGAGCTTTAGGTGTACATTATAAACATTTACAATGGTCATCTTCAAAAAGTGTCCTAAGTTTTTTTAGCTATGCAACTGGTGTAATTTTTTGAAGCATGTTGCTTCAAGAAATCACTGTAGACATTATCAGTTGCACATTGAGTTTTATGACATAGTCTGCAACTAATGTCTACGGTAATTACTTAATTTGGGGCAGTTAGCTTCAAAAAGTTGTGCTGTTTGTGCTATTCCATGATAATTAGATGAGTGAATTTGGACCATTATAGTGTTAGAATTCTCTCGAGATTTTATTTGTACTGCATATTTGTTTAAATTTATTCAAAGATGATAATTTTACACTGTGAATAAAGCTGATACAACTGAAATCTTAACGTTTACTGTTATTTATTCTCATTTTACCATTAGTAGCTGGTTGGGTAGCTTTATGAGCTGAAGTGAACGGTCAGAAGTTTGAATCTCCTCTTGTAGTTGAAGAGCCACCCTGTGTGATCATGGGCAAGCTCAATATTCTCTGGGCACTTCCAAAAGGAGGGAATAGTAAATTAAGTACTCTGTTCCTAGAAAACTCTGGGGGCCACCATAAGCCAGAATCGACTCAATACCATGTGATTATATTATTCTTATGCCACTATTATATAAATTTAACATCTAGCTGCGATTTTAGCATAGTAAGTTGCACTTAGAGTAGGCCCTGCATATTACTTATATATTTCAAAAACAGTAGTTCTTTACAAAATACGTATTTCATACATACAGAATTAATCAACTAAGGATATTTTATCATGTCTGCCTTCTCTGGATTTGCATTGATAACTGTCAGATCAAAGTGCTTCAGTTACAAAATTATAAGGTAAGGTGTTAATTTTTCTCATAATTGAGATGTAAGTTTATCTGTCCCTGAAAACCTCACGACAGCTTCCATTGAGTAGCTCATTAAGATGGTCAGTTCACATATCCAAATGTTTCCCACTCTAGGTACAGTCTGTTCCCTAATAAATGATCAGCTGTCACCAAGGATCCCATTCACTGTGGCACTTATTCTAAAGGGCTTGTTCACCTAATGGCATTGTCTTTGGTCAATATGGGGTTGTTTGGGGTCACTTGTATTTTTGGTGCCAATTAAAATACAGCATCACCATATCCATGTCCATACACGAGAGTGTTCATTTGGTACACTGAGTTATCCAAGTACTGCGGCCTGTCAAGATGCATCCTAATTGTTCCTTGATGTTTCAGTCCAACACATACTGGCCTCTTATGCCTTTCCGAACTGCCTTTTCCCTACCTATTAGTCTTTCCTTCCTGTCCTTATTTTACCTGTCCAGGGGGCATGGGTGGGTTAAAGACTGGGCAGCATAAAAGCACCCATAAAGAAGATAATCAAATGTAGTAGTAGGGTCCACATGAGCAGACCCTGTATTCAGTGTATTGGAACAAATCATAGCAAAAATACAGAAATCCACCACTAGCTGGCAATGTTGTAGAAATGCCTAGAAAGCAAGGATTTTTGTCCTGCTTTGAATATTGTCACTAGTTTCACCCCTGCTTTGTAGGGACACCAGAATGCAGTATCTGCATGATGAATTCATGAAAAGTTAACAGATGCTCAATTTGGACAGGTTGTCTGGCAGTACAAAGAAGAGAGTTGAAATTCATGAAAGCTTTTGCACATTAAAATTGCATCTCAGATATATTTACACAATAATCTCATTCCACGTGTTTCCGGCAGATCACAAAGTATTGTCAGTCAAATGCTGAAAGTGGCATAAACTCTCAAAAGCCTCTTTGTACAAACTTCACTGCTGATACAAGGGGTACTAAGAGGCAGACACGTGTCTGTGAAAGTAATAACCTCCCACCGTTTTGGCTCATCAGGGACTGGTGGTCTGAAGAACTCGATTTGAGCTGCTAGCTTTCATTCTGCAGAGTACAGAACACTGGATCAATATTTGATGATTCACTTAACTAAAGCCAATCAAACCAGATCAACCTGATGATCTCTGGCAGATCCATCCCCTGTATCTAGGCTGGTCTCAGAATGCCCGCAGCAAAGTTGCACAGAGAATCTAGGAGAAGGGGGTGGGGAAAGTTCCTTTCATCATCCAAGGGAGGAATTGAGTATAAATTCAAGTAAGTTTGAAGTTAGAATGTTGTTTTTAGGAGGCTGAGGTGTCCAGAAATAACACGCATGTTGAAACTGGGAAGCATCTGACCACGGTCTGAACCAGTTGGCTCTTTAGAAGGTGAATATGCCTGACACGAAATGCAAAAACCACATTCACATAACTCCCATTGTTCTTTGTTCCATCTTGTTTTATGTTTTATTGTACCCGATTCATCAATTTAAGCTGTTATGTGTTGGCAATGGCGTTCCCATATATGCAGGGGGGGGGACCAATACAGGGACTGCACTGGATATTCTGTCGGGAGCGCCCAGGATCTCCCCGCAGAAGAGAAACGCGTTCCGACCACAGCTCCCATAATTCCGTCTTCGGGACGAGCGGAAGCCGCGCTCGCTCGAGGATTATGGGAGATGTAGTTCAGAGGATCTCCCCCGTGGTCTACCCGCTGCAATTTGAAACGGGAACCCTGCTCGTACCTTCTTCGCTCAGTGGCAGGGGCTGCTGGGCTTTGGGGTGTTTCCCCCACTTGGGTTCCCAATGGCCCGCCCCGGCGGCCTGCCTAAGCGCGCCTTGCCCTGCCTCCGGCGCTTGGAGGTGCGGCTCCTCCGAGGGAAACAGCGGGCAAAGGTGCCCTCCGCTTGCGGGCTGAGAACGACCCACTCTTCGCCGGAGCAGGAGCAGGTGAGCGCGCACGCTGGCGAAGGTGGCCGGTCTTAGCCGCGGGCCGCGGGATCCCTCGCCTTGCCGGGGTCCTCCTCCTCCTCCTCCTCCTCCTCCTCCTCCTCCGGCGGGGAGGCCGAGCGCTCGCCTGTGCTTGATACTCGAGCCAGCTTTTTTCGCCCAAGTTCCGCGTCTTCCTGCCATGCTTGCCGGGGATCCTGGGAGTTGTAGTCTATATATAACCTACAATTCTATTCTCTCCCACCCACCCACCCCCCGTCCGCCCACACTTGTGGATCGAGGCGCACGGGTTGGTTTCCATGTCGCCTGAAACCTTCCCCCCCCCCCCAAGACCCGTGCATCTTCCCCGGGAGGAAAGGGATGGAAGGCATTTTGGGTCTCGAGGCAGAATCCGATGTGCCTTTCAAAGACTACTAGCAGGGAAGGAGCGGGGGGGGGGGGTGGGGGTTTGAGCCTGACCGTCGCTCCGGTTGCTCTCGGGCGGATGCTCGTTCGTGCATTGGGCTGCCTTGGCTTCATCGCGTGCAGCCTGGCACACTTCCTCGGGCTCTTTTGCTCTCGCACGCACTCTCAAAGGCACGCTCCTTGCTCGTGTCTCCTCCGAAGTGCTTCCTCAGTTCTCGCACGCAGGGCACACACCCTTCCCCCGCGCGCTCAGGCTCCTCATTTCCACCTACAGTGGACCCTCATATAACAAACAGTTTGTATAACATAAAATCTGTACAACATAAAAATTTCCGGAGATAGGGGAAATTCGCTTAACACAATCGCCTCTGGGGCGAATCCGTACGACATGAACATGGGATTACTCCGTTTTCAATGCATTCCTATGGGAAATTTGTATAAATGAAAATTTGCTTAACAGAATTTCATTTGGAACGAATTAATTCCTTGATACAAGGTACCACTGTACTTCCCAGCAATCGCAACAGAACAGGGTTCTCCCTTCTTTTTTCTCACCCCCCATCCCAAAATTGCAGCTATCTCTGGCTAGGAGGGGGGGTGGAAATCCCAAAGTCATAGACCTGTTTTTCCAATTATAAAAGTGCACGTGAGACATAAGCGGGACTGCTCTTGCTCAAATATGGAACAGCTCAGGAGGGGGATGAACAACAACGGATGGAGTATATCTCTACCCATAGAAACTCAGGATCCATCAGGATGGGACCTGGAAAGACTAGAAGTTAAGGAGACACTGGAAGATGGTGAGAAAGGGCTGAAGTCCATCGTGGTTGTTGTGGCAGAAGCCATAACAGCCACTCTGGGCTCATCCAGGCAGTTTTAACTGACCGAGCAAAGGGAAAAATGTGTATGTGTAGGCAGGTGCACATTCACATGCATATCCCTGCCCTAGTCTTTCACAGTTAGAAAAATACTGTATGTGTGTTGTCCCCAAACTAGATATGCCTTACTTGTAGCTAGATTTTCTGTGCCTGATTGGAATGCTGGTCTTCCAGAGAAGCACACTGCAATTGCTATGTCAAGCTGTAGTACATAGATAAAACCATAATTTTATAGGCATAATGCCTATGAAATAATACCAGACACTTAAGACCAATTGCAGCATTTGCAGGCAAGTACAGCTTGGAAAAGTTAGCTTTTGGACTGTAACTCATTGACTCCCACAAGATTTATTTGTTTGTTTGTTTAGCAAACACTGGATTTGGGAAATTGCTTTGGGAAATTGCTGTATGATATGAAAGACATTACAGTGGACTCTCGTATAACAAATGGTTTGTATAACATAAAATCTGTTCAACATAAAAAATTCTGGAGATAGGGGAAATTTGCTTCACAGAATCAGCCTATGGGGTGAATCCGTAAAACATAAAAATGGTCGTGATTATTCCATTTTCAATGCATTCCTATGGGAAATTTGTATAAAGGAAAATTTGCTTAACAGAATTTGACTTGGAACGAATTAATTCCTTGATACAAAGTACCAGTGTATTTTCATACACCTTTTCTACCAACATCTCAAGAAGTCACCCAAACTTAGAGACTAATTTTCTGAGGAGAACAAACATTGTTCCAAGCATTATAATAGCTTATCCTTAAGACAGAACCAAGTTCCATATTTGGCTAATTGTTTTTCTTGTACACGTTTCTTTTCATCTTCTCTCCCAGTTGGAAACAAAAGCAGAAGCGGTTCATCAAGAGCGGATATGCCCAATTGTCCTTGAACATTTTGAGAAGCAGTACTCCAAGGAGCTGGGAGAAGCCTGGGACTCAGTCAGGTCAATTTGTGGTTTCTTTTCTAACCCCTTCCTTTGTCCCAGTGTTTTGAAACAGGACAAGCACCGCATAATGCAAACAAATAAGATCCTTTTGAGTGTGGAATGTGTTCCCTGCTACAAGTGGAAAATGGCCAGAAAAAAAGAGACTGTTGTGTAAACAGATGGAAACTTGGGGTTTTTTAGGGCTGATCCTAGAATCAAATTTGGATCAAAGCAAAGTGCAGTGCTGTACAGTATTCACTATTCGACACTGACTGATCCACTGACATGATCGTAATTTAAAAAATGAACCAAACAAGAAAAAAGGAAAGGAAGAAACTCAGGATAAGATGCCAGTTTCTGGAGTTGACTCAAGATTCCTCCCGCATGATATAGATTCATTCCAGAATACAGTGCAAGTGCAGAACAATGGGGATTCATTGTTTTAAAGAAATAATGGTATTTCCTCCCCTATAATGGAATGAGGAGTCAACTGTGGGCCACCATTTTGGTAGAAATTTTCTATGCATGGCTCTAGGTGCAAACCTGTTTTCCTTCCAAATTCATTTGTGTTCCTGTACTTTTTGTATGTTAATGTACACCTCTATTTAAATAAAGGCAATAACATCTTGGCTTCTCTGCTGTTCTCCAGGCAAGTGCTTACAGCGCCACAGTGCTGGCAGTATGGTGTCCTCCTCAATAAATTCAGCTTTTCTTCTAAGGTGGAGAATGATTTGCATTCAAGAGGCTATCACCTCTTGTTCCCGGAAACGTCATCTTGTTTCCCCCAGTCATTCAAGTGTTACATCAGTAGCACTCCCGGTAGATTCCCTGCTCAGAGATACAGAGCTGGTAAATTGAAAGAATATTACCTACTCAACGTGGCATCATTGCTGGCAGTGTTGGCCCTGGAAGTCAAGAATGGAGAGAAGGTGCTGGATATGTGCGCTGCTCCAGGGGGTAAAACGATGCAACACTTCACTGTGCCTGGCCAGGTAAACCACTGTATTCTGAATCCAATTAGAACACATACAAATTAGCTGCTGGGTTGTCAAATAACCCACTAAATGACTAGTTCAGAGGCATTCATTTTAAAAAAAGCTTGTGTGGCATTCATTTTCCCTACTTCAGTCAAAAGCCAGCACATCAGGAGCTAATTCCTGTATCAGATGCAATCTGCATATTAGGCCCTGGCTGCCCGGCACCAATTTTTCTGTGCATTTGATGAAGGGGCATGAAAAGGATTATTATCCAGGCCTCTGGCATTTCTCCTACCCTCTCTGTGATGCTCCAATCCTCAGATTTTGCTAGGTCAGCTCAAGAGGGAAACAAAGCAATCTGGAAGTGCTCATGAGATGCAGATACATGAAAGAGAAAGGTGGTATTTCAAGATACTAAGAAGATTAGATTATCAGCAGTGGAAAGATGTGTTTCAGTGACTAGGAGGTTCCCATTAAAGTTTGAGAAAAGGCAGTGGGTATTTCATCAGTGCCAAACATCTCTGTAAGGCTCACTATTAGAGGGAAGCTTATGTGGCATTGGATCTTCTTAGGTTTGCTTAAAGTAGTCATGTTCTAAAACAGGAGTGGGAAACGTGCTCTGTGAGCCATATATAACCTCCAGGGCCATTCTTGTGCCCCTCCAGCATCCACCGAGTCCTGAGACTCTAGATTCCCCAGATTAATTTTTCTTCTCCTTTTGTGATTTTGTGTGGCTTGGAGGTAATTTTATCACATGTTGAGGGCACTCCTTAGGGCACTCCATTATCATTAGTTTTTCTTAAAGGCACTAGAAGATGCTTCTGGGCGGGGGTCAATTTAAGACATGCATTTCCTTTTTAAAAACCCAGTTTTTCGGTTAACAAAACCCATTGCCGATACCTTTACAGTATGTAACTACTGCATCAGAAATATTTTTAAAACTACTTTTTTTTTTAAAAAAAAAGCCTATTTGGCCATGCCGTTCTACTTTCAGTCCTTTTCCACTGAGAATGTGGTCCTCAAGTTCCTAGCAGGTTTCATAAATCGTCATCCATCGGAGATTGCATAGCCCATCAAGAGAGAAAACCACATGTCGGCCATGTTGGATGAATCCCTGACAACTTGCCTTCCAAGCACCCTTTGGAGGAGTTGAGTTGTTGTTTTGCACCAGGGGTTTTGCCAGTAGTAGTGCTGGTTGCCCTGCCTTCTGCTTTCCCCCCAAACCTCTCCTCACAGGTCTGGTGCCACAGGTTTGAAGTACCAGCTCCTGCTGATGCTTCAAACCTGTGTTTATCTTTACCATAACTACTTGTTTTTAGGAGCTATCAGGAATAAAAGCTGTGTGACTGCTGGAGTTTCAGAGGGAGTATCCTAGAAGGTTATATGGTTAACCTTTGTTTTCCTTCTTGCACCTTTAAAAGAAAATAAATAAATAAAAATCATCCATTTTGGAATGTGTTTGGCACAAAGTTTGTCTGCTTCAGTGCATATAACTTCAAATTAATGCAGTTTGCTCCATGCTGCCATTCATATAATACTTTTTTCCTATAACATGTTCGAAAAGCAGGTGCCTCATCCTTTTGTACTGGATCACAGGCAGCAAACTGTTTTAATTCAGCATTTAGTGAGCTGGCAAACAGTCTGGCTGCTGCAGGGAAATTCACCTCATTCCTTAGCTATGACCTACTAGACCAGTGATGGCAAACCTTTTAGAGGACTTAGTGCCCAAACTGCAATTCAAAACCCACTAATTTGTCACAAAGTGCCAATACAGCAATTTAACCTGAATACCGGTGGCTGTGAAGGGGTGATGTTGGGTGCCCACAGAAAGGGCTACCCGTGCCATAGGTTCGCCAACACTGTACTAGACAGTATATTATAACCAGAATTTGAAAGTGTTACCTTGGATGGGGATGGAATTTCTCAAATGGTCCAACCAGCAAGGTTATTTGCCTTGCTTCCTTGAGGAATTCCTGGAGCTGTCATCCAAAAGAGAAAAAAGGGGAATAAAGTAGTTGTTCAGAGCTCTGAACTGCCTATAACGAGGTGGTATGAATTGGCTCTCATTATTCACATACTAAGTGGCACTTCTGATTTCAGGAATCATTTTGCCTACCACCCTAAGAAATGCCTTGCAAGTTTGGGAAGTTAACTGAATGGACATATTTATTTAATATCATATTTTTGTTTAGGGCTTTTACACTCCAATGAACATGACCATGTAAGATTCCAGTGGCTGAGGGCGACCCTAGAATCCTTCATTCCAGAATCGTTGATGAATATCATTACCCTTTCTCAACTGGATGGAAGACTAATAGGAGATCTGAAGCCCGAAGTATTTGATAAGGTATCATTGTAATGGCTGATATACTTTTTGGGACTTTATGTAAGTCTTCTTCCATAGTCTTTTGACTCAAATTCATCACAGATCTTAGCAAAAGTTACTGTTTTGCTCTTTAAGGGCTTTAGCAAAGAAGAGTATGCAAAATAGGTTATTGATTAATTATGCTGTCATCTTTCGTGGTGGAAGTTTACAGTGGGTTCTGGTAGGGCCCGGATTAGCGAATATGGACACTGGAGAGTACCTTGAAGGTTATTGGTCACAACAAACTGTTTAATGCAGGATTTGCAGTGCAAAATATAAATGCAGCCTCCCTGAAAGGTGGCTCTTGAGCCTGTGCTTGGATATCTCCAGGAAAAGAGAGACCATCCTTTGCTGAGGTTGTTATTCTACTTCTCAGGAGTTCTGAGGATTAGGAAACTTGGGGCCTTTATACACGACCCCTAAGCTCCGCAGGAAATGGCTGCAATGACCTTACAAGTGTTTTCCCACCAGCTCCGGACTTTGCAGACAATTAAGTGCGACCCCGCCCACCTAAGCGCGACCCAGCTGCACTTTCTTGTACCTGCTTGAGGTGGGTGAAAATCCCCAGGTCCGGATTTAATCTGGTCAGTGCGGGGCTCTCCTGGCTTCTGCTTGTGTTTTTTTTTTTTGCCTCCTGCCCCTTTAAGAGAAGAGGTGGGAGGGAAAAAAGCAAGCAGAAGAGAAACGGAAGAGAAACGGAGCTCCGGGAAGCTCCTCCAGGTGAGCTGTATTTTTCCCCCTCTTTCTCTGGTGGGGAGGAAGGAAGGGCAACGAACCCCTAAGATCTTTGGTCCGAATTTAAGGGACCAGCGGATCTTAGGGGTCGTGTGAAAAGGCCCTTGCTCTCTATACTTTGCCAAAATCTTTCTAGAACGTCCTATTTATTTCCAGCACTGTCTTCTACTGCAGGAGGGAATGGGTATGCTCCCTCTTCTTTGTGATAACTTTTCAAATATTTGAAGCTGCTTATCACGTCTTCAACCTTTCTTTGCTAGGCTAAGAGCCTACTTAGCTCTTTCTCTGCTGCTCCCCTTAGGACCTGGTTCACAGCTCCCTCTCCAACCTCTTTGGGACAAAACTGAGTCTCTGAGTGACATTTCCTGAGGGCGTTGCTACCAAACAACTTTCCTCTCCTCACAATGGTGGTGGCGATGGAATGGGGATAGGAATTAGGGACAAAGGTTTCTCACCACATGAGGCAGGAAATAGAATCCCCCCCCTCCCTGTGTGGTAGTGCTTTCCCCTCCCACCCATGAAGGAGAAGGAGAAGTAGCTCTCTGGCTGTTTCTGATGGTCAGGCATTGCGAGCAAAAACCTGGAAAATCGCTGATGCTGCAGCACAGACAATTTTCTAGGTCAATTTTCTGGCAGGTCAGTCTTCTGGCAATAAGAAATAGGACACTAGAAAACAGCCAGCTCTGGAATATTATGCAAGGCAGCAGCAGCAGCAGCACTTCAGAGGACCTTCCAGCACAGAGTGATTGATGAATTTGCTGCTGCAACTGCTCCAGCAGCTGAGTCAACCACTTCTTGCTATCTAATGGTAGGGTTAGCCCTATCTACCCATAAAATCTGGGGACCTTCGGAAAGATTCTTTACTACAGCTAGACAGACACAGTGGTCTCAGCTCCTCCTTTTACAATATGAAAAAAAGAATGCAAGAAAAACACCTTATATAGACATTCCATTGGGAAGACAGTCTTAATCCTCTTATCTACTTTCATGGGCATATGTAGCGTAAACAACGTAACTTTTGGAGGTGAACTACTCTATGCTAAGAAATCAGAGTAAACATTATCTGTGGCACCTGGAAGTTGAGTCATGGCTACTGGACTTTTTTTTTGAGAGAGATAGAAACGTTTCGCTGTTCATCCAAACAGCTTCATTATGAAGCTGTTTGGATGAGCAGTGAAACGTTTCTGTCTCTCAAAAAAAAGAAGAAGTCCAGGAGCCATGACTCAACTTCCAGATAAACGCACCTGGATCACTGAGAATCTTCACAGACATTATCTGTGGCATGCTGAGCTGTCTTGATTCAGTGTGCAACTGCTGTGCCACTTATGTAGCCATGCAAGAGGATTTTGGCCAGTAAGTGATGAGGTAAGGCTAAACACTAAGGGAACTGCTGCCATTTATGACATGTGAAATCTTGTGGAAATGATAGATAGATGGAAGGTTCTCAGACGTAACCTGGTGTCATGTCCTTTTCTCATTCCTTTCTCCTGTTTCTTGTCTGTTTAGGTAATGGTTTCGGTAAATAACTATGGGGACAAATGTGTTTTCTTTAATTATCTTCAATTATTTCCTCTCTTCCTCTTTTGGGTCTTCCAACCTTTAGTTGTTTTATGTGTGTCTATTTGTCCCTTCACGCAGGCAATTATGACACCGCATAGCTTCCATCCTTCCTTCCTTGCACAGTTTAAAATTATGGTTATTTATTTATTTAACAGATTTTTTTTCAGCCTCCCCACTACCAAAGGGTCTTTGGGGCAGCTTACAACAGCATATTAAAAACGGTAACAACATATTAAAACCATCAAAATAATAAGCAGTTTAGCCGCCCAGAGTTCCTACCTGGAAGATGGGCGGGATACAAGTGTAAATAATAAATAATAAATAAATAAAATAATTAATATACAGATAATAAAATCCTGCTGCTCATATGCCCAACTAAAAGAACATTAGAAAGGAATTTGCCTGGCACCGAAAAGCCAAAAGCGTCGGCGCCAGGCGGATCTCTGTTGGGAAGCCATTCCAAAGTTGAGGGACAATGACTGAGAAGGCCCTGTTTCAACATGGCATCCCCCTCACCTCTTTAAGGGATGGCACCTTCAGCAGGGCCTCCTGGCCTGATCTTAGTGTACAGGCAGGCTCATATGGAAGAAGGCAGTCTTTTAGGTATCCAGGTCCTAAACCATTTAGGGCTTTATATATAAACATAACTACTTTGAATTGGGCATGGGCATCAACTGCCATCCAGTGTAAATTTTTTAGAACCGGTGTTTTTAGAACCAGGCCGCACTCATTAGCCGTGTGGCCTGGTTTTGTATCAGTTGCAATCACTGGACCATCTTCAAAGGCAGCCCCACGTAAAGCACATTACAATAGTCCAGTCTGGTTATCAGTGCATGCATGACTGTTGCCAGGCTCTGCTCATCCAGGTAAGGGCGAAGTTGATATATCTGCAGCTGTAAAAAAGCAGCCCTGGCCACCAAATCCACCTGGGCTTCCAGGGTAAGACCCGGGTCCAGAAGCACCCCCAAGCTGCAGACCTTGTCCCTTAGGGGCAGTGCAACCCCGTCCAGGTGTTCCTATCAGGTGGAACACCCACCAACAACACTTCCAACTTTTCTGGATTGAGCTTCAGTTTATTGGCCATATACAAAATGTGCATAACTGAAAGCAAATTCAAATGTTAAGATCATTAAACTAATTTTAACAAGAAGGGGTCTACTTCAGTGGGGATGTGGTGAATCAACTCATTTATACGTTTTGTCAGTTCAAATGGGCCTACCTGAGCATGATGTGCTATGCTGTGCAACAGGACTTTACCCATTTTTTCATGCACACAACCCCTTTCATATCTAGTTTTTCTCTCAGCCAGTCAAGACCATTCTTACCAATATCCCGTGCTCCTTACTAACCCCTCCCATCAATCTAAATGCCAAACTAGTGCATACACCGACCATCACAATATAAATAATACATTTGAATATAACTCGGCATCACATGTTGTCTTCCTAGTTGCAAACACTGTTCTCTCCTGCTCTTCTAGACCTCTCCCCAAGAACAGATAATAGTACATTGAGTAATACTTGTAAAATTATTTTACACTTTTCTAAATATTTGATAAACAAGAGTCTAGTGGCACTTTGCAGTTGAAATAGACCACAAAGTGGAATAAAATGTCAGATTTAAAGACAAATTCCATTATTTTATATCTGGAGGATGGAACTCGATCCCTTTTAGAAGGTTTGGATTGACATGGCATTGCCAGGGGTAAGAATTATGGGACTTTTATTCCCAAACATTTCCTACTAAGCCAGCCGGACAAGCTGTCAAGTCCTATTTTATATTATCATTGTGGCTATTATGCCTTTCTGTTACTTGTGAATATTTTTCTGCTCGTATGCTTGTGGATTCTGTGCTCATTTTATTTTTATTTTCGGTCATTCAGATCCTAGTCGATGCTCCTTGCTCAAATGATAGAAGTTGGTTATTCTCTTCAGATATCCAGCAGGCAACCCTGCGATTAGCACAAAGGAAGGCGTTATCGGTTGTACAGCTACAGCTGCTGAGGTAAGACATGGAAAAAGAAATACTGCCTGGAAATCAGTCATGCTTGGTCCCAAACTGAAGGATGTGTGGATCATATTCTGAGGCTCTCCAGCCACCTGGCCCACGTAGTTTTCTCTCCAGACTTCATTTAAAAAGTCACAGAGCAAAACCTGCCTTATCATCATTACTCCCCTTGTACAAAGAGAAGGCCATTCTGCTCTCTCTGCTGAGCAATAGGCTTGCAACTAGGATATTAGCGGGAGTGGGAGAAGCGTGGGAGAGAACACGGGGGACATTTTGCACTTCCCTTTTAATGCACTTCGATAAAAACTTGCTTCAATTCCTCAAGCCTTTTTAAAAGCACCCCTTTCAAAATAATGTGAGATAAAAATGACACCTTGGCAATTGTTCCTCCATTATTATTATTTAATATTTCTTTATCCCGTCTGTCTCCTTAAAAAGACCCAAGGCATATTTCATCATTAAAAGACAACATTTAAAGGCTAAACATAGTAAATATGCCAGTATTTAAAAAGAATCAAATGCCACAGTAAATAAAATCAATACAAAAAACATTTATTAAAAAGAAACAAGGTACAACAATTCTTTTTAAAAAAAAAAAACCTCGCAGACAGCCAGCCGCTAAGGGAAAGCTTGCCTGAAGAGAAAGGTCTTTTCGTGTTTGAAGAAGGACCGAAAACACGAGGTCAGCCTGGCCTCCTGTGGAAGGGAGTTCCAGAGTCTTGGAGTTGTGACAGGGTCTCCACCAAGCGCCATTGTGAAGGTGGTGGGACTGAAGGAAAGGCTTCTGCTGAATATCTTAACACCTGGGCAGGCAGGTAACAGAATTCATAGTCCTTTAGATAGCCTGGATACAAGCTGTTTAATTGTAGAAAATACTTGCTAGCTTGAAAACTTTACAAGCTAACAAGATCGTTCTACCACCCTATTCCTTCCCATGTCACATTTAGAAGTAATCATGACTGGCAGCTGAATTTTGCTTTAGTACTAGTGATGGCACAGTGTTCTCCAGAGACCCTTTGTGTGTGGGGGGGGGAGGAGTTAGTGGTGGCACAGCACATGCAGCGTGATATACACAGCACTACTTTCCATTGGACAGGCGTAGCTTGGATTTGCCATTGCTGCCGTCCAATGTCCCCTGCATTTCATTCTCCATAACTAGAACTCTCCCCAGATTTTTTTAACTTCCTGTTTGTTTCTATGCTGCCCCGTCTCCTAATATTTTCTGCAGGGGAATATCCAGACTAACTCAATCTAGGATTGCAGCTACGTTAAGTGGTTGGTCACTGCTAGCCAAGTCCTCACTGTTAAATGAATTACATGAACAATCTATGTCTGCTCTGAGGAAACTCCACAGTTTTGAATTCCAAAGCAATTGGTTTACTGCTGCCTTTGCGTTAACATTTTACAGAGACAAGTAGAAATGATTAGAAATTTTAAATCTGGAGCCATATAATACAAGAAGGATATGGGAGACATGGGACCAACAATTTAAGAAAATTTTCTTCTGCCTCCTCAGTCATTTTCTCCTGCTCTATATTATTTTACGGCTATTGATCAAATACTAAAGCTCTTTAACATAGTGCTGTGTTTCACCTCAGAAGTATCCGAGCTGTCAGGGTGAATTGACAGAGAAATAAAATAGTTTGTTTTCCTAAAAGTAGGGTTTTTTGTGGGGTGTGTTATGGAAAGCTCTCATAATAGCAGTGCAAGTGTGTGTTTGTGTTTGTTGTGTTATTACAGTTGTTACCAACTCTTCATGTAGGGTGCTGTATTTTCAAGCATTGGGTGGGTGGGTTTTTTGCACAACTTCCTCAGGAAAAGGTCTGCAGAAAGTGTGTGATTTATAACTGAAATATAAATGTCTTATTGCAGTAATGCATCATGTCATCCATTTCCTTTGGAGAAATCAATCACATTTAAAACACTGACCTCCCACAGTTTTCTCCTCCCAATATTTTACATGTAGAATCCAATTTCTGAACTCCAGGCTCCAGGAAGCATACATCATTCAGTGAAATTTTTGCAAATCTGTATAAATCATTCTAGATTATAATCCTGGGAAGGAGTCTTCTTGACAGCAAGAACCTTGTTGGTAGAGGAAAAAGCCAAACAAACCAAAATTATACATGCCCCCTAAGCACATTTAATCCAATCAGGCCTGCTATCTAGAAGAGGGGAAAACTCAGTTGGATGAACAGTGCAGCCAAAGCAGATGCAAAACATCAGCTTCTGTGCCATAGTTATGAACATTAATCCACTACGGTGCTTCTCATTCATAATAAAAAAGAGAATAACAGATTGATTAATGTATTGTCAGATATGTTTTGTCGTCATTGTTGTTGGAATAGACCAAATAACAGTAATCAGAAACTTCCTTGGAATAAACTAAATAACAGTAAACAAAAAAATAGTAAATTCTTAATACAGTAATACCTTGGTTTACGAGCATAACCCATTCTGAAAACATGCTTGTAAACCAAAACTCTCTTATATCAAAGCAAATTTCCCCATAAGAAATAATGGCAACTCAAATGATTCATTCTGGGGACCGATAGACCATGGACTGTACACACAAAATGCCAAAACTCACAAAAGACATTAGCTAGAAGTCCACATCCACACCATAGTTTAGGTACCTGGCTGAAGAATCTGCTCTGCTTGGGACTAACAACTGGATTTTACTCTGTGTTCTTAATGTGACAATAATAAAATGTGGTTTTTAGCTATATAGACCCTTGACTAGCTGCCCTACAATTAGAAATGGTTTGAAAGATAAGAAAGGATGTTGGAAACAAATTAAAGAAAAATATAAATATAAATATAAAGAAAAATAAAATCCTAACCTGCACTCTCCTTTGAAAGCATTCGTGGATGGTGCAAAGGAAACCTCTATTCCTCTCTCCTCCCTCTGTTTATGAGGCTTGCCTGAGAGTAAACCTTCCAGATAATCCCCCACAGACCACCTGGTAGTGGGGTGGCTTAAATAAATAAATAAATAAATAAATAAATAAATAAATAAATAAATAAATCCAGCAGGGAGGAAGAGAGAGAGCCATCATTGGCTCACTTGTAATCATGTGACCTTTAGTGCTTATATTGCAAGATATTGATCTGAAATATCTGCTCATCTTGCAAAGCACTCTTAAGCGAAGGCACTTGAAAACCAAGGTATTACTGTAGTTCAGTATTTTTAGTGGAGGTGCACAGGTTTGTGTTTTCAGACTATAACTTGCAGGATTCCTGCAGAACAGGAGATGCTGCCTGAGGAACTCTGCGAGTTGTAATCTCACAGAATCTGCTCTATAGTAGAAGTGATATGCAATGCATTGGAGTGGATACTGTGATGGATTAGAACTCTGGAAATCTTTGGTTCATATCCTTGCTTGGCTTTGGAAGCTCACGGTGGGAGTAGAACTAGTAAAACCATCCCTTAAATATCTGCCATACCTTGCAAGCTTTATTAGGGTTGCTGTAATTTGGCTCTGCCTTGACAACACATGACGTAACACATAGCAAAAGGTATAATACTGTGAAGTTTCTTTTTTACCATGAACGTGCAGGTATCTGAAATGATGGGACTCTGAAACAATGGGAATGCCTGAAGTCATTTTTATTAATTTTTAACTTTAACATCTTTAACCTACTTTTATTATTGTATGACTTTAATTGTTAAGCTGCCTTGGGTCCCCTGTGGGTAGAAAGGCGGCATATAAAATAAATAAATAAATACACAAACATCTCCTCTGGAATAGGTGTCAGGGGAACTGAGATACGCAGATTTAGTTTTATTGATGACGACTATGCTGCCTGGGAACTTCTGGGTATTATAATCTGAGAGCATGATTCTGTGGTAATTAAAGCTTGGGCAGGAAATGGAGAGATCTAGGTACTCTCCATGGCATGGAATCAGAGATGGGTATGAAGGGTAACAAAGCAGTTTGTGCCAAATTTCTAGCATAGCACCACAGGGGGTGCCCTTAACATCCCTCTCCTCCCACAGCTGGAAGGCCCACTCGTCTTCATCGCTGCGGTGCCAGAGTACTCCTTTCGCCAGTTGTGTGCCAGTCAGGAAAGGAGCTTGAGATGCCCTTCCCCACTTCCTCAGGCACCGCTGATGAGTGACCAGCTGCCTGGGGACTTAGGGAAGGACAGCCCAAACTCCTTCCTGGACTGGCGCTGCTGGCAAAGGAGGACTCCAGCGCTGCATTCCAGAAGGGAAGTGGGTGCGCGGCTGCGGAGAGCTTCATCACTCTTGGTGTCCATCTCTACATGGGCCGAAATCTTGTTGCTTAATGTAGTGAATTGCACTAAAGTAGGCCTGTTGAATCAATGGAGATTTGATGATTCAACTGGTAGGTAAATTTCATTGATTCAATATGGGCTTCCTCTAAGTGCCTCTTACATTAGCATAGTTAGAATCAGTGGCACATAGAGACGACTTAACCGTCTTATGCACTGTCAACCTGATCTACCTTATTAGTTTGCCATGATGATAATCTGTGGAGTAGAGCTTTGTATGCTACCTTGAGTGGAGTTAAAGACAGAGTATAAGTTAAATACACACACATATATATTCAGATTTCCTTAATTTGGCTTCAACGTAGTTTCAAAATATTGCAGTGTCCCCCGCGGCATTTCTCTTCCTACACTTGTGTGCTCTCATGCACTCATCCATGATCATTTGCCACACACATGCTCTCACACCGCTGCTTTGAAATCCTCCAGACCAAAAGGAATGGACACCATTCCCTGTAAGTCTCTCTCTCTCTCTCTCTCTCTCTCTCTCTCTCTCTCTCTCTCTCTCTCTCTCTCTCTCTCTCTCTCTCTCTCTCTCATGTTCTAAGAGAAGTATATTTTTGTCACCATCAGATTGGGACAATCTTAAGAAAACTTAATTGTTGGAGCCGAATTGGTTGACTTGTAATTAATGGCTGCAAATTGGATAGCTGCATAATTAAGCAAGATTAAAATGCCTCAACACAAGAAATGTGTTAGGTAATAACTGCAGCAAAAGAACGTAGATTACATTACTTCAACTGGTGTTTTTCCATTAAAACAATTTGATATAACTCCCCTTTCACCGGCAAAACTGCTCAGTGCTGCCTTGTGTGATGCCACAGGAGAATCCCTCTGTACTGAGGAGGGAAATAGATATGAACCTTTTCTGATATTGCTGTTGAGTTTCCGCTATGCCACAGTGTAGCATTTCTTCACAGGCATATGATAAATTGTGCCTTGTAGATACAAGAGGGATTTCCTGGCCTTTTCAGATTGATTTTGTATAAGAGGAAAGAACGAACCCCCAACAGCAGCTGTGGAAGTGAAGTAGCTATGATGGGTTAGACCAGGTTGATCTTTAAAAGAAAAACAAAATCTATGATCACTTTCGTGAGAGGAAATGAGGGGTTGAAAGTAAATGTGATTTCAGCTGCTTGAGTGGCTCAGAGAGCTTTGCTTTCCCGCTGATCAGAATTGGCCGGGCATTCTAAGAAAACAGCTCCTAAGTGTCAACACGAGATGGCAGCGTTGAAGTACAGCACAATGATCTTGTAATTTGTCCTTACGTTCTTGCTCTCCTTTTTGAAATGTGAAGAATGGATCTATCTGTGATCACATTAATGCTGGCCCTTCTAACTGGACCAAGAGAGTGTAATGAGTCACTGGGAAATGGGCTGAAAAAGCAGGGTTGTAACTCGAATTATTGTACCAATATATTTTCCCCTTGTCTTTGTATGTCTGTCTCTATTTACGCCTTTCTCTCTCTCCCCCCCCTCTGTGTGTGTGTGTGTGTGTGTGTGAGAGAGAGAGAGAGAGAGAGAGAGAGAAGGAGGGAATAAAAAAAACCAAGATGTTTCAACAAACAAAAATGCCAACCTATCACAAAATTTAATTTATCTCAGCGTGAAGTAATTGCTTTGGGGCATTTTATAGTGAGAAGAGTTTGTCATGGTGGTTGACATTTAAAATGCCTTGGGTTTTTCAAAGTTGCCATGAACATGAAGTGAGACTTAACTACTCCCATTGTGTTTGTCCCCACCCCACACTGCTTTTTAGAGGGTTGGTTTTCCTGCCAGCTACCAGTAGTGAAAGTTTTAAAGAATATCCAAAATATTTAGACAGCTATGTGATTCACAAAATTCTGTTGTCGATTGTCCAGTTGATATCTGGCATTTAAATCCATTTTATCCAATGTGGATAGAGCTATTCTTCCCTGTGTCAATCAGCTGATTTTAAACATGCTGTGTGTATTCAGCATCACACACATAATCAACAAACCTGGACACAA
Source organism: Phrynocephalus guinanensis (assembly GCA_037367245.1). Taxonomy (NCBI): domain Eukaryota; kingdom Metazoa; phylum Chordata; class Lepidosauria; order Squamata; family Agamidae; genus Phrynocephalus; species Phrynocephalus guinanensis. The sequence goes on along the minus strand of CM074736.1, from coordinate 91,425,888 downwards.
AAATATCAAGGTTCTGGGCTAGCAGAAAACACTAGAGGCATTGAAAATTAAACTTAGATAGCCATCTGTCAGATATGCTTGAACTTGGATCCTTGCATTGAGTAGATGGTTTGACTCAGTGGCTTTACAGGCCTCTTCTAACTCCATCATTCGGTGATTTTTGTTTCCAGCTCAATGTATTTGTTTTGTTATCCTTGCTTGCAGGTCTGCAATTAAAGCCTTGCATCCTGGAGGATCTTTGGTTTACTCCACATGCACACTGTCCAAAGCAGAGAACAGCGATGTGATCACTCAGATCCTCAACTCCTGCAACAATGTCCTACCAGGGGATATGGGCTCTGTAGCTAGGTTGGCATCCCAAGAGTTCACTCTTGCTTCGGGGGTCCAGCAGCATGAACTTTTAGTACTTCCAGAGAAGGGGAGAGCATGGGGACCAATGTATATAGCTAAATTAAGGAAAATTTGATTCACATGACTCTTGTGTGGTTCTTGATCATTCTTAACTACTCACCTGTTGTCATGGTGGCTGTTTTTCGAAAATAGGAACTGGAAAAGCAATTCAGATCCAATAATCTCTATATCGGTCCTGATCTTTATTGTTGTACTTTTACTCTGTGTTACAGTGGTAACATCTGAAGAGCAGGTGTTCATACCATGATGGTCGTTTTAGCTGTCCCCACATAGCCATACTCTGGGGAAATCTGGGAGCTATCGTAAAAAAAATTAATTTCCATGCTGCGGTTTATGCTTCACATGGGGGAGCAGGCAAAGCAAAGCAAAAGCAAAGTGTTCTGCTTATATACCGCCCCATACCACTACAAGTAGTCTCTGGGCGGTTTTACAGTTTTTAATAACAGTGTGCAGGCTACACATTCCCCCCCCCAGCAAGCTGGGTACTCATTTTACCGACCTCGGAAGGATGGAAGGCTGAGTGAACCTTGAGCCCTCTACCAGGGATTGAACCCAGGTCGTGAGCACAGTTTTACCTGCAGTACAGGCATTTAACCACTGCACCACGAGGCGAACATAATGACAGATAATGGTAGTGTGTATAACATATTTGTTTATTTATTTATTTTGAATATTTTTCTCCACCTGTCTCCTTAGAATAGGGCAAAGCAAATCAACATCAGTTGAAACAATAGCTGCCTACCTCACAAAAACACCCCAACGTCCGGCAGGATATTTATTTCTGTTTTCCTGCCTGTAGTAGTAGAAGATCTTTATTTTGGTCCCTGACCAGACAAAATACAAAATACATTTCCTATATCAATTCAGTATAAAACCAAAATAAAAGCATAGAAAAAGCAATAAAAGCATGCACACAAGAACAAACATCACACAATAACATAACCTTTACACCAAAGCCAGAGCAGGTAAAATTTTCCCAGCCCAGTAGGCCCAATAGCAGGGTAGTCAACTCAATAATACTCTGGGATCTGAGCATTTAATCATTGTCTCTAGCCTGGGACCATGCCCGTGCTCCAGACCACCTCCAGCCCACATCATAAGAAGAGGTAAGGAAAAATACACAGTGACCATAAACACCATTACCAATCATCTAGCCCTGCTCCCTGAAGTGGGCAGGGCACAGCGATGCTTTGCCCTCCCAGCCCAGGAATAACGAGGCGGACACTGGCATTGGGTTAAATAGGGCCACAACTTTATTAACCTGTAACATAAATCTTAAGGGACAAACAGGAGGCCTACGTAGTGAATAGGTTGGTAACTAGAACCCCAGGGAGTTCTAATTTCCAAACATCATTTGTGAGATCCCGGTTGGAAGCACGCTGTCCACCTATTCAGCACGCCTCCAACCCAGAGAAAATAACACCGGGCAGCCCTCTGTTTCCTTGCTATATAGATTTAAACTGCATTAATTGGGCATTTCCTATTTATAACAAGAGGGCTACCAAGCACCTGTTGGGTGCCATTGGGATCTCCACAACCTACAAGACCTATTCACTACCCGCTGATGTGACCAAGGTGACAACCTACTCAGCCCTGTTATATTGATGACGGGATGGGCGAAAACACGCTGCTTCCCTGCCGCCAATCTGGGAAGTAGCCAAAAATTCCCATCCGGCTCCGAAGCGACCAGCTAATCTCGCCATCAAGATAGGGCGGGTGGGTGGGGTCGAGCGGCAGCGCCGGGAAAGAGGCCAGGGCCAGGGAGCCAGCAGCCTTTAAGCTCCCTGGCCCACGTGATCCGGCGCTGCCCGTGACGCCTCCCTGGCGCGAGGGCAAAGCACCCCCGCCGCTGGACTTCGCCAGGCGGAGGTAACCTCATCAGTGCAGCACAGCACGTAGCCACCGCCAGAGTTACGTCTGGCTTTTTATCTGCAAGCAGGTATACAACAAAACTCCCTTGGCCTCCCCTGAGTTTGCTGCAAGATAGACTGAAGAAGAATCCCCCGGATATCCTGATAAAAGGAACACTCCAAGAGGACATGATCAGTATTTCGATAGTCTCCTGTGTTGTCACTCTGAACATTTTTCTGAATGAGATTGATGTACCTCATTTAGCTGCCACTTGGCAGTAACATGTTAAAAGTGTTGTTCTTGTTGACACTGTGAGACCCAACATTGTCAGTTATATGCAACACAGCAAATTGTTACAGGGAGCAGGGTTATTCTTGCAACATTTGTTGCATTCTGAAAGCAATTTTTAAAATTAAAATGTGCTACGCCAGCATCAGGCTACCAGCAGTTCTTGATATCTGCTGTTTGCAATTAATAGGTAACAAGTCGCTTTTTAAAAAAGGAATGCTAACTCATTACTCTAACATCTCTAAGTTCTGTATTTAGCAATCCCTTGACTCGCTAGCCATGAAGAACGGCTAAACAGGCATCTTCAGCTGGCTTTGATGGATTATAATGGCATTTCTAGTACCAAAGGAGAGGCCTACTATAGTGGCATTGCAACTTCCATTTTCTGTTAACAATACAACACAGTGCACTTGTATGCGTACACAGAAATAAATATGAATGTAAGAATCAGGGGAACACACACACACACACACACACACACACACACACACACCACTAGGGACTCCTCCATTTCACCCAAAGGCTGGCAAGTTCATGAGGGCAGACCAAAAAGAATACAAGACCAGCATCCTGCCTTGTCCCAGGGCTCATGTGTGTGTGTTGGATTTTATAATTTATCTCCCAGTGGAATCTGGGAGGAAAACTACAGGTATCATGTCCTGGGGTCTAAGGGGGCTGAAAGAAAAGAGAACCATAAAATATTCACCAATCCACCTCATCCTCATTTCCCCTACTGCTTGTGTCAATGGGTTATGGGCCACGGAGGTCATTAATTAAATGACGACTTGCATATTGTTGCCACTTTTGCCTTTGTCGAACTGATGAGAAAAGGAGTGGTTACAATAGGTCAGGTGCTTAAGCATATGGTTTTGGCACATGGATACATCTTCCTTGGCAGCTCCAAAAAAACCAATGTTTGAAATGAAACTAGGATGATGAATAGCTGCAATCACTGTGCACTGCTGTAAAAGTATTTCTACGTAAATGCTGCCATAATTGCTGCTATCAACTTTGAACAAATGGTTTGTACAAAGTGATGTTGGTGTTGGTTCTGTGAAAGAATGGGCAGAAGAATGGGGTGAGGCTGTGAAACTCATGATTCTATTGATTTGAACTTTTTAATAAGTATTGCAAAACAATATAAATATCATATAAATCTACTACTTAAAAAGATAATGGCCAAAATCCTGTTGTGAACTTAGGCCAATGTAAGTACAGTTTCATTGTGTAATGGTGGAGAATTGCCACTAATTAGCAAGATGGCACTCCCATTCCTCATTATCTGCCAGTCATGCAATGCGGTACATGGCTAAGAAGGGCAGCAACAACTCATTAATTAGCAACAATTCACTACTGTAGTTTTCACAATTATATTAAGTAGTGTAAATCCACAATAGGATTTTGAACGATGGTACGGAATCAGATAGCTTTCTAAGATTTTCTTCAACATTTATTCTAACATGATCACCACTGTTAGGGAGTGCATTCAGTCCAGTTCTGATGCTCACTTCTAAGAGTGGGCTGAGTGGCAGACTAAGGCTGCGACTTTGAATTGTGACTATAACTTGTTTTCAAAATTGACTTATTTATAGACCTAATGATGCAGTACACATTGTCTTCATACAAATTACAGTACCTCGGGGCAATCCTATTCATGTTTACTCAAATGTAAATCCCACTGAGTTCAATGGAGCTTACTCCTAAATAATTGCAGCTAGGATTGCAGCCTTAGTCCTATAATGAAGTGTGGCTTTTCAAACATTCTTCTGATGTACTTTAGATTTCATCGCTTCAAGTTATTTTCGTCTGTATACTTTATCCATGTTTGATTTGAGTCCTGAATAAAATATGTCCCCCTTTTCTTCTATACTTTCTACATGGTAAATGCAACTAATGGAAAGTACTGCAAGTAAGATACTTAGATTTCACCCAGGTGAATTTATGCCCTAAGATGATTCCAAATTCTAGCATTACATTTAATATTTGAAAGATTACTTATGTTTGGTACTTTCAGAATGCCATTTGAATGCAGTAGTGAGTTTATCCTTCCAGTTTGAAGGCAGGTTTTAGGCAAGTTTTATTTAATCTCAAGACCAGCCAGGAAGCTTTACACAGAACCAGGCTATTGGCACCTTTAACATTGTATTGTCTGTATGCAATGGCGTAGCTAGAGTTTGGAGTGCCCGGAGACAAAGTCATTTTTTGGGTGTTGATTCTCACCTACCCAGCAAGGGCCCCCGATCCTGGGGTAACATGGGGGAGGAGAAGAAGGGTCTCTCCTTCTCATGCCCTCTTTGTGGGTCTCCTTTCCAATTAAGGCTCTCCTGTGCGTACAGATAGTGGCAAGCAGGCAAGTTTTTTTCAAGCATCACCTGTGTAGCACACTCCCCCCCCCCCGCGCTAAGGCTTGGCGTTCATTAGCCTGGGGAAAGGAGAAGAATGTAGCAGGCGATGGGATTTTTTCCCCAAACAGCACTTCTGTTGCATGCTTCCCTCTCCTCCTTTCCCTGGGCCAACATCGCCAAGTCTTAGTGTGCGTGGGGGGGGGAGGGGGAGCAATTGACAGAGGTGCAGCTTGGGGGAAAAACCACCCGCTTCCCTCTCCTTTTCCCGACTAAGGATCGTCAAGCCTTAGCAGGGTGAAAGGAGGACTGCTGACGGGCTAGCACATGGCTTCCTCCTCCTGTTGCGCGACCTGGGGCAAATGCACTCTTCCGCCCCTCCCTAGTTACACCAGTGTCTGTATGAACTCCAGCAGCCCCCCAAGGCTTCTTACCCAATGCTTCTTGGAAGTGCCACAAATTAAGCCACCATTGTTTTCGATATCAAGCTTTTTAAAATTATTATTACCACTTCCCCAAAGGTAAATGTAACCCACTGCAGCGTGAGCTTTCCTACATGCACTTTTTGGAGTTGGTTGGAAAGATCTAAATAAGGTTGCAAGGAAGTCCAGTATTCCACACCCAAATGGCAAATATTTGCAGCATGACTTTAAAAAATAAAAGCTAACTGGGAACCTTCCCTCTGGAAGAGGGACAGGAGTGGGGAAATGAAGGGGATTTTTATTTTGTTTTTTATTTTGGTCAAGTGGGAGAAGCAAACAAAAATTCCCCCATGTTTACCGCCTCCTGACTCCTCCTTCTGGGAGAAATTTTCTTATTTAGCTTGGTTTTTTTTAAAAGTGATCGAGTAAATGACATTTTTTTAAATCACTTCCTCAGACCCTTCATGAACTGGAAATGGACCAAAACGGCAATCCTACCTGCACTAGAAAAATATAATCCCCTGTTAAGGGTCAGAAAGGTACAGGTAAGATGGTTCTGGAATCATGCTGGTTCACTTTCAGAAATATGCCATCTGATTGCCATCTTTAGGAGTGAACCAGTTTGTTGTTGCATCAGATCAATCAGTGGGCTAAACACCCATGTACTCAGCCTCTATGTTTCTTTGTAAGACCAGAGCTTCCAAGTAATATATTGCAAGTATCATAATTACCCATAACTAATTACTTTTGGGGTAGCAAGGATTAACTAAATTACATTTCAAAACTTATTTAGGTAGCAGAAATGAAATCACTTCATTGGTGTAATGATTAAGATGCTCTAGTCTAGTTACTTTCAAATTCCACTTTTAAAAGTGCATGTGAAGCCATTTTAGATACTTTTTTGACAGGGTTCCCTTCCTTTCAGTTTCCAAGGTTCTCTTTTGCTCTGGCGAAGCCTTTTTTAGACCCACTGGAACAGGAGGAGCCTTTAAATGCTTTTTAAAAATCACCCAATCATGAGCAAATGCTTCTCCAGTGAAAAAAAAGTTTTGTTCAGATATATATGCAGTTAGCAGACAGGAAAAGGTCTTGAAGGCACGATACAGACACTTTATGAAAAGTCACTCCACTTTTAAGACTGGGCAACTTGACAATAAAAACAACCAAACATTCTTGCTTGCTATATTTGTATTAAATTGCCCAGTCCTTGTTTTCTGGGGGATTCACAATGTAAAAGAAGAACAAAAATTAAAATACCTTAACAATCACAATATTGTGACAAAACAATTTGCAGCATTAATGTCTTACAGCGGGGGGGGGGGGGGGGAGCATAAGGTCATTTAACTAAAATATGAAGTCTATAAACAAGCCACAAAACAAAATGATGTCAGATATTTGAATGCCTGGAGAAATGTTGAACAAATGTAAATGGTTCAGAAATTTTTATTTAAAAAGGTACCAGGCAACGTTGTCTTAGGATAACATTGTACCAGATGTGTTACTTTTTTGGATTACAGCTCCCACATTTCTATGGTCTGTGGCCAGACTGTGGGACCCATAGTCCAAAGTAAATTCACTTAACTGCATTCTGTGAGTAAGACATGGTGACTAGAGCTAGCCCCTTTCCTGGTAGCCATCTATCTCACTTTACTTGATAGGGGTTCTCCAGAGCACAGTCTTTGAAAGGGATTTCAAGTTATGGTTAAGTCTAGGAGAAAGAAGCCAGTTTTTCAGGTATTTCGGTCCTAAGCAGTTAAGGTCAGTACCCAATTTGTACCACAGAGCTACCAATTATTATGTACCATCAAGCCATTGCTGATTTATGTCAACTCTCATGGGTCTTCAAAGGTACAAAGTACTCAGAGGTGGTTAACGACTTCCTTTTCCTGATGGCACTCTGAAACTGTGCAGCTTGCCCACAGTCACAATGGTTGCAAGATACATAACCCAAACAGCTGTGGATACATAAGGACACATCTGCTGCCCTTTCTCCCAGAAGGCCCAATGAGAATGTAAACTGGCTCCTGGCTCTACAGCCTGGTACTCGAATCCACTGAGCCTCTCCATAAGCAAGATTTCTAAATATGTACACACTCGGAGCACGTCCAGCCGTGGCTTTGTCAGCAGAGCATCCCTCCTCCATCCCTTAATTCATGCACTTTACCCCAATGGGTTGAAACTAAATGGGTTAACTGAACTTGGAAAGGGTTCAATGGCTGTTGGATCTGTGTATGGTCCTGGTTCATTGCCTCTAGTTCCCAGCACTGGCTCAGGGTCTCTTAGGGCAATGTCTTACCCATTGGCTTTGTCCACCAAGAGGGAATCAGTCTGTTCAGGGACTCCCACACTTGCAACTAGACTCCTTGGTAAGAATGTCTGTGAAGCTCTGAGTCCATGGCTTCTGTGCTTTTGGACGAGCCATAGTAGTGAGAGCTAGTATGCCCACATTGAGGATAGGCATGGGAAGATTTTTCCTTTTGCAAGATGACCTCCTCCGGGGGACCGACAGGCGGTGCTCTACCCTGTTGGTCCTCTTGGATTTGTCAGTGGCCTTCGATACCGTTGACCACGGTATCCTGCTGGACTGGCTTTCTGAGGTTGGGATCGGGGGCACTGTTCACAGTTGGCTCTGGTCCTTCCTTGGGGGCAGGTTCAGCATGGGGGGAGCTGTCTGCCCCTTGGATACTCCCTTGTGGGGTCCCACAGGGGTCGTCTCTCTCTCCCATGCTGTTCAACATCTACATTAGGCCGCTGGCTGAGGTCAGACATGGAGTCTGCTGTCATCAGTACGCTGATGACACGCAGCTCTTTGTCTCCTTTTCCACCACTGCAGATGAGGCTGTCCAGACCCTCGATCAGTGCCTGGGCACGGTCATGGAATGGACCAGTGCTAACAGGCTCAAAGTCAACCCCGACAAGACCGAGGTTATGTTCTTTGGGGCTTCCCCATCTGGCTATGGAGGCCCTTTTCCCACTCTGGAGGGCGTTTCTCTCTGGCCTTCGGACACCGTCCGGAATCTGGGCGTAGTCCTGGACCCGGCGCTCACCATGGAAGCCCAGGTGGCCGCTGTGTCCAGGGCTGCCTTTTTTTCATCTCCATCGAATAGCCCAGATTCGTCCATACCTAGATGGGGATTCCCTCAGAACTGTGGTGCAAGCGCTGGTGATCTCGAGACTTGACTATTGTAACGCGCTCTACATGGGGTTGCCCTTGACTCTCCTTCGGCGACTGCAGCGGTTCAAAATGCGGCAGCCAGACTGGTGGCGGGTGTGCGTCAGTTTGACCACATCACCCCAGTTCTGGCCCACCTGCATTGGCTGCCCGTTGCGGCCCGAATCAGATTCAAGGTCCTGGTTTTGATTAACAAAACCCTCCATGGCCTAGGACCTGACTACCTGACAGAGCGGATCGACCAGCGGTCAACATCGGCCCGTCCGACTAGGTTGTCGCGGGTGCACATGTTGCATGTGGCCACGCCCAGGGAGGCTCGGAGAACATCCACCTGTACCCGAGCCTTCTCTGTGGCTGGCCCCACCATGTGGAATCATCTTCCAACAGAAGTGCGCCTAGCAGAGTCCCTGCCAGCCTTCCGGAAGGCTTTGAAAACTCTCCTCTTCCGGGAAGCATTTGGTTGATTTAATTAAAGTTGTTGTTTTTTCCCTTGCCCAGCCATCTGTAATTTTGGTTTTTATTGTTCTGCTTTTTGGTTAACTCTGTGTTATTTTAACCATTATTTTGCTGCATTGTTTGTTGTAAACCGCCCGGAGTTCCTTCGGGAAGACAGGCGGTATATAAGCTCAATAAATAAATAAATAATAAATAAACCACTCCAATCCTGGTTCCCAGAATTGTTCTCCCTGGTATTCTCTTTGAGATAATAACAACCTTACATGCACTAATACTGGATGTCAGTGGGAAGGAGTTGTTCACAACCCAAGGTTTTTGTCCTCTCCTAAAGTTCTTTTTACCACCTCTGGCTTGCCCCTCTCTTCTTTCTTGTTTGCAAGTTTTGCTTCTTTTGTTAATCTTTCTCTGCTTTCCTGATCTCTGAATGCAGAAGCATGAAGAATGTCTCTCCCATATGGCAGAGACTCCAGCTCCTTATTTTTCCCTTTTATTCTTCTGAGTGCAACTAATTATCACAACTGTAACTGAAGATGCCTTTTTCCTACTTAAAATGCTTCCAGAATGATTGTTATTATATAAAGTACTAGTCACTGTGAAGAGGGTGGGTTATTGAGACTTATGCTATTATTTCATGCAGTTGTTTGAAACTATAATCTTCTAACTATAAACAAATTTCTCCAATAGTTCTCACAGCTCTGGCACTATTGATGTTTCTTCCTGTGCCAATGTCAGTTCTGGGTGGTGGCGGGAGTGGGGTGGGGTAATTTCCCTCTTTCTTTGCAGCCTGCCTCGCACATTTGCCCCACTATAATGGGTGATAAGGATTTTTGAGGTGTTGGTGTTTTTGTCCTTCTCTCTTGAGGATCCTTAACTGGACTCCAGTGATCTTCTTTATAAATGTAGTCTCACTGCCCTGTGTGTTCTGGATATTCTCCAAGAGAGCCCCCTGACCAGTAGGTCCAACACTAGAAGTGGGCATAAAGTGCAACACAGTGCTTTGTTCTGGAAGTCATGTATTAGCCTGCCTGAAGAAGCTGAGAAGGGCAGTCCAGGAGGGAGTTCAGGCTGCCCTTCTCAGCTTCCTCAGGCAGGCAACTGATCTGATGAGGAGATGGGACAGGGAGAATCCGTGTGCAGCTAAAGAGTGGCTGACACAACTAAGTAGGCCTCTGTTTGTGTCTGGCTTTTCCAAGAGTAATATGTGCTAGTATGTCCTTATACCCATGCTTTTTATATGAGAGACCCTGTGCTAGGCTTACTGGGTCTGGGTGGGTTGTGAGGTTCCTAGATTGATGCTTGATGTGTCACTGATAAGAGTATTTGTGTAATTGCCCTGCTCTCTCTCTCTCTCTCTCTCTCTCTCTCTCTCTCTCTCTCTCTCTCTCTCTCTCTCTCTCTCTCACACACACACACACACACACACACACACACACACACACACACACACAAAGCCCCATGAAACTATAACAATTTTATAGCATGGGAGGAGGATGCTATAGGACTTCTTAACCAAGTAGCCAAGGTAAGCTCAAGACGTTTATCCATGTCCCACCCCATTTATCAAAAAAAGTATTCTCTGAACATTTTTCAAAACCAATTTCTTAGCTCTCAGACTAAATGAGATGGTAAGAAAATGCAGACAAAAAAATTGACACAGGAAAAACCCATGTTCATTATTGAGGAGTGGGGGGATGCCTGTAGCAGTAAGTTTTATTTTCGCCTGATTAAAAATGAAAAAATTGTCTGATGTCATTTTACTCCATGAGTGCCTTGGGGTACCTGGATTACAATGGTCTAATTAAATGTGAAAAACAGATCCTTTTTACAACTACAGGATGACTGAGGTATCTGCAGGGGATCAGTTCTAAGCCCTCCAACTCTATGGATGCCAAAAACCAGGGATATAGCAAACCTTGCATAAAGCAGAGTCTGTTTCCCTCTAGTGGCCAGCTCTTCTAAAACAAATTGGAAATGTGTATTTCTACAATTTTTTATTTATTATTTTCAGTCAGCTGGATAAATTAAACTGTGGGTCCTGATCCCAGGGATATGGCAGTCTGACTGTAATATTAATAATGATCAGCTCTGCTGATAGCATACAAAAGAGATGACAGAGAAATGCATGTCCTCCCTTTTGTGTCATTCCAGCTAATCTGGCACATATAGCTGCTTGAAATTCCCTGTGATGCTTCTGTTGTTGTTCTCAAAGGCAAAGCAAGGCATCTTAGCAAAAGACCTTGCCTTGTATTAACAATATCAATCACTTCATCGGCTGCCTGACTAGAATCATTGTATGCTGCAACTAGAAATTGTTTCTAACCCTGAACAGGGTGCTACCTACCTTTGTTCCTGACCTGGTCTTTGTTCTTTCTGGCAGTTGCTAGAATTGCTGCCCTCCCCTCCTCTGGTTCTTAAGTATATATACATCAATAACTATATTAAACATGCACAATGCAAGCTCATTATACACTTCCGGGGGGGGGGGTATGATTGCCACAGCCTTTGTTACTGCTTGCATCACTGGAAAATACCTGTTCCCAGGTGTCATACTGCTAGGCCTTTCTCTATGTTCTGTGTATTCTGCTGTGCACAGATGTGTTTACAAATTTCTCTGTCCATGTTCTCTGGTTGCTAGGTTGATCAAATAAAGGAGAACTAATCAGAATGTGGCAGAGCCTTACATCGATATCCCCGCCTTGGGTAAACCAGGTGCTCTTAGACTGTAACTTCCAGAAACCCTGGCCAGCACAGGTAGTGATGGGGGCTTCTGGGAGTTGAAGTCCAAAATCACTGAGTTACTCAAAGTTGGGAAGTACTACCTTTCATGATTGACATTCTGCTATATGCTCAAATGGATATTAAGCTTATTTTGCATAGAGCACAAAAGTCTATATCCTGCTCAGTATTTTTGTAGACACTAACAGTTTCAAAACCTGCAGCTGATGGGTCATGTGACCAGTTACATGGCCATGGATAAAGGACACCTTGTCAGATCCCCATAGTTTTTGTTGAGCTAATTGCAATCTTATACACTATCAGTGGGTGGAGCTCTTCACAACCTAAGGTAATCTGCCACTAACCTATTGCTAAAGCTGTTTTCATTCCTTCCTTCCTTCCTTCCTTCCTTCCTTCCTTCCTTCCTTCATTCATTCATTCATTCATTCATTCATTCATTCATTCATTCAACTTTTATACCGTCCATCTAACCATAAGGCTACTCTGGGCAGTTTACAACATACAATAGCAATATAACACCTCTTGTTTTTGTTCCTTCCATCTTCCTGCCTGTTTGCTTTGCTTCCTTTGTTAGTTTCTCTATTTCTCCTTTTCCTGGCTTCCAGCCATACAGCAGAAACAGAAGATGTTGCTTCCATTCTAAATGACATTCTTACTATATTGTTAAATCTGAGCCTCATTCTCTTTCTCATTCATGAGACCTCCAGGAGCACCTTGTTTTCTGGAGCTGTTCTACTTTAGGTGTTCATTTATATGTGTGTCCAGACTTCATGCTTCATCTGTAACACTCCTGTATGTCTCTGTACATCTTCCAGTTGTGAGGGTTGTAGGTTTTCTTAAACTGGGGGAGGGGGAGTCTGTTGACTAGGAAATAGATGTGCAGTCCTTCTTGATTGATTGTGCTCATAACTGCCTGCCTAGAGGTAGTATTGTTTGCATTTTCACTATCTCCCTGTTGCACTCTTTCTTATTCATTCTTCATTCTACCCCACACAACAAACATACTTTTAATTTGCCATAAAGAGATGTCGGTTTTTAAAGGACAGGTCCAAAGCACAGAGGAAGCTTATGTTCTTTCTTTGGCCATGCCCCCCACCCTGTGAAGCAAAGGAAAATTCAGGCAGTTCATGTGTACAAAGACATACCCTTGGTGACTATTCTTTCAGGTATCTATTCAAGGGCAGCTAACAGTGGCTGATCTTTCTTCATTCTATGGCAACTCTGAACAAAATTATTCATTACAAAAAGTAAGCAGTAAAACGACAAGCCACCTCTTACAACAATACAGCAAAAGCACAGCGAAAATGAGCACAGCCAGAAACATGGCAGCAGCATAAAATAAATATAGAGTGGTACCTTGTATAAGAGAATTAATGTGTTCAAAATGAAATTCTGTTAAGGAAATTTTCCTTTGTACAAATTTCCCATAGGAATACATTGAAAATGGATTAATCTGTAATCACGGCTGTTTTTCTGTTGTACAGATTCACCCCATAGACAATTCTGTTAAGTGATTTTCCCTTGTCTCCGGAAATTTTTTTCTTTAAGCGGATTTTCTGTTAAACAAACTTCTTGTTATACAAGAGTTACATGGCAACCAGTTAACTCAGATACAGTTCCAGGTGAGAAAAGGCCCCCCAAAATAAAACCATCTTTGCAGTTCTCCTAAAAATATAGCTCGACACTTCCAAGCTGAATTCCCATGTAAACATCTGAGGCAAGTCTGACTCAACTAGATTTTAGGTTTAAATGCTTGTTGATCTCCTCTGTACCAAACTGGAAGTTCTTAGATTGGAGCCTTTGGTTCAAATGTAGTGGGGGTTGAAAGGTGTCATGAAGCCCATTGTTAATATTGGGCAGCTGAGGGTTGAAAAGTGAATCGGACTGAAAATTTCACTACTACCACTGGAATGGTGTGGTTCTTGAACTAGGAGCTGATAGCCTGGTTTGTGGTGGCCATTTTCCATTCCCCAAACCTCCTGAGAGCATTGTATAACTGGGGGCTGGGAAGACTTTTGGGGTTGATGGTTGGGAATGGCTTACACTGAGTAGGAAAGACTTATTTCAGAATTGTTTATCCCCAACTGAAATAGTGGTACATAGCAATAACTGAGAGAAGAAAAGATTATTGGAAGGCAATCATTGGGTTCATTATGTTTGGAAAAGGCCAAAAATGGCAGATAGTGATAGGTTCTCTTTGCTTTTTCCCACCACAGACTAATTAGGCACATTAGTTCAGTATTAGGTGAGAGATGCCAGCTCTATAGTTTCCCATTCTGTGAAATTTCAGGGTCAAAACCAGAGACCAGATGGAGGCCTTCATGCTGTTCCAAGTTGATGGTTATGAGACAATAGTTCGTGTATGTGTTTGTGCATGAGAGAGAGAGAGAGAGAGAGGCACTTAATCAATATAAAGAGTGTGGCACACAATCAATATGAAGAGTGTGGCACACAAAACATACTCACCCAGTGAGCCTCGGCACATGTCTAGAGTACAGAAGAGACAGATGCTCAGGCTTTACAGCTGTTGAATATATAAAAAAACCTTTTCACTCACACCACTTGCCCTACAATTTACCTCTAGATAGAGGGGCGCTCTTCTCTCACACACAAAATACCAGAACTAGGGGGCATCAACTCAAATTGAGAGTTGGAAGAATGATAACAGATAAAAAATACTTCTTTACCCAGTGTGTTGTTAGTCTGTGGAACTCCCTGCCACAGGATGTGGTGATGGCATCTGGCCTGGATGCCTTCAAAAGGGAATTGGACAGATTCCTGGAGGAAAAGTCCATCACAGGTTACAAGCCATGATGGGGATTTATAATCTCCAGGCTTAAAACCAGGGTACTTCAAGGGCCAGATGCAGGGGAGTGGTAGCAGGAGACAGATATCTAGTCTCGTGCACTCCCAGAGGCATTTGGTGTGGCCACTGTAAGATATAGGAAACTGGACTAGATGGTCCCTTGGCCTGATCCAGCATGGCTGTTCTTAAGTTCTAATGTTATTATGTTCTCTCTCCCTGGAACTTGATGAAAGCATTGTAATGTGAGTGCCCTGAGATCTGGAAACCTTTGGGATCCCAGTTGCCATCCTCTCAAGTATTGTTTACCAGCACATTTACCTGCACATCAACTGATGACTTTCAATCGAACATGATCTGTACTGCAATCCATTGTAACCATTAGCTTCTCTCCATGTTGGGATACGTCTGCCCATAATGACTACCAAGCCAATAGAGAAAAAGCATGGGTGAAATCTATTATACTTTGTTTCTACTACTTTAATGCCACCTGATACCCTGTTGCCATCTCAAATATGTTCAACATTACCAGAAATATATTTGGATCTGTGTTGTCCATGAAAGAGCTGGCCAAGCTGTAGCTCCTTGCAACTCAGCAAAGCATTAACTGACCAGAAACCAGTCAATTTATCCTTGTTTGTCTAATATTCCATTATCTTGCTTAGAGTTGGGATTCAGGAGGTTCTGACAACTTCCCCACTGCTAATACAAATGAAGGTAAATGTGAAATTTATTTACCTATACAGTAATCAGATTGTCAAGCTGAGATGGCAAGCCTGGGGAGTACGTGCTCGCTCCTTCTGCTCTTTGAAAGTAGTATTGTGTCTCCCGTACACGATAGGGATGGGTGATAATTTTGTATAAACTGTTTCTTAACAGTGAAGAGAAAGAGACATCTGTCAGAGAGGGCTTTCATTGCCTAGTCTTCTCAGTCTGCCTCTGGAGCCCTTGGTGTGGGTGTGGGTGTGGGTGTGGGTGTGCGCGCACGTGCGCATGCACACATATACACATACAGGGAGGGGAGGGGGAGAGACAGCAAGTGTATGCAAGGGCTGACAATGTTTTCCTTTTCTGATTTTTCTGCCTCTCCATCTTGCTTGCTTTTTTCACCTCACAGCCACATACAGAATACGCCGGGCATCCCCACAGCTCATAGGGGCCCTATTTAAAATGCATTGTAAAGTAAAATGACTCCCCTTCTTCAGCAAAAATGTCATAATTCTCTTTCATGGATGAATAGCTGTGAAACCGTTCTCCGGGGAGCAGGATGGGGTGGGGAGAGAGACTGGTGTCATATTATAGAACTGAGCTTGGTATTGCTTTCATTATTTATATCTTGTGCCTGAAACTGAAGGGGAGAAAATCACAGAGGTTTGCATACTGCATTGCTGCACTTCCAGTCAGCACGCAGAAAAGAAGAGAGAAAATATTTAATTATACACTTATTTTATTCAGAATTTAATATTAAATTTGGATATTTATTATTAATATTTAATAGTCATTAAATATTCACTATCTAGTTCTGAACATGTTATTCTTGGCCAGCAGTTTGTCATTCCATGAATAACTGAGGGGTAAAACTTGAGACCACAAGAACATGAAAGCTGAAATATATTATAAAGGTTGTTAGACTTTTTATGGTTTATTTGCTAGGCTATCTGCTGCTTCAAGAAGAGGTCAAAACTCTGTTTCAATTTCTCCTTGAGAGACAAAATTTGATAAATTTGTCCATAGCATCAGAGAATAATGAAACTGGAAGAGGCCTACAAGTCCATAAGTCCAACCCCCTGCTTGATACAGGAATACAAATCAAAGGGTGGTGCTTGTCCAAATTTCTCTTGAATGCCTCCAGTGCTGGAGCACTCATAATATCCTGAGGTAATCAGTTCCATTGCCCTTCTGCTCTAACTGGAAGTTTTTTTTGATATTGAGCCAAAAGCTGAGTTCTTGTAACGTGCCCCAATTGTTGCACATTCTGAGATGATCGAAAGCAGATCCTGCCCTTCCTCTGTAGGGCAGCCCTTCAAATTTTTAAAAAGTGCTAGACTATTGCCCCTCAGCCTTCTCTTCTCTATGCTAAACATTCTTTCAGTCTTTCCTCACAGGGCTTGCTTTCCAGCCCCCTGATCCTCTTTGTTGCCTTCCTCTGAACTTGTTCCAATCCGTCAGCATATTTCTTGAACTGCAGTGTCCAGAACTGGAGACAATACATGAGGTGAGGTGTAAACTCTGCCATATAGAGATAGATGACTGTCTCACGGGGCTTGGAAATTATGCTTCTGATAATGCCGCCTAAAATAGCATTGCCTTTTTTCTGGTCACATCACACTGTTGGCTCATAATCCAGTTTATGATCTCCTAGAATTCCATAATAATCCTTCTCACATGCAGTATTGCTGAGGAGAGATAGGGTGGCATGAGAAGAGGTGGCCATGATATTGACCACAAGAAATGGCCACAAACGTTGATATCATTGTACCCAAAGCAAAGCTTTCTCGCCCAGCATTTTTGCAATGGATCCCATTTTGCTTCTACAGTTCCAAGTAAGACGTGCTCATATTACTCCCCAAAAGAAGAAAGTTCTGGGCAGATTACATAAAAGGGAAAGTATCAGAAAACACAGTAAAACCAAAACCAACACAGAAGACATTAAAAATGCATCAAGGGAACTGTCTATGAACGACTGGAAAGGTCTCGAATGTCTGGAACATGCTTTCATGTGACACCAAAAACTTAACAGTGGGATGCTAAATCTTCCTTCTACATAAGAGCATTTTTTAAAAATCCACTCCGATCCCATGCTTGCCAGTTAGAAGGCTCATGACAATACATTTTCATTAGACTACATTTGTTTTCTTTTTAATTGAGAAAACGATCCTTTTTGCATAAAAGTACTTGCATTGCAGCATCAAGGGAATGCTTGTGGCGCATCGTATTCTTCTCTACTTGGCAATTCCGAGCAGCTGCTGGTGGCCTCCAAATTAATTTTCTCACCTTCAACAGCAGACGCCACAGTGTGGTTGTAAATCTTGGAAGATGTGATTGTATAACACAGTATGTATATGTGTATCTTTATATGGGAAAGACTAGAATGTGATATTTGCATAGTGAAGCATTCCGACCATTCAGAATCTGGCTAGTTTTAGCCAAAATATGTTAAGAGAATTAGTTGCCAGATAGATATATAAAGCAAGTGACAGTTAGCAGTCAAATATATCGGAGTTAGATATATAGATGTGATAGATGATACTTGAGAGGTTAAATGTGTGATAGTTTTAGGATATGATATTAGATAATGATTAGGGATGGGCACAAGCCCAGGTGGTGTTCAGAAGCCTCTGACACTCAACCAGCCAATCACTTACCTTGTTCTGCGCCGCATGGAGCTGAGCTCCAACAAGGAAGCAGGCTCCGACGTCATCTTTACTTTTCCATGGTGCTGGCCAATCAGCCAGAGAGGCGGGATTATGCCTGTCCCTGCACAGCTCCTGATTGGTGAGCACCATAGAGAAGCAAAGATGACGTTGGAGCCTGCTTCCTTGTTGAATTTCACTTCCATGTAGGTGCAGAACAAGGCAAGTGATTGGCTGCTTGTTTGTCAGAAGCTTCCAAACATCACCTGGGCTCGTGTGGGTCCTTTTGGAAACGAATTGCCCATCCCTAATAATGACTGATTACTTTAGTGGTTAAATGAATTAGTTGCCTGTTAAAGTAACTACATCTGTCACATTTAAGGATAATACACTAAGTCAAATATAAGTCAAATGCCAAAGCATTGTGAGTTTATTCTATTCTAAATGTGTTTTAAAAAGTAAATGTCCGTTAAAGTTTATAAATAAGATTAAATGATAATTTAATTTCAGTTTCTGGCACAGAGACACACATGAGAGAATAGCAATTTTTACTCTGTGTGTGGGTTTTTGTTTGTTTGTGTTTTTATCACAAACAAGTGCCAGCTCTGACAGTTACTATATGGCTTCTGGCTGCAGAGCCTAAAGTTGGGAGTTCAATACCCCATTTTTCAAAACAAAAAAGTTGGGAGTTCAATCTCCCATTTTTCAAAACAAAAAACATGTGACTACCATAATCCCTGTGGAAACATAGACTGGGCACAGGCCAGGAAACATAGACTGGGCACAGGCCCAAATGCAGATTCAAACAATAAGCACTTAAGTCACCATTTCAGCCCCATGTTGATGGCACCAGTATTACAAATGGCCCCTTCCCAGGGTCTCCCCTTGTGTTGTTATTATTATGGTGGCAGCAAATGTAAGCAGGTCCTACAGATGTAAAAGTTACTGGCATAATTTCTTTTTCTTCCTTAGTGCTCCTCCTTGTATATCCCCTTGTCAGGTTCCTTGCATGATTCAACCCTCCTCAGATTTCTTGTTTCTGACTTCCCGCTCCACAGGGAACCACCTCTGAGAAGCCCTTCTGTTTACTTCCCTCCTTTCTACAATCTGCCTCAGTTGCAGTGGGACAATCACCAGCTTTCTGGCTAATGCTGAAGTGCTCATTTTCCTCTATGTGGTGATCTCTCTGAAATCCACAACTGACTGAAGCAAAGAAGGAATAAGCAAAGCAGTAGAACATACTCCTCAGTGGGTTCCAAACAATCCAAGCCTTTCTATAGCTTCAACATTTCCACTCCCCTGCTCCTGGATATTCTGACTGGCTGCTGACACAAGCTATTACAATGCTGTTATATCAAACATTTCCTAGGTAATTAGACAAGATGAAAGAATAAAGTAAAGGTAAACAAAAGTAGAGAGCACGAAATAATTGTTCATGTTCTCCTCTGTCATTAACATGGACCTTTCATGTTTTCACAGAGTTTTTTCATTGGGAATGGACAAAGGAAAAAGGCAATGAAAATAAGAACCTCTTTCATGTTTTTCCCCATTCATTTAAACTTAAAAGTCCCATCTTAGTAATAGCAGTATGAACATGGAAAAGTGCTGTGTGAGGTATAGGTAGAGAGCAAGAATGGCTTTATCATATAATAGAAGAGAGCAAACAGTCTTCATGAACTCACATATCAGGGTTCAGATTTTTGAACTTATTTGTATAGCACTTACAGTATAATATTAACTAAGCATTCATAGGGAGCGAGATGTGAAATGCTGGTGGAGGGCTCACAATCTTCAACACAACAGTGACTAAAATGAATACTGGGCTGGGGGACCTCCCTTATGAGGAAAGGCTAAAACATTTAAAACATTTGGGGCTCTTTAGTCTCAAAAAAAGGAACTTGAGGGGGGGATATGCTTGTGACATACAAAATAATGGAGGGCCTGAGTAAAGTGGATATAGGGAAGCTCTTCTCCCTCTCATGAAATACCAGAATTAGGGGACATCCATTCAAATTGAGGGCTGGGAGAGTGAGAACAGACAAAAGAAAATATTTTTTCACCCAGCGCGTTGTTAATCCGTGGAACTCCCTGCCACAGGATGTGGTGATGGCATCTGGCCTGGATGCATTCAAATGGGGGTTGGACAGATTCCTGGAGGAAAAGTCCATCACAGGTTACAAACCATGATGGAGATGTGTAATCTCCAGGCTTAAAACCGGGGTACTTCAAGGGCCAGATGCAGGGGAGTGCTATCAGGAGACAGATATCTAGTCTCATGCACTCCCAGAGGCATCTGGTGGGGCCACTGTGAGATACAGGAAGCTGGACTAGATGTGCCTTGGGCCTGATCCAGCATGGCTCTTTTTATGTTCTTATGTTCTTACTTCTTTCATAAACCCAGTCAACTATGAAAAAACAGTAATGGTGGCAGAGTCCTATTTCCTAACCTGATTCAGCACACCCGGCACATAGCAAAGGAATATGGAGATCTGTATAATAACATTTGTACTGTGACGAAGCTACTGTGCACTGTGTACTATTCTACAATGAATTGTGACTCTTTGAAGGACTCCTGACTAATGGTGGGACTTCCATATCTTAAGAAATTCCACTGCCATAACTGGAGAGAATCATCCAGGCTGAATTACAGGAGTGAAGGCCTCAAACTATCAGGAGATAGAGCAGCTCTCTCACCTCCCTGTTGTTCTCACACCAGTTTTTTGTTGAATAGCAATATGGATGGAGATGTGTAATCTCCAAGCTTAAAACTGGAGTACTTCAAGGGCCAGATGCAAGGGAGTGGTATCAGGAAACAGATATTTAGTCTTGTGCACTCCCAGATGCATTTGGTGGGGCCACTGTGAGATACAGGAAGCTGGACTAGATGGGCCTTTGGCCTCATCCAGCATGGCTCTTCTTATGTTCTTATGTTCATGTAAAATGATGGGGGCCCAGGGAACATAAAAAGGGAGATTGGCACAGGTAGCTTGTGGCTGGAGCAGGTTTGTGTGTGATCATCTATATGCTGATTTCATTGTACAGCCCAGTGTGAGAAAGGTTTGCCCTATGATGAAAAAGCTAACTGTGGTTCAAGGAACATTGCTCACCTTGCTCCAGCTGGTGGGAGATCCTGCCTGCCTCCGAATATTGTGGGGGCTCCAGTCCCAACAGTGCTGTCACCCCAGCATATGCCTGCTGGCAAAGGGAGGGGTCCCACTGCCTGAGCAGAAAAGGTGTAAAGGGTTCTCTTTTTTTGGAAAAGGAATGTAATTACATGTCGTGTTGCAAAATTATTGCTGACACATTGATTTAAATAGTTAACAACTCCCAAACAGTGTTTCTTTCCAACCTTTCCTAGATGTAAATCAAAATCCTCTTTTTAATTCTCTTTGCTGTGCAGGCCCTTTCATCTTTACCATGTGAATTTTCAATCTGCATGCATAAAAATCTGTTTATAGTTTTAAACATTTTCCATACAAATGTGGTTGCATGCTGTTGCCTAATGCCATCCTTATTTCCAGAGGCAGCTCCCCCCCCCCCAGTATACGTAGACAATATCATTTGAAGTGCTGTAGGAAGATTTTGATCCCCCTTGATTAAAATCTCAACATATTGTTCCCTGTGCAAGTGCACTGCAATAATGAAATAAAATTGATTGACAAGGATTTCGCTCTGCTGTGTGGCCTTTGTGAACTGGTAGGAGAACTTAAGATACACTGAGGACCTGTTCAAACACGTTCATATGATGATTGGCTCAAACCAGAAAAGGTTTAATGTTAGAAAAAAAGTCAAAAGAAAAGTGCTGATGATTCATTTGGACAAGACATTGCATGTGGGAAGAGAAAGAAAACCACTGTTAACATGATGAAGATTAGAGATGGGCACGAAATGAGCAATTTTTCGTTTTCGTTTTTTCGTTTCATTACGTAACGAACGAAAAACAAATTTTGTCTCCAAAATGAAACGAAACGAACCGAAACAACAGAAATTTTGTCGTGTGTTTCGTTTTCGTTGCGGCAAATACATTGAACTGTAATGAATGCTAACGAAACAGCAATTTTTCATTTTTGTTTTCGTTTTTTTTGTTTCATTACATAATGAAACGAGAACGAATTTTGTTGCAAAAATTCACAAAAAATGAAAACAAACCGAAACGGACCCCCTAAACAACAAACGACAAACGAAACACCATTTTTTTGAGTCGTGCCCATCTCTAATGAAGATCATTTTCAGGTGCACAGCATGTGTTTTCATGTTCTCTCTGGATGGCATTTGAGAGTGTTCTTGGGGGTGCTGATGGCTGATGGCTGAGGGATTCTGAAGGCTGGCAGTCCAACAACAACAACAACTTTTTTTACAATCACTGGCTCAGGCATTCTGTATCAGCGGAAGACTTACATTTCATTTTTAAGGAAGTGCTATAGCAATTGTTAAGCAGCACCTTCAACCTTTAACTATGGCCAAAAAGATAGTGTCCAGAAGGAAAGGAGAAGTGGGAGTAGAAGAGGAAAACTGAGATGTTTCAGGGACATATCTTCTTTAGGTGATGAATGAAGGTCAAGCATGAATTAGGCAAGGAATGAATTAATGCTCGTCGGAGTCATTCAGTAAGCAGAGAGAAGGAACCAAAAAGGATCCAAAAGATCAAATGACATCATTAAGGTATACGAATAATAGGACTTTTTGAGAGTTAGCATTTAAGAGGAACTGTCCGAATGCTCCAACAATTACATGGTCCATAATAAAAAGATGGAGCACTTGGGACCAGGAAAGATACCCTTCTTTGTCCTGTTTCTGTATAGCTTACAAAATATCTGGTTCTTATTATGTTATTATGGAGGTCGTCCACCCATATCTGCAATTCTTGGGTGAGGCACTCCACCCGCCATAGATCATAGCTGCCCTTGCATCTTCCCCATCTGGATTTTGGCCTGAAAAACCAAGGTAAAATATGGGTGCACAGAGGGTATGTTGTAATCAAGCACAATTTCTGACACCACTTGGCAGAGTTTGAACCAATATGACAGCTTTCACTTGAGTCCTAAATGAACAGTTTACCACCACTTTACATGAAATAGATAATACATCAATCCACCATCGACCTTGCCTTCTCTTTTGCTTTCCATTTCTGTAGAAATAAAACAAATATAGACACCCTGAAAAAAACAACACCAGAACGAAATGCAAGGCTTTGAATACATCCTTGCCAGCCTTTTTATTTCCAGTTGTGTGTCCTGTGTCCTAGAATCCGTAATAATGTAGAATTTATCTTGCTTCCCTGCTCTGTTAAGACATGGCAACCCAAATGACAGAGTGAACCTAGCAGTAAACCTAACAGCTTCTTTCTGTGCGCTGCTGACCCCTATTGCTCCACAGTCATGCTGAAAACATTATCGCCTTTCTGTGCCAGGAGGCCTTTCTTGCTCCCTGTTGTTTTCTCTCAAGATGTATTGTACTGTGTGTATCCCGTGTTTCCATTATCAAGGTTGGCAGGCATGGAACAATGCCTGTAAATGATTTGTTTAAAAACATTGCCCAGAGCCTGTTGGGTCTGGCAAAAATAAGCCACAAGGTTGTGGGTTTTGTTACACAACAGACAAGCATAAACATGCAAACAGAAAGAGCAACTCTGCAGTCTGAGTACTTCCATTCTACCCTGCTCTGCTCCTTGTCCGCTTGTTCCATTAACTGACAGTCAGTTTGTATTTCATTGTACCTGCCTCTTGATCCTTTGGCTGAAATCCTTTTTGCATTAGGGGTGGCGTAAAGTTGCACCTGTGGAAGTTCAAAGGGATTACGCCCAGGTGAGACCATTCACCTGCTTGCTCGGTGACTCCTGAACAAATCATATAACAGACTGTGCAACTGTGCCCCTGGAATTGCTTCCAGGAACAGCTGGATAGCTCAGTGATTTAGGCATCTGGCACAGGTTGAGAGTTTGATTTCCCTCCTTGACACAGGCCGGACTTGATGATCCACATGGTCTCTTCCAACTCTGTAGTTCTACAAAACTTCTAACTACGCAGGCTTTTGGTCACTATATTCTATTATGCCTATACAAAGTCAGACTTCATCAAACCCAATCCCAAAGTCAAATGATTAAAACAGACATCATTCCTTTTAGTAACAAGAAGAGAGGAGCACAAAATGATTTTTTTGTTTCATTTTTCATTTTTCATTTTGTTTCCTAACGAAACAAAAAATGGAGTAACTTTTTTAAAAAATGAAACAAAACAAGCTCAGAATTTTTGTTTCATTCTGTTTTTTTTTTACCAGTGGCCAATCAGCTGGAGGGAGCATCCAGCAGGCTCCACGTGCCAGCTGATTGGTGCTTGCCCCACACACCAGCTGATCGGTGCTTAGGGGGGGCAGCTGGCAGGGCTCCACACACCAGCTGATTGGTGCTTCGAGTTACCCAGCAGGGCCCTGTGCACCAGATGATCAGTGTTTTGGGGGCAGCCAGTCACCACCTGGGGACCCCCTGGTGCCGATTGAGCCATTTTTAAAAGCGTCCCTCTGAAAATGGTCAGGATGCCAGGTCAGTGGCTCCAAGACATTTTAAAAACCCTGCGCCTTTTCCCCGATCAAGCAAGTTCGGGGAAATGAATAACAAATAAAAATAAAAATAAAAAAATTGTTTAGTATGAAACAACCCCCCCAAAATAAACGAAAAATGAAACTAGATGGAATTCTTCCATTTCGTGCCCATTTCTAGTAACAAGCTCACATCATGAATTGTGACATGACTGTGAGTAATGAATGACATGGCTGTAGCTGAAATAGGACCACTGAGAAAAATGGGATGTGTCAAAAGCACAGAGAAGAAGCATTGCAAAAATGTCTTTTAAAAAGGAATTTCCAAAACAAAAAACAACAGCTTCCCCAGTCTGCATAATTATAGGGCTGGCCATGTAGCAAGGACAGGTCAAAAGTAAACCAGATGTGTAGCAATAGAAACCATATTTTTACAAAATACCGTGGAAGCCCCCCTTCCCCCATTTCCTTGTGAGTGTGGATAGAATGATGGACTAGGACTCAGGAGGCCTGACTTCAAATCCCCGGTTGGCCATAAAAACTCACTGGGGTCTCGGGAACTGGCAATACCTCTCCTTAAATATCTCTCTTACCTTGAAAGGCCTATTAGATGGATTCCGACTTGACAACCCAGAACAACCACAGATGTAGAAGTAAAATAAATGAAACTTGGGGAGACCTAGCTTTAAGGAAATAATTTATTCTTGGCATTTCTCTCATTTAGGGAATCTAACTTGCAACAAGTTTGCAGATGCTGCTTATATACTCTCTGTTTACCAAAATAAGATTTGAATTGCAGAAATGAAATTAGAACTGCAATGTGTTGCTCTGAATAAAAATTAATCCCACAGAATCTTTCCCCTGAAGGGGATAGTACAACCTGCAAAGTTGTTAACTTGGAAGTTTTCCTAATTCACTGACAATAACCATACAAGCAAATGTCAATATTAGATGCAGAAAAAATGCTTCCTGTTTGCCTTTTAAATGATAAAAAGGTGTGCTGTAAGATTCAGGTATATCGTTCTGGAATTTGTATTTTCATTCAAGCTATCCTGATCTCATTACATTAGGCAAACACTATACCAGAAGAAAGTGGATGGTGTAAATATCTCTAATATTATTCATGAATTTTTTCTTACTGCTGTGGGCTAAAAATATGCTACAGATACTTTCTTCGAAATAACCTTGTTTAAGTTATTTCATTGTATTTCTATATATTTTCATTACTATTTAAGAGGCTTTGATATACCTCAATGAATATGATTTAATAGACTTCTTTCCTTACTTTTTATCTAAGTTTTAGCTGTATTTTGTTTTCCCCCCTCCCATGTTCTCTTTCCATACTGTAGGTCTACTGTCACCAAATTCTATCACTGGCTAGAACTGCCACCTAACTTAACAAGTTTAGCCTTAGACAAAGTATAGTGTTTTAATATGACTTAAAAAAATCAGTTCATAAGTTATGACTACATTTTGCTGTGTCATCCACTTGGGGAAATGAGCCCATTAAATACTTTTTATAGGCTGTCTTGCAGTGTAATGCCACTAAAATTACTTGGCTGCTGAGAAAATAGGATTTGCTGGCAAAATGGTTCAAAGCATGGAAAGAGAGGCATACACATTGTGTACAGTAATGCCCTTTGTACCTTAGGGCACTGAACTGACCTTTAAAAATTATGCCTGTGAATATTCTCATTCATCCAGGTGATTTTATCTGGAAGTTGAGTCATGGCAACTGGATTTCTTTTTCTTGAGAGATAGAAACGTTTCGCTGCTCATCCAAACAGCTTCATCAGTCTGAAGAAAGCTAGTTGCGAGTCTTCCATCTTATAGTCACCCTGGTCTGAAATAGGCTCATAAGATGGATAATGGCCTGAATAGGCTTCTTAGGTAGACAACAGTCTCAATAGCCTTAAGCTGAACAACGGCCTAAGCAGGTGCTGAAACCCATAAAGTATGGGTCATTAGCTATGGCCTTGGTGGTGAAGGCTTTTTGATTTGTCTGGGTATTGTTGAAAGCACAGCCTGATAAGTAGCAGATAGACTGTGCTTGAGGCCCCCATATCTGTTGAGAGATGGGTTTTCAATGCTCACATGAATACCTTCCCTGACCATCCATGTGGGAGGAGAGAGGAGACACGGGAGTAGAATTGTTTTACTTAAACACAGGGAAACTTAGTTTTACCCGTGACCTCACTCCTGACCTCAAAATATTTTAAAGTTTTTGACAGCAGGAAGATGAAAGTGCTGAGCACTCTTGAACCCCTCTTTCAAAGCATGGCACTGAAACTCAATGATTGCATATTGCAGGTAAGTGTTTACATCATAAAAGCACCTAAGATCCAAAAATTGCATAATTTAACTTTGCTTAGAATTTAAACATTGACAAGTGAAATGCTGCAATCAAACAACCGAACTTCCAAATGACAGCTGGTGGCAATTGTACTCGGTCTTCCCTGCCTCTATGTATGGCATACAACTTTAATAAGAAAGAAAAGAAATCAGGCATATTGCTGAACTGCAAACACACCATTTCCAGATTCCATCGGGGGGATCTAATCTGATTTGCTGTTTCATTTAAAAATTACTACTCAGTGCCAATGACACATTTCGCTCCTAGGGAAAATAACATTTTCAGGGGGGGAGTGAATTTTCACCAGGAGCACCAGGTAGAAAGAAAGGACTACATCCCTCTATTCCATGCAGTGTACCCACACCTGATTGTACACATAAAGAAACAGTCAACCCTGAGCACAATGTAAGCCTAGCAAATTATTTATAATAATAAGCCTGGATTCACAATTTTCCCTGCCTAATTCAAACTTTCCTCATTTAGCAATTTAGTTCAGATAGAAAACATTATTTTATATTTGCAGAACCAGGAAACCTTGGTAACCTCATTGAATCAGTGGAGATTAGTCCTTGGTATCAACCTCTGACATTGAATTTTTAATCCTTTTGAGAAGTGCAATATACTCATCTGTACTGTTGTCCGGAAGATGAACCTGACTGGCATAATCGATTCTCAATCATTTGGAGAGAGATATGGAAAATACATTTAGCTAACGTAACCTCTATATTACAGCTGTGAAGCATTTTGAACCTGTTGTGAGGTCATGGGCAGAGAGCTGGCTAGCCAGTTACATAGCCTAAAGAGGTCTAATAGAAATTCATTATGTCAGCAGGCATTGTTCTACACCTTGCTCCACAATTGTCAACTTTGAGGTTCCTGAATGTCCAATGCAAAATGAAACAGGATTCCTATACTGTACTGCCACATGGCACAGTGGTTAAACTGCAATATTGCAGCCAAAGTTTTGCTCATGACCAAGGTTCAATCCCAGGGAGCTTTACTAATTGTAAGAAGAAGGAAGAATTTAAAACCTGTGCACATTTTCATGTGAACAGGTTTTAAATTTATGTTGAACACCCAATACTGAACTCCACTGATGATCAGTGTAGCATTGAATAACATCTGGGAAGCGGAGATATAATGGCATTCTCAATCTCTTCTGGTTCCTCAGTCAATCTGCTCCTATAGAAATTTTTCGAATCTACAGTGGTACCTCTGCTTACCAGTTTAATCCGTTCCAAATGCATGCTCTTAAGTTGAACAACGCTTAAGTAGAGCAGCCCTATCTAAATAAATAAATAAATAAATAAATAAATAAATAAATAAATAAATAAATTGGGGAAAAAATGTAAGTAGAACAGAGCGCATCTAAAATCTGTAAGGCAGCACTTAAAATGCCAACAGTTTTTCGCTGTTAAGTCGAATTTCTCTTAAGTCGAGCAGCTCGCATTTGTAAGTCCCCTCATTATATCAAATACTTTCATCTTGCGTGTCATTCCTTTCTTTAGCCATTTTGTCATCAAATGTTTGCCTTAGGAGACACAAAGTAAATGGGGCTCATATTGAGTTGCTTCTGCAGTAACTTGTTCCTTGCAAGCAAAGGAAAGCCAGAGATTTCTGTGGTAGGCATTTGGCACAATATAGCAATGGGATAGCAAGGGAAATGGTTATTGGGAAGACAAGGGAAAAGATGGGGCATATATTGATGCTGAAAACAAAATGTACTAGCAGATAGGTGCTTACAACATTGTCTCTAGGGGTGGTTCTCAACCTGTGGGTCCCCAGATGTTCCTGGACTTTACAGATTAACTTTGAACATCTGGGGCCACACATGAGAGTGTAGCAAGGGCTACACCTTTTCATTCCCCCCCCAGAAAGCAAAGTGTTCTCCTTATATACCCCCCACACTTACACACTCTCATTTTGCTGACCTCATTGGCCCCCCCACACACACACATTCATTTTGCTGACCTCAGAAGGATGGAAGGCTCAGTCAACCATGAGACAGTGTCTGCAAGTTTTGAGTTGACAAGTGGAAATAAAATATTGAAGGCAAGCTGTCATTTATTAAATGACATTGCCCCAAGATGAATAGATTGGGGAATAAAATAGTCCAGGGTAGACCTCGTCCACGATGTGATCATAGCTAGAGAGATACACTTGTGGACTTCAGGATAAATCACCCCTGTCTTCTCCTTACAGGATAGAACTGCACGGAAAACTGATTGGCTTTCAGTTGTTCCTTGAACCAACATACAGGCAGGGTGAATTGTACAAAACAGAGGGAGGGAGGGAGTGATCAGAGCCACATAGTATTTTTATATGTGATGTAAGTCACACCGTCATAGTTATATTTGCATTTTATGAATTTATTTAAACTTTTAGCACCAATTTTACGAGAGGCACACTTTTAAGGTGGTTTACCAAGTTGATCGAAATAGAGGCTCTTATTACAAAATCAATAGTAAAACAGGCAGCACCTGAAAGCAAGCACAAGGGCATTCCATCCCCCACAAGTAATTTTTGAAGGTGTCGGGAGTGGAGTGCCTACTGAAGTGATGATCTCCAATGAAGCGGGGATGGACAAGCTCCAGAGTTTCAAAGACCATTTCTCCAGTTCCAGGACTTTCTAAGACCTGCATAATCCCAGCAGATAAAAACAGAAATGTCTCAAAGTGCTTAAAGAAAATCAAAGCCTGCATTTTAGAATAGAAACAAAGGTCTAGATGAGTGGTTCTCAACCTGTGGGTCTCCCGATGTTCCTGGACTGCAGCTCCCAGAAATCCTGGCCAGCTCAGCTAGTGATGAAGACTTCTGGGAGTTAAAGTGCAGAACATCTGGGGACCCACAGGTTGAGAACCGCTGGTCTAGATCCATTTGGTAGTACCACCTGAAGCAGACCCATGGGTTGAACAGAATTCACATAAACATTAAGCTAACCATAAAGCCGTTGACTCGGTTACTGTATTTTAGTTGTACCTAGTAATCCAAATTTGGATATGTATAGATCAGGCATGTCCAAACTTTGACCTTCCTGATGTTTTGGACCACAACTCCCAGAATTTTAAAATTAGATTGCCAATGGCAAAGGACTGTGGGAGTTGTAGTCCAAAACATCTGAAGGGCAAAAGTTTGGACATGCCTGGTATAGAGGATAAATAAATAGTCGTCCGTGGATTGTTATTGTTGTTGTTGTTTGTTGTTGTTGTTGTTGTTTTGGCTATTTTAGAGGATAATTGGATAAGGTATGGTTTTCCTATTTTTGAAGATTTTCTTAAAATGATTTTTTTATTCCTGTGAAGATAACTGCTTTGAGGGTATGCAGCCAGGAGGGCTCTCCATTCTCAGCTGTGCTACAGAACGTAGGAAGGTGTTCATCTAAAGTCCAGTGATATGTGTAACTATCCCTTGGCCCACATTCATGAGTCCTAACCCTTTCCCATTCTTTCTTTACAAAAATGCTTTTAAAATATCCAAAATAATTTTTGAAAAATTGTTTTAATATTCTCAGTTGTAGGTGACAGGTCTCCTAAAAATGCCCCCATATCCCCTAAAAACAACAAAAAAGGACTTTCTGAGGATTTTTTTTTAAAAAAAGTAGAAGTGGCTGTGATATCAAGGATGCTGCAGTAGGACATATTTAGCCTTATTGATGACCTATGCCCCATGTCCCCATGTCCTTCTTGTGCAATAGAATTGTAAGATGCACAAATCTTCAAAGGTCATTCAGTATGATTTGTCAAACTCTGTCAATATAGACAATTCACTGCTATCTTGCAGGCTGACTAGAAAAAAAACACACAAAGATCATTCAAAGATAGAAGCTTCCAGCAGATGTGGGGTTTCATATATTGATTTAGAATTATGAATGGTTCAACACAGACATCCAGAATCCCAGCTGAGTAAGTTGGTCTAGTTTGTTTTGCTTTTACAGGAATGTTTGTAGTGTGATCTGGTAACACATGTGCAACTACCAAATCCACTGAAGAAATGATTTTTTTATAGATTTCAACATATTATAAACAGTTGCATGAATCAGGACTTGTTCATAAAATATCAGCTCTAGAACTGAAGGAATCGCCTGAAAATTTTATTTTCTCACATTTTATGATGTGAGAAATGCATTGTTGGAAGAATTATGAGCTACAGAAAATCACCCATGTTACTTTTCCAAATGAAATGCATGGTTACAGTTCTGTTTCAAAATGCACGACATCCATCTTCCTTATCTTTTTAAAAACTGAAAATCCATAAATAACCAGTATTATACAGTTAATCTGTGAACCTCTGGGCTTTACAAAAAGCCCTAATTACTGTCATTGTGTACCAATCAATACATTAAAAGAACCTCATAGACAGCCCTGCTAATTTCTGAAATCAATTTCATGGCAAGAAAATACAACTGCAATGAATATTCATATTTGAGTGCAAAGGTTAATTCATGCTGTACTTGTGTTATACTGGTCTAATTAACTACTGCAAGCAGCTTTTGAAGGTATGTTGTCGATTCTATGTGCTGGGTTCAATGGACTGAAACTCAATTGCATTCCTCTTTTAAAAAGCTAAATGCTAAAACAGATTAATCTTGACTTGCTTTTTATGGCAGACAGAAATGCTAAGTACAGCAAAGATGTTAAACAAGATGAGGTTGCTCCTTCAGTTCTTCTTCTTTCAACAGATGTCTCCATCTCTACCCTTCTCCATTTTCAGAAAGACTGCTATTATACATCAATGAAGAACGAGGATTTTCAAATAATTTTTTTTGGCTGGCAGTCCAAGATGTTAAGTGATGGACTTTTTAAAAATACTGCTCTCAGAATCATCTTTTGTCTTTCATGTAAAACAGTGCATATAAATCACTGTGGGCAGGATTACCCAACAACATAAAGTACTGTACAAGCCATAGAGGAATGCTGGGAGATTTTTTTGTTTTAAAAGATCCCACCGTCATGCTGAGGGGAGTCCAACTTAGAAATGACGACCTTAGAATGGAGTCAGTTTGCTGGGTGGATGGCTTCCATTCAATGATAGTCCCTGTGTCAGTACTGTGAAAAAAGATAAAGTCTGCATTGGAGTCAAGAAAGGTAATGTTATTGCACAAACCTGTTATGGAAGTATGCACCATCTGGACTTGTGGTCCCCACACTTCAAAAGTAATACTCTAAAACACCAAAAGGTGCAAAAAAAGATTCTCTGTAGTCCTCCCCCCATCCCCTTTGACAGCTTTTCGAAGGAACAAAAACCTATATGATGAACTTAAAATCAGTTCAAGGACCTACCATTAATACTTAAAAGAACAGAGAATACCCTAAACCAGTGGGCTGTCTTTGCTCATGGCTGTTTTTACTTACTGGCAACTGACTGCAGCTCACCAGGGCAGTACAACTGGCATATCAATGGGACCACTGCCTGCAATTTCACTTACCCAATGTTTGGTGTGTGTGTGTGGGGGGGGGAGATAAAAAACAATAATACTTCACTGCCTTTAAAGAGTAGAGTGGACATGCCCAATTTGTTTCTTCATATTTTTTAAATTGCAAATGGCTTCTTGTTTCTGAATACTCTTAATCTTGACTCATTAGCCTCCCCCTCCCCCTGTACTCTTCACCTTCTATTCACAGCCTCAGAACACGTACACTGTGATAACCATCACAAGTCTGGCGATACCATCCTGTTTGGCATTCAGGGACTGATGGAACATATTTCAAATACCTGGAAAGGCTACAGAGGGTTAAAAGTGATTGTGCTTTTTAAACAATGGGATTTACATGCTTCAGAGAGTTCCTTTCTCTTATCGCTCTGAAAGGAATTAATAAGTTGGAGACGTCTGGCTCAGAATGGTAGCTTGATTGCATGCCTTTTTATTAAGCAGCTGAGGTGTGAGGAGACTGTGGGGCCTGATAGATTTTTATACCCTGCTCGTTTGGAACCTGACCTGACTTCTCTCCCTCTGTATCCTTAAACCTCTTATTCCTAACCTTACAAGCAACCTCTACAAGTGATAAATGGGTATGTATGCCTAATGATATTTTCAATAATAATAATTAGCCTCTCTTGCTAAAATGAAAAACAGAAAGACAGAGGGGGGCTTTTTAAAGCTCCTTTTTTACTGCTACTTTTAAAAAGAGTTTTTGGTTGTTGTTTTTTAAAAATGAAGATAAATACGACAGAGCAAGGATGGGTGGGATACAGAGCAGCTGTATTGCATTTTTATCAGCCCTCACTATTATATGGCCCTCACGATTGAAAGAAAAATCATTTATACTATTATTTTCTACCATTTTCTCATATATTATAATAATTTATAAGCATTCTGTTCCCTGAAACCTAACCAGAGAGCTGCTTCAAAATAGCTCTCTAGTAACCAGCAGATTGCATTTATGAGCAGAAATCCTGGACACAGGCCAAGGTTGAAGACCAATCTGACACAAAAGTTATTGTGACTATTTCTTAGATAAGTGAGGAGCACTAGTATCCAAGTCAGAAAGGTGCCAGATGTCAAAACCTGCACACACGGATTAACCGCAAGCATTGTTGGAATTTGGGGCAAAGAGGATTGCTATTTTCTGCTGAACTATGTTACTTACAAGTTTTCTGTAAAATCTATACAACCGCATGTGTAGAGCTGAGTCTTGTATGTTATTTTTAATTTTTTTAATAGTTTTGTGTTTTCTTCTGTTTTAAAATTCTTTTTATTCTTTTCTGATTTTCCTCTACTAGCATCAATTATGTGATTGCTTTTTGGCACAATACTTTCAGAATAAGATATTTTCAAGATGTTCTCAAATATTAAGGAATAAAATACTGCGACCTCAAACCTGTGAAGGTTGTTTCATTCATGTATAGCACTGGGACTACAACTCGGTCCTACAGTCAGAAAGTGTTGATTATATGTGCCTCAGTTTTTTTAAAACAGGTCCTTAACAGAGGATAAAAGAACCAGCATGACATTATTTTTCCTTTTCTCAGTTTTTTAACAGTAAAACTTGGGATGCTGGGAGCTAGAGTCCAGCAAAAACTGGAGGGCCACACAGTTACTATATAATAGGTTCCCAACCTGGGGGTCAGGACCCCCAAGAGCATTGTAAAGTGTTTTCTGGGAGGTCACCATGGCTGTTTTTAGTTCATATTCAGCTTTTGATCTACAACAATTCCAAGATCTTTCTCATTTGTAGTATTAATGAGCCAAGCTTCCTGCATCTTGTAACTGTGCATTTTTCCATCTACTTGTAAATGAAGAACTTTGCACTAATCCCTGTTAAACTTCATTCTGTTGTTTTCAGTCCAGTGCTCAAGCCTACCAAGATCTTTTGAATTTTGTTCCTGTCTGATCAAGTAGTAGCTATTCCACCTGATTTATGTCATCTGCAAATTTGATAAGTATTCCTTGGCCCACACATCCAAGCCCTTAATAAAAATGTTGAAGAGCACTGGGTCCAGGACTGGTCCTTGTGGTACCCCTTCTTACCTCCTTCCAGTTTGAGAAAGTGCCATTGATAAGCACTCTCTGAATATGATTATGTTATCTACTATTTATCCATCTGATTGTTGTTCTATCCTGCTCAGACCTAGTTTGATAGCTCATAGGAAAATCATGGGTCACTTTATCTAAGGCTTCATTTCTCAAGAAAACACCCCAAGAAAGATATTTTACATTAACTTCTTCCTCTAGCATGTAGAAACCTAGCCTTTTGCTAGCTAGATAGAGAAAGTACATAAGGCGTATTGGGGGAAGAGGGGTTCTCTTGGTTAAATATACTTCAAAGTTGGCCTAGGTAATGGAGAAGTAAGGAAGAGTATAAAAATGACAGTTTGAGGAGATCATTGAAAAATGATTTAAATCTGAAGTAATAAAAATAAAAAAGGAAACTATAAGCAAAATATATAAATTATGATCAGGATACACATGGGCTAAAAGATCAATGGCAGGAAGATTTGATTAATGAAATAATTGGTGATGACGAAAGTTCCTGTGGAGCAAGAGAGTTATGAAGACTAGGTCTGTAAGCAGTAGGGAAACTGTTCCAAGGTAGTGTGAATATGGTATTTAACACCAGTGAAAATGAATATACTGTATTGAATAAGAAAATATAATCTCTGTGCCAAAGGTGTAAAAAAGAAAAAGAAAAAGAAAAAGGGACATATTTGCATATGTGGTGGTTATGTGATATAAGGAGGGAAGAATGGACAAGAGTTTTCAAAGAAATTAGGGGGAAAACTGGAATGGATATTCAAATCCTCATTGATTGCTTTACTTGCTGATTGCAGGTCATGACAGTCAAATGAAGAAGGACGAGAAGGGCTTAATTACTGACAGTAATAGTGCAAAGGTTTTTATTTGCAAAGAATTGGCAAATTGATAACCAAATTCATATTGAGGAATGGTACAGTAGGGTCTTAGCAATTAATGCTAATAAAGCTGTGAAATGAAAGTAACAAGAGGTTTATCACAAAGAATTTTTTTAAAATATGGAATTTATTTCTTGAATACAGTGGAACCTTGACTTACATACTGCTTGACTTACATCATATTTGACTTGCATCAAGAAGGGGCCTGTTTGACTTGAGTCGCAGGCTTTGACTTACATCTCGGAGCCTCGGCGCAAGGCACCGTTATTGGGCGGCAGCCACAACCCAGCATTGCGGCTACCGCCTCCAAATTGCTCCTGCCTTCTTCCCCTCCTCCGGCAGCGGCGGCTTCGGCGAGGCCAGCTCAGAGCACCTGGAGCTGGTCCTCGGCCTCATCGAAGCCGCCACTGCTGCCGGAGGAGAAGAAGGGCCGGGAGCTCGGGGCTGGCCTCGCTGGTTAGACAGTCAGCTCAGTCTTGTAAAAAATCTGGCTGCCGAAGTCTGGTCCACAATGGAAGCATTTTAGTTGGGGAGCTGTACAGTTGTGGGACTCTAATGGTAACCATAGAGTTGTTCAGGACTTGGAACGTCAGGTTAAAAATCAGTAAAACTTAAATGTTAGACATTGTTGCTATGGACATTAAAAAGTGGAGGCATATAACTTGTGGACTATAATTCCACTGCCGCCTCCTCTCTTTGAAGAGACATTTCATTTACATCCCCAGAAGGAATCTCCTATCCCAGTCAAATTTGTGTTAAATTGCTGTTTTCGGGGGTCTTTTTCATCATCTAGAACAGATTATTCCACTTCCCCATTACTTTCTATGGGAAACGTTCATTTGACTTAAGTCATGTTTGACTTAAGTCTAGACCACTGGAACGGATTAATGACGTAAGTCAAGGTTCCACTGTATGTGATTTGGAAAGGGAAGGTATATATACTGGGAAAAGAATCAATGTGTTTCTGTAAAGGAAATAAATAGAGTGTAATGAAAGCAATTTAAAAGCAGAATCTAGTTCGAAAGGTGAAGGTGGCACAGGTGAAGTAAATATGTATAAGAGAAATGAACAAATGTAAAGCTATATAAATGTGGTTTTGGTTTGGTTTAGGTTGGTTTTGATACAATAAAAATCCAAGAAGAAGAAGAAGATGATTCTGATGAAGAAACCTACCCTTTTGCTTCCTAATCTCCAGGAGTAGATGGAACTCCAAATATTAATTTTTTAAACTACAGATATTTTCATCTAATTGGATATATTAAAAATTACCCAAATACACCATTATTTGGTGAATTCTGAATATTCCCAAGTCAGAATGCACATCCCTAGTGATTAACACACTTTGTGTTCTTGCTAATTAGTATTTGTTCCCGTGCTCTTTTTTAAATGTAAAAATATATTAAGAACAGTATAATGAGTAGTGGTCCAAATATTGGACTAAAATCTAGGAGACCTGGTTCAAATCACCAATCAGTTATGGAACTCAATGGGTGACCTTGTGGCGGTCATGTTTCTCAGCTTGATCTAATTCGCAGAGCTATTGTGAAGATAAAATGAGGAAAAGTTAAACAATGTGAAATATGTTATTCACATAAGGAGGAATGCTTTAAAGAGCAAAATGAAGAAAATAAACATATTTCTTCAGTTTATTGTTTAGAAGTTCCCATTGTGTTTCAGAACATAATGGTCAAAATCCTGTTGCTTCATGTAAATTACAAATAAATCAACGGGCCTACTCTAGTGTTATTTACTGTGGATTAGGGCTATTGTTTGCTTCATCAAAGGCAAGTTTAAATTAGAAGGGAAGAGTAACTGAACACATACTAATGCTTACCTGAATACAACTAGATCTTTGGTCATTTGTTTTGTGAGGTGTGGTTTATTAGCACTAATTTAACCTTCTGAGCAGTAGTAGAGAAAGAAAGATGGAAGGCAGATTTCTGTTGAGAAAAGAGATATTCTGGATGCTCAGATTGAACAGTTTGTCATTGAGGTTTCAAACAAAGACTTTGGATACCCATCTTTATTAGAACAACAGTCCTCCTCTCTACCTTCTAGTCTTTCCTAGATTTGTATCTTCACCCCTGGTGTACTCTGATATTTTTTCTGAGTTAAGAAGTCTGTTTGTATGCTCAATAAGCAATCTGTACCTAGGGTCAGTCTAAGGACCTACACCTGAGTTAAAAGGGGCATAAAAAGGGTAAATATCTGCATTGTTTTTCTGTTTTCTCAGACAGCAACAGAGTGTGCAAAAGTGGCATCAGGTTAATAAAACTCTCTTTCATTGCATAGCATGACGGAATGTGGTTAATGAGAAAAGGGAATGTTTCGTCTTGCACAAAGAAGGCACGTATAGGAGGTTTCCTATTGTCAGGGAGAAGGGATCGGTTACTTCTTTTAATTGTGTTGTTTTGCTCCCTATGCATACATTTGAAAAAGTGAATATAAATTTAAAAACTGACACACCACAGTAACCTCTAGCTTTTCATCATTTATGGATTTTTAACAATCTATAATGACACTGCTAATTTTCAATAGTAGTCTATTTTCAACAGTTTTACATTTATTTCAATTTATCATTTGCTCAATGAAGGAAAGTTTGTATCTCAAAATGTACTGGATGTTGGTGAGAAATAAACAGGCATTTTCAAAAACAGGTATTTTTATGTATGTGTGTTTTAAATATATCATGTTTTGCTGTCTGTCATGCAACAGCCAACCAGGGATGGGAATTAAAAAGTTTTTAAAGTAATAATTAATACTGAATCAATAAGCAATTGATAATTGAAAATAAATTAATATGTAGGACCATATGCATTTATTTATTTATTTATTTATTTATTTGTTTATTTATTTATTTATTTAGTTTTCACCCTGCCTTGCTGCTACATAGGCACTATTCTGGGTGCCTTACAAATGGCAAAAAGCCAGTCATTACACTAAAGAGCATAAATGTAAAATAAAACAATATAACACTAAATCTTTCCTTTGGTTCCCTCTTCTATTTGTTGCAGATCTTATTTGTTTAATTACTGACATTGTTTATTATATAACAAACTAAGTAACTGCAATAACTCTTGAACATGATAAACTGGGAAAAAAATTAAACCCAACATCATAAACTAGCAGTAACGTACAATTTCAATATAAATTTAAGGATGCTCAGTCAAAACCAAGCTATTTTCAATAAGACCCTGAATCCTGGATAAATAATGAGATCTAGGAACTTGCAGTGTAATGAGGTCAGCATCACTACCAACTAAGCCTCCATTCAGTAAGGGGTTCTGTTAAACCCAAAAAGCCCATGCTTTGCCTCTTAATGGTGGATTACAAAGTAGATTCCCCTGAATACATCATTGATAATTCTTAGGCTGCTGCATAAAAAGGTAAAGCTTCCTCCCGCACATGTGTGCTAGTCGTGTACGTCTCTAGGGGTGGTGCTCATCTCTATATTCAAGCCAAAGAGTCAGTGTTGTGCAAGTCTATGGCCACGTAGCCAGCATGGCTGCAAGGAAACACTGTTTCCTTGCAGCCATGCCACTTTTTACAGTGGTACCTATTTATCTACTTGCATTTTACATGTTTTCGAACTGCTAGGTTGGCAGGAGGTGGGGTTATCAGCGGGAGCTCACTCCGCTGCGTGGCACCCAGGATTTGAACCGCCGAGCTGCCGACTTTGCAGCCGACAGCTTTCTGAGCCTTAGTCTGCTGAGCCACCATGCTCAGGAGTAGAGATGGGCACGACTTAGCGGTATTCCCGTTTCCGTTTCCGTTACTCGTTTCCGTTACTCTACGGAAACAGTAACGGGAATCACTGCCCCAGACTTCGAGCTCGAACCGACGAACGAACAATTTGGTCTGATTTGTCGTGCTCGTTACTTGCATCGCGCAATGCCAAGCGGCACAGAAAAAAAGTTTTTAAAAGTTAAAAAAAAAACCGATTCCCGGCCCTAAAAGTAGGCGAAAACTGTCTGAGGGCACCTACCAGGCCAGAAGGGTGTTTTATTTGGGGGGGGGGTTCCCCGCCCCCCTCTCCTTGGCTATTGCTACTGCTCCGCTGCTGGTACCAGGCTGGGAGGGCGCATCCATTTGCCATGCAGTGCGGGGGATCCAAAATGGCGACCGCAATATTTTTTTTGAAATCGTTGCCCAAAACCCCACCAAAGCACCACAGAAACATGCGAAAATTAGCTATTTTAAATGCTTGAATTTTTACAGTAGCAGCAGTGGGTTTTTCTTGCAAAAAAAAGTCTCCGTTGATTTTATTTTATTTTATTTTATTTTTATTTTTTACACCTGCACATTTGCAATGATGGGCTCGCCCATGGGAGTGGACCATGCAAAGTTTTGGAGCCATTCCACCAATCGCATGGCCAGGTTTTGCTGACTGTACCAGGCTGGGAGGGCGCATCCATTTGCCATGCGGTGGGGGGGGGATCCAAAATGGCGACCGCAATATTTTTTTTGAAATTGTTGCCCAAAACCCCACCAAAGCACCACAGAAACATGCGAAAATTAGTTTTTTAAATGCTTGAATTTTTACAGTAGCAGCAGTGGGTTTTTCTTGCAAAAAAAAGTCTCCGTTGATTTTATTTTATTTTATTTTATTTTATTTTTTTACACCTGCACATTTGCAATGATGGGCTCGCCCATGGGAGTGGACCATGCAAAGTTTTGGAGCCATTCCACCAATCGCATGGCCAGGTTTTGCTGACTGTACCAGGCTGGGAGGGCGCATCTATTTGCCATGCGGTGGGGGGGGATCCAAAATGGCGACCACAATATTTTTTTTGAAATTGTTGCCCAAAACCCCACCAAAGCACCACAGAAACATGCGGAAATTAGCTATTTTAAATGCTTGAATTTTTACAGTAGCAGAAGTGGGTTTTTCTTGCAAAAAAAGTCTCCGTTGATTTTATTTTATTTTATTTTATTTTATTTTATTTTTTTACACCTGCGCATTCGCAATGATGGGCTCTCCCATGGGAGTAGACCATGCAAATTTTCCACCAATCGCATGGCCACTTGGCCAGGTTGACCACAGAGACTTCTGGGATGTGCCAATCGGGGATAAACAGCCCACTAATCGTAGCCCAAACCCGAACCCTAACCCTAACCCATACGCCAGTACACTGTCCTTCTAAGTGGGTCAGAGAGGCACCCAGATGCACCCCAATACTCACCGTAACCTCACCCGTAACTAGCCTAACCCTAGCCGTTGCGCTAAGCCGTCTTAACCCTAAGCCAGATCTACTTGCATTGCACTACATGCAAGTACGTGAGACACAGCGGGTGCAAAGAGTCTGCCAGTCCGTCACTTGTGGCTCTGGCTGACTCCTGCAGCTCCCTCCAGGAGCCCGCTACCCCCTCCCCAAACCAGTACTAACGACAACGAAAAAACGAAAAAACGAACCGACTAATTTTTGCAAATTTTCGCGAAAAACGGAAACGAGCCGAAACGGAACCGGCCCGACTAACGACAACTCGAAAATTTTTTTTTTCAAGTCGTGCACATCTCTACTCAGGAGACATATCCTCTGTGACCCACTCTGAGAGCCGCTTTGACCTAAACATAAGAACATAAGAACATAAGAACATAAGAAGAGCCATGCTGGATCAGGCCAAAGGCCCATCTAGTCCAGCTTCCTGTATCTCACAGCGGCCCCACCAGATGCGTTTGGGAGCGCATGAGACTAGATATCTGTCTCCTGATACCACTCCCCTGCATCTGGCCCTTGAAGTACCCTGGTTTAAAGCCTAGAGATTACACATCTCCATCATGGTTTGTAACCCGTGATGGACTTTTCCTCTAGGAATCTGTCCAATCCCCTTTTGAAGGCATCCAGGCCAGATGCCATCACCACATCCTGTGGCAGGGAGTTCCATAGACTTACAACACGCTGGGTGAAAAAATATTGTCTTTTGTCAGTTCTTACTCTCACAGCACTCAATTTGAGTGTATGTCCCCTAGTTCTGGTATTTTGAGAGAGGGAGAAGAGCTTCCCTCTATCCACTTTACTCATACCCTGCATTATTTTGTATGTCTCAATCATATCCCCCCTCAAGCGCCTTTTTTCCAGACTAAAGAGGCCCAATTGTTTTAGCCTTTCTTCATAAGGGAGGTGCCCCAGCCCAGTAATCATTTTAGTCGCTCTCTTCTGCACCTTTTCCAGTTCCACTATGTCTTTCTTGAGATGCGGTGACCAGAATTGTACACAATACTCCAGGTGGGGCCTTACTATTGTTTTATATAACGGCATTATAATGTTGGCTGTTTTATTTTCAATCCCCTTTTTGATAATCCCTAGCATGGAATTGGCCTTCTTCACTGCTGCCACACATTGGGGAGACACCTTCATGGAGCTGTCCACCAACACACCAAGATCTCTTTCCTGATCCGTCACGGATAACTCAGAGCCCATGAGTTGATAGATGAAGTTTGGGTTTTTTGCCCCAATATGCATTACTTTACATTTGGTTACATTAAAACGCATTTGCCATTTCTCAGCCCACTCCCCCAGTTTGGAGAGATCCTTCTGGAGCTCTTCACAATCTTCTCTGGTTTTTACCA
The DNA here is from genome assembly GCA_037367245.1 of Phrynocephalus guinanensis. Classification (NCBI taxonomy): domain Eukaryota; kingdom Metazoa; phylum Chordata; class Lepidosauria; order Squamata; family Agamidae; genus Phrynocephalus; species Phrynocephalus guinanensis. The sequence goes on along the minus strand of CM074736.1, from coordinate 91,384,247 downwards.
CATGGAAAAGTTTTGTGTCATCTGCAAACTTGGCCACCTCACTGTTTATCCCTGTCTCCAGGTCATTTATGAACAGATTGAAAAGCACCGGTCCCAGGACCGAGCCCTGGGGCACACCGCTTTTCACTTCTCTCCATTGTGAAAATTTCCCATTGACACCTACTCTTTGTTTCCGGGATCTCAACCAGTTCTCAATCCATAAGAGGACCTGCCCTCTTATCCCCTGACTATGCAATTTTCTCAGCAGCCTTTGGTGAGGGACTGTGTCAAAAGCCTTTTGAAAATCCAGATAGACTATATCCACCGGTTCACCCAAATCCACGTGCCTGTTGACCTTTTCAAAAAATTCTAAAAGGTTTGTAAGACAAGATTTACCCTTACAGAAGCCATGCTGATTTTCTCTCAGCAAGGTTTGTTCTTTTATGTGTTTTAAGATTTTCTCTTGGATGAGGCCTTCCACCATCTTCCCTGGGACAGATGTAAGGCTAACCGGCCTGTAGTTTCCTGGGTCCCCCCTCCTTCCTTTTTTAAAAATTGGTGTGACATCTGCTATCCTCCAGTCCTCCGGCACTGTGGCCGTTTTAAGAGACAAGTTGCATATAACCGTTAAGAGATCTGCAATTTCATTTCTCAGTTCCCTAATAACCCTTGGGTGGATGCCATCTGGGCCCGGTGACTTGTTAATCCTCAATTTATCAATTAGTCCTAAAACCTCCTCTCTTTTAACCTGTATTTGATTTAATTCTTTAGTCAAGAGGGGCGGCTCAGGCAGCGGAATCCGCTCAAGGTCCTCTGTCGTGAAGACAGACGCAAAGAACTCGTTCAATTTCTCTGCAATGTCCAAGTCCTCCTTAACCTCCCCTTTTCCTCCCTCACCATCCAGAGGCCCAATTGGTTCTCTGGCAGGTTTTCTACTTCTAACATATTTAAAGAAGCTTTTATTATTACCCTTTATATTGCTAGCCATGCGTTCCTCAAAGTCTTTCTTTGCCTCCCTTATCATCTTTTTACATTTCTTTTGCCAGAGTTTGTGTTCCTTTTTATTTTCCTCATTTGGGGAGGATTTCCATTTACAGAAGGACCTCTCCTTGTGCTTTAGAGCCTCTCTAACTCCACTCGTTAACCATGCCGGTGTCCTCTTGGACTTAAATGAGCTCTTCTTTCTTTGTGGTATGCACTTGTGCTGGGCCTCTATTATTGTTCTTTTAAACAGGCTCCATGCACACTGAAGACATTGGATTCTTCTAACCCTCCCCTTCAGTTTCTCTCTAACTAGTTTCCTCATCTGAGGGAAGTTTGCCCTTCGAAAATCAAGGGTTTTTATGTCTGATTTGGTTGACACTCTTCCTCCGACATGCATGGCAAAGGTAATTGCAGCATGTCGGAGGCTCAGTGACATTCACATCCCTGACGAGGTCCTGAGTATCACACAATATTAGATCTAGAGTTGCCTGTTCTCGGCTGGGCTCCATGACAAGTTGCTCTAAGGCACAGTCATTCAGCAAGTCGAGAAACCCAGTTTCTCTTTCTTGCCCAGAGCTCGCATTGGCCCAGTCAATGTGGGGATAATTAAAGTCCCCCATGATTACTATCCTATCCCTCTTAGCCACCTCCATGATTTCTCTCCTCATTTCAAGGTCCCCCTCAAGTTTTTGATCTGGTGGACGATAGAATACTCCAACTATCACATCACTCTTTGGACCTGGTAGTTTAACCCACAGTGATTCTATGGCGGAGTCAGACCCTCTGTCAATCTCCATTCTGCTGGATTTTATGCCTTCTTTGACATAGATGGCCACTCCTCCTCCAACCCGCCCCTCTCTATCCCTTCTATAGATTTTATAGCCTGGGATTGCTGTGTCCCACTGGTTCTCCACATTCCACCAGGTTTCTGTTATGGCTATTATATCAATGTTATCCCTAGCTGCCAGATGTTCAAATTCTCCCATCTTTGCTCGGAGGCTTCGAGCATTGGCGTAGAAGCACTTGTACAGTGGGTCCCGCAACAGCTGCTGCCTTGTTCTTCTCCCCCCACAGCTTTTATTTTCAGTAGACGAACGGTCACATTCCGCTATTCTGCCAGTGTTAATACTTGCTATGTCATCTCTATGTGATTCTCTACCCTCTCCAACCTCATTCCCCGAGGATGAGGTGTTCCGAACCGGATGCCACACAGCTCCTGTCGGCTTTCCCCCAGTTATCAGTTTAAAAGCTGCTCTGCTGCCTTTTTGAGGTTGAGTGCCAGCAATCTGGTCCCATCATGATTCAAGTGCAACCCATCCCTCCTGAACAGGTTTGGCTTGTCCCAAAATGTTCTCCAGTTCCTGACAAATCTAAAGCCCTCCTCTCGACACCATCGCCTCATCCACGCATTGAGGCTTCTGAGTTCTGCCTGCCTGGCGGGACCTGCACGAGGAACAGGTAGCACTTCTGAAAATGCTACCTTGGAAGCCCGGGACTTCAATCTTCTACCTAGCAACCTGAATTTGGCTTCCAAGACTGACCGCTTGGCCTTCCCGACATCGGTGGTACCGACGTGTACCATGATCACTGGCTCCTTCCCAGTTCTCTCTAACAAGCTATCTATATTTCTGGTGATGTCTGCAACCTTTGCACCCGGCAGGCAAGTGACCATCCGGTTATCATGCTCCTCACAAATCCATCCCTCCGTATTTCTAATGATAGAATCCCCTAGCACAATGAGCTTCTCTCCTGCAGCCTGGTCATCAACATGTACCTGATCTTGTATCTCATCAATAGTGATGAGGGAGAGATCCTCCGGTGGAACCACTTCTTCCTCTATGTGTGCCTCATGAGGTGTGCTGAGGGAAAGAGCTTCAAATTGATTGTGCAAGATGAGACTCTCTGAGCGATGCCTTGGCCTTCTACTCCTTTGAGTCACATTCCTCCACCCATCCACCTCCTGAGTTGGGGGAGTGACTTCCTCCTCTGAAGTGTGCCCTGTCTTTTCTTGGACCTGGATAGTCTTTTCCGCTCTGTCCAGGAACTGCTCAAGCTCCTTAATATGTTGCTGGTCCACTATGCGAGCCTCTAGCTGCTGGACCTTCTCTTCCAATAGCGCTACCAGCTTGCACTTGCAGCAGATGTAGTTCTGCACACGCTCTGTCAAGATAACAAACATAGCACAAGTACTGCAGGTAACTACAGCTGCTCCCTCCAACTCCATTTTAACTATTACAATAAAATGTATTCAAGGTCTAAAAAATGTAAACTTGCACTTTTTTTTTAATCTAGTAAGACTCTTTACTTCTTTTATTGTTTAGTCAAAATCTAACAGTGTAGGGGCCGCTAAAGCACCTCTACTCCAACTGCAAGCACGTCAGGAAGTGTAGGACCTCCTGAGGAGTTGCTTGGCTTGGGAACTCAATTAAACCCAGATTTTTTATTTTTTTTAGTTTGCACGCGCCATAAGGCGCGTGCTGCTGGTAGCAGCTATTTAAAGCTAAAACTCCGCCCCTTGCTCCTGCAAAAAGAAGAAGTTAGCTCTGCCCTTTGGCCGTGTGCTCCTCTGACCAGCTCCTTCCTCTCTGCTGCTCTGCCAGAAAAGGCCTAAAGCTGGTTACAAGTGCTATACATTACAGTGGACTTGCACACCAGTAAAGACTGCATTGCAGCGGCACTCATGTGACTTTGGGAGAGGAATGACATCTGCGTTTTAATAAATCAGGTCTAGAAGAAATTCTACCCTACCTTTCTAGTACACATGTATTGCTCAAGGTGGCTTAGTAGCCATATTTAAACAGACTGTATATATGACCCTGAAGGATCAGATCATCCCAACAACAACAACAAGAATAACATCTATACATAAGGGACCAGCCTCTGTGTATGCAAGATATATGGTTTGTACTCTTCAATGCATGTGAATACTTGTACAGTGTATGTAACACACAGAGAGAATAATGCACTTCAATAAAATAGCATCAACTGTTATAGACAGAATTACTAAAGTCTGAATAGGTCATTTTTCTCTGCTTAAGACCTTTCAGTGTTGTTGGACTTTAGTCTTATTTACAGCAATATGATCAGCCAAAATGCTGCTGCCTTATTTTTCCACTGTTATGAATGCACAGCTATTTCTTTAATGTTTTGTATTGTTGCAGTGACTTATGGCGTTTGTGATGTCTCTCTGGCTCTTTATGGACATAAAGGATATCGGCAATGTGTTAAGTGCATTTACATTGTTATGAAAAGCTTCACAGGAGCATGCTTTGCTTAGCACTTCCGTTTCTATCGCATTTATTTTCCTGTGGTCTCCTACAGCGTGAACATGTCTGGCTTTGCATTCTTGGTGAATCAGATTCATAAGGAGCACTGCTCAAATAAAAAAGCACAAATATACAGTTTGATTTTATTCAAAGTAACACATTTTAACAGAACATAGGTGGAAAATACAGTACAGTACATTGCTGAATATTGACTGGTATGAGAGGGTGGGAGAGAACGGCACATATCAGAACACCTCCATGCTCCCTTCATTTCTGTTAGAGCTACCATGGAGTACAATCTCTTTTCTGTAAAGTTGTAATAAAAACTCCAGTCCATCCGATATGGCCAATATCAGCAAAAACTGATGGCTACATAAAAACAGCTGAATGGTCATTCAGTTTGTAATAGTTGGATCCAGAATTATGTGAATGGAATTCTGTATAGAGAATTGGATACTAGGGCTTCGTGTGAGTCCCCTGATTTGGCGAGGAGGCTGGTTTAGGGCTTTAGAATGGGTGCGGACCCAGCCAGGGGCAGCCCATGCCCCATCACATTCAATTTGCGCTTAGATCCACATGTTTGCTGGAGATGGTTCCAAGCCACCACGACCACCCTGGGATACTGAAAACTGTATATATAGCACAGTAAAGGGGAAAACAAATAAACAAACAAGACCCAAACCTATTTTCATAGGCATGACCAGTACTGACCACTTGAGGGATGCCATATACCAAGTATATATTTTCACTAACACATATTCATACCGTGATATCCTTCTAGCAGTCACATCTGATAATATATCTGAAAATAGTTTTCTCTGATAGATGTTGTGAGTTTTTTGGGCTGTTTGGTCATGTTTTGGAAGTTTTTCTTCCTGATGTTTCACCAGTCTCTGTGGCCAGCATCTTCAGAGGGCAAGGAGCTCAGGGAACTAGGAGTTCTCAATGTGCTCTGGGGTATAGAATGAGTAAGATTGAAAACTTCCAGAACACGGCCAAACAGCCCGAAAAAACTCACAACATCTATCAGATTCTGGCCATGAAAGCTTTCAAGAATACAGTTTTCTCTGAATTTTTTTATTTTAATACTTTTAATATGTTCAGACTGTGGATAAGTTAATAATTGGATAGTGATCCTGTGACTAAGGGGGTCCTACTGTATATCCAAATACTGTAGTTGTTTACTATATCAGGACTGAAATGTTTGATCTAGTTTGGAATGCAAGCATTTGTATATCTCCGGAGTGGAGGAAATGTGAACAGGGTAAACAGAATGTTGTGATTTGGGATATTATATAGCTCCACCAATTCTGAGCATGTGGCAGACTTTCAGTATATAGGCAGGGCTCCTACTAGCTTACTTATTTCCTTTTGTCCCATCCAAGGAGCTGTAGAGTTTCCTTACCAAGCTGCTGCCCTTCAATGAATCTAAACTGCCTAAGTCAACACCAGGCACTAAAAAATTTTAAAGGTAGAAAACAGGGGAGCAGTAACACAAACTACTAGCACTGTTTTGACCTGCCCAATTAAAGTCAAAAGAGGCAATGATCCATCCCACAATCCCCTGGCCCAAATAAACTCACTGATAGGCACACTGAAGATCTAGCAGAGGTACCTGAAATAAAAGGAAAAGAAGATACGGAATACAGCTATCAAACTCCTGCTTTTGTGCTTCCTTTTTGATGCCACAGGGATTGGTGCAAAGTGTTTCCTTTCAGATTTCAGAGTTCCTAACCTCTAAAATGACAGAACACACTTTAGTAACTTGAAGAGGTATCTGAACGGTTGAGGAGCTTGTTACCTATCTGAGCATGTCTCCCTCGAAACATCCCATTGGTCCTTGGTGATTTTTTAATTTTAATTTTATTTTTTATAAATGACCTGTTAGATCCTTGTACCCATTGCTTCTCATGGGCCTGAGATTTTAAGTTCTTCCTTTCAATGTTCTTGATTGCTTCCCATTATTATTATGTTTAGTTGTATATCCCATCTAGAGTAGTAGCTTTGCTACTAGTTGGATAGGATAAAAATGCAAATAAATGAATTAAACTGAGGGCAACAAGGGGTTTCACCCTGCAGCAAATCTGGAAATCCACAAACATCTCTGTTTGGACAGTTCGCAGAATTTAGCTGAGGGCCGGAGGGTGGGCGGGCCAGGGAGGGGGCCAAACGGGGGGAGGGAGGAGGGAGGGGGCCTCCCCCTCTCTTTGTGGTGCCCCCCATCTCTGAGGGCCTTCCTCTCCCCTTCTATCCCCTCCCCCCTCAATGACAGGGTCAGCTCCTGAGGGGAACAGAGGGGGGGACTTTGGGGGAGAGGAAAGACCCCCCCCCCAAATAGAGGGGGTGGCGAGGGGAAAAAAGGAATTTAAGTATTTAAGAACTTAAGAACTTAAGTAAAGGAATATTGCCTTTGCTCCTACCTTTTAGGAGGGTTCAGAAGATCCTGTTCTACAGAGAGGCATTCCAACGCAATCCTGCCTGAGTTTTATGCCTCACGTACTGCCTTGTAGTGGGAAATTAGCCCTCTTGTAATAGCTGGTTTTATCCGTTGATTGGTTTTATTTCTGTTTTCATTGTTTGCTGTGTTCTAGAGATGGGCACAAAACGAACAGTTTTTTGTTTCTGTTTTTGTTTTTTCATTTCGTTACGTAACGAAACGACAAACGAAATTTGTCTCTAAAATGAAACGAAACAAACAGAAACACCGGAAATTTTGTTGTGTGTTTCGTTTCCGTTACTGCAATATGAGTGAATTGCTTAAAATTCTAAAAAAAAAAAATAACAAAAATTGTAATAAGTGGTAACAAAATGGTAACGAAACAAATGAAAACGAAAATGAATTTTTTTTGCAAAAATTCACAAAAAAGGGAAACGAACCAAAACGGACCCTCTAAACAACAAACGACAAAACGAAATGCCATTTTTAATTCATGCCCATCTCTCTTATTTTCCTATAGAAAGCCCAGAATGGCGTTTTGCACTAATGGGGCAGTATATAAATCAAAAAGTAAATAAGTAAATATTTATCCTAGGCATTATCTGCTGCATGTCAAATGATGTTGCTCAGTGTACAAAAGATAATTCCCTCAGAAATGTTTTACTTTATGGCAAGTCACTGCTAAAAGCAAAGAAAAGTGTTCTGCTTCTATACTGGCCCATAGTGTGTGAAGAACTCTTTGAATGGTTTACAATTTATTTATGCAGGCTACACATTGATCCCATCCCCAGCGAGTTGACTACTCATTTTACTGACCTTGGGAGGATAGAAGGCTGAGTGAACCTTGATTGAACCTGAGATTGAACCCCAGATCCTGAGCACAGTTATAGCTGCAGTACTGCAGTTTAACCTCTGTGCCACGAGGCTCTGGCACAGTTCCACTGTTTGAGCAACAGACTGTATCCAAAAAGGGGAACAATAGGAAACTTTATTTTGTTCCACGAGCCAGTGTCCTGTATCATTCAGATTTTGCAAATAAAGTAACTAAAATGACTCTTTTAGTTAATTATCGATGCAACCAATATGGATTTGACCAAACTCCGGGAGGCAGTGGAAGATAGGAAGGCCTGGCAAGCTCTGGTCCATGGGGTCACGAAGAGTCGGACACGACTGAATGTCTGAACAACAACAATGAAAAATAATAAAAATAAAACATTGCTCTTATATACTGCAGCTACAGTAGCAGCCAACTACTTCTTGTGCCTTGGAAATATAACAGCAACAAATTGCTTTTTAAAAGTACCTTTCCAAGCTCTAATTTTCAGAACTTCTACCAAGCACTAACAGATTAAAAATGAATTTCTCATGCTTCCCATGGAGTGGACCCATTAAGTTAAGCTGTGGGGAAAGATTTGTGGAGTTCAGTGCATGTGAATTTACTACTATATTTTCCCCTTTGTGAGCTCAATTAAGAAGACTGAGCAGAAAAGGAGGAAAGGAAGGACATTTACTGAGTTAGTGCAAATCTGGGCATCTACACCTTAAAGATATATTACCATATTTTCCATCACACCATATAGCAAAGTACAAGAAAGCTGGATTTATGTTTCCTGTGAATTTTATCTTGTGAAACTGCTTCATACAAAGAGAGCAAAACAGACACCTGTAAGAGATGTTCCTGGTTTAGGGACAAAAAGGAAAGGTTAGGAAGAAAGGGAGATAGACCAGAACAAGTATTTAAGCTACAGTGGACCCCCCCCGCCTATCATGGGGGTTAGGGACCCAACTGAACCCGTGATAATTGAAAATACATGATATGCAAATGCAGGTTGGGTCGGGCCTGAGGAGCCTAACTGGGGGCTCTTGTACTTACCCCCAGCCTGGCGCTGCCCTGAATGGACTTGCAAGGCCCTTCCCAGGCCTTCTGGAGGCCCCAAAAGGGCCTCCCTGCAAAACAGCAGTGACTTCCTAGAAGTCACTAGGGCTAGAAAGGCCCTCGGAGGCCTCAGAAATGATTTCCGGCAACCCAAAAGTGACTTCCAGTTTACTGGAAATAACTTCCAGTTTGCAGGGAGGCCCTTTGGGGGCTTCCAAAAGGTCCGGGAAGGCCCTTGCAGGTCTGTTCGGAGCAGCGCCAGTCCTGGGGTAAATCTGGGAGGCCTGAATCAGGCCTTTGCCCCTTACCCCAGGGGGGCTTTTTTTTCATATACTGCGGTCCCACAATACAGCGGGACCGCAGTATATGAATCGCGAAAGGGCGGGGGACCATTGTATTCAGTTAAAATCTGCTTCTCTATGCACTGTATTATGCTGCTCATTTACCTTGTCTAGCTTTAGAAGTCATTGGTAGAAGATTCTTAAAGATATGGCCAACAAAAACACAGCTGGAATGGGTAGGTTTGTTTCAGAGACAACAGTACTTTACAAATGGCTATCATTACAAGCAGGACATCAATTCATGTTCCAGAAATGTGTTTCAGTCAAACCTTTGCAACTGAAAAAATACCTGCAGTTTATTCCAGTTTATCCAGCTGAAAAGCAATCACAAAACAAAGCAAGCTAATTTGTCAACTCTAGAAATTAGAAAATGTCCTTTTATTTATTTATTTATTTATTTATTTATTTATTTATTTATTTATTTATTTATTTATTAACAAGATTTTTTTAGCCGCCCCACTACCAAAAGGTCTCTGGTCTCTGGTCTTGCTATGATAATCAGATGTCCTCACAATTTAAAGCATGCTCTCTTCAGCATATATAGGGGCGTGGTGTCTCAGCGGACTAGAGTGCTGAAATAGTCAGGTTCAAAATTGTCAGCTCTGCATTTCGAATCCTAGGTGCCACGCAGCGGAGCAAGCTCTCGCTGTTAACCCCAGCTCCTGCCAACCTAGCAGTTCAAAAGCATGTAGTTGCAAGTAGATAAATAGGTACCACTGTAAAAAGTGGTAAGGTAAACAGTGTTCTGTGCAGCCATTGCCTGTCACATGGCCATGGACTTGCACAACACTGACGCTTTGGCTTGAAAATGAAGATGAGCACTGCCCCTGGAGTCAGACACGACTAGCACACATGTGCAGGGACTTGCACAACACTGGCTGTTTGGTTTGAAAACAGAGATGTGCACTGCCCTTAGAGTCAGACATGGCTAGCATGTGGAGTGGAAACCTTTTCAGCATATAGACTATTTTTAGTCTCTACCAGGGATGGCGAACCTTTTTGACACCGAGTGCCCAAACTCGGTGATGGAGATGGTGGCAGTGCCGGGGGGTCAGGATTGGCAGCAGCGGGGGCAGGGGGTGGAGGGCGAAGGCAGCAGGGCAACGGGGGCGGCAGGCTCAGGGTCATTGGCATCAGTGGCAGGGGGCGAGGGCGGCGATGGGGACGGGCAGAGGCGGGCAGAGGCAGAGGCGGGGTCAGCAGGGGGTGGGCGAAGGCGGCGATGAGGACGGCGGCTGTAGGGTCGTCCTGGCATGCGACATGCTCCCTGCCCCTTCCCCCTCCGCATATTCCTCATGACTGGTCCAGTGGAGGGGGAAGGGGGGCAGGGAGCCTGTCACGTGCCAGGCGAAAGCTCTCCGCGTGTCACCTTTGGCATGCATGGCATAGATTTGCCATCCCTGGTCTATACCGTAGTTGTGTCCTATGCTGAAAATCTGAATACTTTTGCAATAGTTGATAGGGTGGAGAGCCCTCTCATCAATCTTTTGAAATATGGAAGTGGTTTAAAATATGGAACAATAAATACAAACTAGTAAGCAATTACTGTAAGATACAATCATATAATCCTCTCTATTTTTTCTCTGTCTCTCACACTGATATATATATATATATATATATATATATATATATATATATATATATATATATATATATATATATATATATATATATATATATATATATATATATATATATATATATATATATATATATATATATATATATATATATATATATATATATATTTGTTTTCGTAGATTTTCACGGGTATAGGTATGCATGTTAGGGTGGGTTCGGGTTTCTTCCCGTGTAGAAATCTGGTTGTTTTGGCGACGTTTCGACGAGGTCTCACTCGTCATCTTCAGGCTGGTGTTCTGGCTTCTTTCTTCTTGAAGCAAAGCGTGGTCTCAGTTGAAGTCCTTCTATAAATACTGCTGGGGGGTGTGGTTTGCTTGCTCTGTTGCTGATTGTAGGTTTGTTTGTTCTTTTGTGATCTGCTGTGTGGCTGAGGCGATCGTTAAGGGATTAACTGCTGGTGGGTTAGATGGCTGTTTAGAGACATCCTGTGTGGGTGAGGTGCTGGATGTGTGTCTCTTAGCCTTTTGTTTCTTAACGACCTTGGTGATGGGTGTTCTGGCAGCATCCTGGGCTTTGGTGGAGTGGGGTTCTGTGTCTTGTGAATTCATTTTGGTCTGGCTACGGGTCTGTGGTCTCCCAATGTTTTTTTGGCGTGTGTAAGTGTGTTCCATGTGGTGACAGGAGTGGGGTGTAGCGGTAGATGGTACAGTCGTGGTTTTGTTATTGGATGGTGGTTTCGTTTCATCTGTGGGAAGGGTCTGGGTTTGTGTTTGGTGTGGATGGAAGGTGGTGGCATCTTGTGTCCTTTTGGACCTGGTGTCAGTCTTTGTGACAGAGGCTCGTCTGTTGGCCAGGGCTAGTTTCCAGATGTCAGGCAAGCGGGAGGTGTCGTCACGTTTATTCATGTTGTTTGGGTGTTTCTCTATTTCAATGGCTTCCATGATTATTCGACTGTTGAAGTGTTCAGTTTTGGAGATGAGTTTGGTTCTTTCAAAATCAATTTCATGACCTGTTGTTTTTATGTGCTGGAAGAGAGAGGAAGATTTTTCTTCTTTTTTGACTGCGTTCTTGTGTTCTGCGATGCGTGCGCTTATTCTCCTGTTCGTCTGTCCGATGTATGTGGCTGGGCAGACTTTGCATGGTATTTCGTAGACTCCTTGGTTTTCTAGCTCAATCTTGTCTTTGGGGTTTCTTAAAATGTTGGCTATTTTTGTTGTTCGGTGCAAAAGGCTGTCTTGATATTGTGTTTGTGGAGAATTTTGCTGATTTTGTCTGTGGTGCCTTTGATGTAAGGGAGGAGGGCAGTGCCATTGTTCTCTTCTGTTTCTTGGTTCTTGGGGGGTGTTTCTTTTTGGATTAGTTTGGTGATGGTGTTTTTTTGGAATCCGTTCGCAATTAAAGCATTCGAGAGAGTGTGTAATTCAGTTTTTAGGTGGTCTTTGTCAGCAAGGCGTTTGGTTCTGGAGATGAGGTTTTTTGCTACGGAGTTGATCTGTGCAGGGTGGTGGTGTGATTGTGCATTTAAGTAGCGGTTTGTATGTGTTTTTTTCCGGTAGATGGTATGTCCTAAGGAGCCGTTGGTTTTTTTGTAGATTAGGACGTCCAGGAAGGGAAGTTGGTTGTTGGCTTCTATTTCCATAGTGAATTGTATTTTGGGGTGTAGGCTGTTGAGATGTGTGAGGAAGTTGTTCAGTTTGTCTTTTCCCGTGTGGCCAGATATAACAAAGGTGTCGTCAACATATCTGAGCCAGAGTTTGGGTTTATGTTCGGACTTCTGTAACGCGTTGGTTTCAAAGTGTTCCATATATAGGTTTGCGATGACCGGTGAGAGGGGTGATCCCATGGGTGCTCCTTCTATCTGTTTGTATCTTTGTCCATTGTGGATGAAGTATGTGTTGGTTAGGCAGTGGTTGGTCAGATCTAGGATGTGCTTGGGGGGGTTGTATTTGTTGTGGATAGCTGTCAAGGCTTCTTGAATGGGCACTTGTGTGAAGAGCGAAACAACATCGAAGCTCACGAGTAGGTCATTGGGTTGTAGGTCTTGTTTCTTTATAATTTCTATGAAGTGGAACGAGTTTTGTACGTATGAAGTGATGGATTCTGCATAGGGCTGGAGTTGTTTGGCAAGAAATTTGGCGAGGTTTTGTAGGGGTGAGCCTATGGAGCTGACTATGGGTCTGAGAGGTGTTCCTTCTTTGTGAATCTTGGGGAGGCCGTAGAGCTTGGGGCATCTGGATGATTTCTCTATGGGGATGATGCTTGGCTTGATTTCTTCACTTAAGGGAGAGGCTTTTATTTTGGCTTTGGTGGTTTTTTCCAGGTAGGTGGTGGGGTCTGTGTTCAAAGGTATGTAAGCAGGGTCTTGTAGTAGGTTGGATAGTTTGGCTTGGTAGTCAGATGTGTTCATCACCACTGTGGCATTGCCTTTGTCTGCTGGGAGGATGATTATGTTGTTGTCTTTCCTCAGGTTGGTGAGGGCTTTTTGTTCTTCTTTGTGTAAATTGCTTCTGGGTGGTTTGCTGGAGCAGAGGACATTGGTGACTTTGAGTCTGATTTTGTTGGCTTCATCTGGGTTGATTTTGGTTAGGCTGGCTTCCACTCCGCATATGATGTTTTCAGTGGGGATGTGTCTGGGGGCGACTGCAAAGTTGAATCCTTTGGACAGGACTTTGGTCTCTGCGATGGTGAGTGTCCTGTCTGATATGTTGTGGACTGTTTGTTTCATGGGCTGCTGTGGGGGGGGGGGGGTTGGGCTTCTGGCGTTTTTCCAGTTTGTGGAGTTTGTTGGTGTGTGTGTCTGTCTTGTGGGAGGTCTCTGTTTCAGCTCTCCAGGCGGCGAGTTGCTTGGATTTGTTCCAGAGTGTTGGGTGGATTTTGTTGCTGAGTTTGAGGTGGAGAGTGAGTAGGTTTCTGTTGGTTTGATCTAGTAGGTATCTTTTCTTGTGTAGTTCGTTTCTGATTAGGGCTAGTTCTGTTCTTTTCAGGATCCTTTCGCTGGATGGGGTTTTTGAGTGGAATTTCAGTTGGAAGCTTGTGGGGATCACATTTTTATCTCGGCAGTTGCGTAGGAATGCAATGTCACATAAGATGGTGGCTCTTCGGACTTCTAGTTTCTCGTAGGTTCTGGTCAGCTGGAAGGTTTCCTCCCCGTAGAGGTCGGATATTTGTTTTCACCTATACCCGTGAAAATCTACGAAAACAAATATCCGACCTCTACGGGGAGGAAACCTTCCAGCTGACCAGAACCTACGAGAAACTAGAAGTCCGAAGAGCCACCATCTTATGTGACATTGCATTCCTACGCAACTGCCGAGATAAAAATGTGATCCCCACAAGCTTCCAACTGAAATTCCACTCAAAAACCCCATCCAGCGAAAGGATCCTGAAAAGAACAGAACTAGCCCTAATCAGAAACGAACTACACAAGAAAAGATACCTACTAGATCAAACCAACAGAAACCTACTCACTCTCCACCTCAAACTCAGCAACAAAATCCACCCAACACTCTGGAACAAATCCAAGCAACTCGCCGCCTGGAGAGCTGAAACAGAGACCTCCCACAAGACAGACACACACACCAACAAACTCCACAAACTGGAAAAACGCCAGAAGCCCAACCCCCCCCCCCCACAGCAGCCCATGAAACAAACAGTCCACAACATATCAGACAGGACACTCACCATCGCAGAGACCAAAGTCCTGTCCAAAGGATTCAACTTTGCAGTCGCCCCCAGACACATCCCCACTGAAAACATCATATGCGGAGTGGAAGCCAGCCTAACCAAAATCAACCCAGATGAAGCCAACAAAATCAGACTCAAAGTCACCAATGTCCTCTGCTCCAGCAAACCACCCAGAAGCAATTTACACAAAGAAGAACAAAAAGCCCTCACCAACCTGAGGAAAGACAACAACATAATCATCCTCCCAGCAGACAAAGGCAATGCCACAGTGGTGATGAACACATCTGACTACCAAGCCAAACTATCCAACCTACTACAAGACCCTGCTTACATACCTTTGAACACAGACCCCACCACCTACCTGGAAAAAACCACCAAAGCCAAAATAAAAGCCTCTCCCTTAAGTGAAGAAATCAAGCCAAGCATCATCCCCATAGAGAAATCATCCAGATGCCCCAAGCTCTACGGCCTCCCCAAGATTCACAAAGAAGGAACACCTCTCAGACCCATAGTCAGCTCCATAGGCTCACCCCTACAAAACCTCGCCAAATTTCTTGCCAAACAACTCCAGCCCTATGCAGAATCCATCACTTCATACGTACAAAACTCGTTCCACTTCATAGAAATTATAAAGAAACAAGACCTACAACCCAATGACCTACTCGTGAGCTTCGATGTTGTTTCGCTCTTCACACAAGTGCCCATTCAAGAAGCCTTGACAGCTATCCACAACAAATACAACCCCCCCAAGCACATCCTAGATCTGACCAACCACTGCCTAACCAACACATACTTCATCCACAATGGACAAAGATACAAACAGATAGAAGGAGCACCCATGGGATCACCCCTCTCACCGGTCATCGCAAACCTATATATGGAACACTTTGAAACCAACGCGTTACAGAAGTCCGAACATAAACCCAAACTCTGGCTCAGATATGTTGACGACACCTTTGTTATCTGGCCACACGGGAAAGACAAACTGAACAACTTCCTCACACATCTCAACAGCCTACACCCCAAAATACAATTCACTATGGAAATAGAAGCCAACAACCAACTTCCCTTCCTGGACGTCCTAATCTACAAAAAAACCAACGGCTCCTTAGGACATACCATCTACCGGAAAAAAACACATACAAACCGCTACTTAAATGCACAATCACACCACCACCCTGCACAGATCAACTCCGTAGCAAAAAACCTCATCTCCAGAACCAAACGCCTTGCTGACAAAGACCACCTAAAAACTGAATTACACACTCTCTCGAATGCTTTAATTGCGAACGGATTCCAAAAAAAAAACACCATCACCAAACTAATCCAAAAAGAAACACCCCCCAAGAACCAAGAAACAGAAGAGAACAATGGCACTGCCCTCCTCCCTTACATCAAAGGCACCACAGACAAAATCAGCAAAATTCTCCACAAACACAATATCAAGACAGCCTTTTGCACCGAACAAAAAATAGCCAACATTTTAAGAAACCCCAAAGACAAGATTGAGCTAGAAAACCAAGGAGTCTACGAAATACCATGCAAAGTCTGCCCAGCCACATACATCGGACAGACGAACAGGAGAATAAGCGCACGCATCGCAGAACACAAGAACGCAGTCAAAAAAGAAGAAAAATCTTCCTCTCTCTTCCAGCACATAAAAACAACAGGTCATGAAATTGATTTTGAAAAGAACCAAACTCATCTCCAAAACTGAACACTTCAACAGTCGAATAATCATGGAAGCCATTGAAATAGAGAAACACCCAAACAACATGAATAAACGTGACGACACCTCCCGCTTGCCTGACATCTGGAAACTAGCCCTGGCCAACAGACGAGCCTCTGTCACAAAGACTGACACCAGGTCCAAAAGGACACAAGATGCCACCACCTTCCATCCACACCAAACACAAACCCAGACCCTTCCCACAGATGAAACGAAACCACCATCCAATAACAAAACCACGACTGTACCATCTACCGCTACACCCCACTCCAGTCACCACATGGAACACACTTACACACGCCAAAAAAACATTGGGAGACCACAGACCCGTAGCCAGACCAAAATGAATTCACAAGACACAGAACCCCACTCCACCAAAGCCCAGGATGCTGCCAGAACACCCATCACCAAGGTCGTTAAGAAACAAAAGGCTAAGAGACACACATCCAGCACCTCACCCACAAAGGATGTCTCTAAACAGCCATCTAACCCACCAGCAGTTAATCCCTTAACGATCGCCTCAGCCACACAGCAGATCACAAAAGAACAAACAAACCTACAATCAGCAACAGAGCAAGCAAACCACACCCCCCCAGCAGTATTTATAGAAGGACTTCAACTGAGACCACGCTTTGCTTCAAGAAGAAAGAAGCCAGAACACCAGCCTGAAGATGACGAGTGAGACCTCGTCGAAACGTCGCCAAAACAACCAGATTTCTACACGGGAAGAAACCCGAATCCACCCTAACATGCATATATATATAATCCTCTCTATTTTTTCTCTGTCTCTCACACTGAATATATATATATATATATATATATATATATATATATATATATATATATATATATATATATATATATATATATATATATATATATATATATATATATATATATATGCATGTTAGGGTGGGTTCGGGTTTCTTCCCGTGTAGAAATCTGGTTGTTTTGGCGACGTTTCGACGAGGTCTCACTCGTCATCTTCAGGCTGGTGTTCTGGCTTCTTTCTTCTTGAAGCAAAGCGTGATCTGAGTTGAAGTCCTTCTATAAATACTGCTGGGGGTGTGTGGTTTGCTTGCTCTGTTGCTGATTGTAGGTTCGTTTGTTCTTTTGTGATCTGCTGTGTGGCTGAGGCGATCGTTAAGGGCTTAACTGCTGGTGGGTTAGATGGCTGTTTAGAGACATCATATGTGGGTGAGGTGCTGGATGTGTGTCTATTAGCCTTTTGTTTCTTAACGACCTTGGTGATGGGTGTTCTGGCAGCATCCTGGGCTTTGGTGGAGTGGGGTCCTGTGTCTTGTGAATTCATTTTGGTCTGGCTGCGTGTCTGTGGTCTCCCAATGTTTTTTTGGCGTGTGTAAGTGTTCTCCATGTGGTGGCTGGAGTGGGGAGTAGCGGTAGATGGTGCAGTCGTGGTTTTGTTATTGGATGGTGGTTTCGTTTCATCTGTGGGAAGGGTCTGGGTTTGTGTTTGGTGTGGATGGAAGGTGGTGGTATCTTGTGTCCTTTTGGACCTGGTGTCAGTCTTTGTGACAGAGGCTCGTCTGTTGACCAGGGCTAGTTTCCAGATGTCAGGCAAGCGGGAGGTGTCATCACGTTTATTCATGTTGTTTGGGTGTTTCTCTATTTCAATGGCTTCCATGATTATTCGACTGTTGAAGTGTTCAGTTTTGGAGATGAGTTTGGTTCTTTTAAAATCAATTTCATGACCTGTTGTTTTTATGTGTTGGAAGAGAGAGGAAGATTTTTCTTCTTTTTTGACTGCGTTCTTGTGTTCTGCGTTGCGTGCGCTTATTCTCCTGTTTGTCTGTCCGATGTATGTGGCTGGGCAGACTTTGCATGGTATTTCGTAGACTCCTTGGTTTTCTAGCTCAATCTTGTCTTTGGGGTTTCTTAAAATGTTGGCTATTTTTTGTTCGGTGCAAAAGGTGCAAAAGCAAAAACCCTCATCTCCAGAACCAAACGCCTCGCTGACAAAGACCACCGAAAAACTGAATTACACACTCTCTCGAATGCTTTAATTGCGAACGGATTCCAAAAAAACACCATCACCAAACTAATCCAAAAAGAAACACCCCCCAAGAACCAAGAAACAGAAGAGAACAACGGCACTGCCCTCCTCCCTTACATCAAAGGCACCACAGACAAAATAAGCAAAATTCTCCACAAACACAATATCAAGACAGCCTTTTGCACCGAACAAAAAATAGCCAACATTTTAAGAAACCCCAAAGACAAGATTGAGCTAGAAAACCAAGGAGTCTACGAAATACCATGCAAAGTCTGCCCAGCCACATACATCGGACAGACAAACAGGAGAATAAGCGCACGCATCGCAGAACACAAGAACGCAGTCAAAAAAGAAGAAAAATCTTCCTCTCTCTTCCAACACATAAAAACAACAGGTCATGAAATTGATTTTAAAAGAACCAAACTCATCTCCAAAACTGAACACTTCAACAGTCGAATAATCATGGAAGCCATTGAAATAGAGAAACACCCAAACAACATGAATAAACGTGATGACACCTCCCGCTTGCCTGACATCTGGAAACTAGCCCTGGTCAACAGACGAGCCTCTGTCACAAAGACTGACACCAGGTCCAAAAGGACACAAGATACCACCACCTTCCATCCACACCAAACACAAACCCAGACCCTTCCCACAGATGAAACGAAACCACCATCCAATAACAAAACCACGACTGCACCATCTACCGCTACTCCCCACTCCAGCCACCACATGGAGAACACTTACACACGCCAAAAAAACATTGGGAGACCACAGACACGCAGCCAGACCAAAATGAATTCACAAGACACAGGACCCCACTCCACCAAAGCCCAGGATGCTGCCAGAACACCCATCACCAAGGTCGTTAAGAAACAAAAGGCTAATAGACACACATCCAGCACCTCACCCACATATGATGTCTCTAAACAGCCATCTAACCCACCAGCAGTTAAGCCCTTAACGATCGCCTCAGCCACACAGCAGATCACAAAAGAACAAACGAACCTACAATCAGCAACAGAGCAAGCAAACCACACACCCCCAGCAGTATTTATAGAAGGACTTCAACTCAGATCACGCTTTGCTTCAAGAAGAAAGAAGCCAGAACACCAGCCTGAAGATGACGAGTGAGACCTCGTCGAAACGTCGCCAAAACAACCAGATTTCTACACGGGAAGAAACCCGAATCCACCCTAACCCTAACATATATATATATATATATATATATATATATATATATATATATATATATATATATATATATATATATATATATATATATACACACACACACACACACACACAAGAGAGAGACTGGAATTTCATAGACACACACACACACACACACACACACACACACACACACTTCAGCTAAAGAGTGAAAAGCTAAACATCAGCTGGCTCGGCTCTCAAGGCACAGTAATTATATTTCATCTTCTTCCTTTTTGTCCCTAGCTAGATTCTCTTTTCTGCTGAGCCTGATAGCAAGTACACAAATTGTTCCATTTTTTTCAAGTTCA
Organism: Phrynocephalus guinanensis; assembly: GCA_037367245.1. Taxonomy (NCBI): domain Eukaryota; kingdom Metazoa; phylum Chordata; class Lepidosauria; order Squamata; family Agamidae; genus Phrynocephalus; species Phrynocephalus guinanensis. The sequence goes on along the minus strand of CM074736.1, from coordinate 91,364,833 downwards.
CTTTTCACTTCGGATATTACAGAGTACTCAGGGTAGCAATACTTGATAAGAGGAATAGACATAAAGATCATAATGCTGCCACAGTATACTTTGCAGTGAGACCAGCCATTTATATAAACACATTTAGAGTCATTTTTCACGTCTGTTCCTGCTGCTTATCTACTATAATGGGTAGATCCTGTTCCGTACATGACATATTATTAGTTATATTTTCTGCATACTGGCCTTTTCCCTCCTACGTTGATCCAGTGCTTATAATGTACTCAATCCATAAAGATATAAGAGTGTTCTCATAGGACAGGGTTTATGTTATGTATTGACAACTGACATCTGACTTATGGCAACCCTAATAGAATTCTCAAGATATGTGAGATATTTAAGGGACAGTTTTACCATTACTATTCCCCATGAGTTTCCATGACTGACCAGGGATTTGAACCTAGGTCTCCTGAGTCCTTGTTCTTCACACTATATTTCATTTTATTGTTCTGCACTCAGCTATGGGAGGTATTATTTTCAAATGACAGCATTATTTTTATAAATGTATGGCTGCTGTATCAGAGAATTTATGATCTAAGCCAGCTAAAATGAGGCCATGGCAAGTCTCAATATGGTAGAGTTTTCAACATTAGGCATTTATTTATTTATTTATTTATTTATTTATTTATTTATTTATTTATTACTAGAGATGGGCACGACCAGGAAACATGACGTTTTGAGTTGTCGTGTGTCGGAGCCGGCCCGTTTCGGCTTGTTTCCTTTTGTCGCGAAATTTTTCAAAAATTTGTCATTTCGTTTGTCGTCTGTCGTTAGTACTGGTTTGGGGGGGTAGGGTAGCGGGCTCCTGGAGGCATCTCTCTGGGGTGGTGCCTCCTCTGGCCCGCTACGAAGGGAAGGCATTTAGCAGGCTCCTGGAGGCACCTCTCTGGGGTGGATGCCTCCTCTGGCCCCCTACAAAGGGAAAAGGAAGGGTACATGACCGTGTAGCCATTGCATACCAAGTGGCACTGGCAGAGGCACCTCTCTTTTGGGTGCCTCTATCTCACTAAGAAGGACAGCATACTGGCGTACAGGTTTGGAGTTTTTTGGAACTTTGGACTGTGAGCAAGGTGAGAGAAGAATGCCTCTGCTGGGCGCCCTCTGACTCACTAAGAAGGACAGTGTACTTGCGTGTAGTGCAATGCAAGTACAGATCTGGCTTAGGGTTGGGGTTAGGGCAAGGGCTAGGCTTAGGGTTATTCCGGGTAAGGTTAGGGTGAGTTAGTGGGCTGCACCTCTGGGTGCCTCTGACCCACTAAGAAGGACAGTGTACTGGCGTATGGGTTAGGGTTAGGGTTAGGGTTAGGGCTAGGGCTAGGGCTAGGGTTATAGTGGGCTTTTTATGCCTGACTGGCACATCCCAGAAGTCTCAGTCAAAAACTGGCCAAGTGGCCATGCGATTGCTGGAATGGCTCCAAAATTTTCCATGGTCCCATCCCATGGCCAGCCCATCATTGCGCAGGTGTAAAAAAATAAAAATAAAATAAAATAAAATCAATGGGATTGGAGACAGACGTTTATTGCAAGAAAAACCCACTGCTGCTACTGTAAAAATTCAGGCAGTTAAAATACCTAATTTTCACATGTTTCTGTGTGGTGTTTTGGTGGGTTTTTGGACCACGATTTAAAAAAAAAATATTGCGGTCGCCATTTTGGACCCCCCCCACACCGCATGGCATGGCGAGACGATGAGGATGTCCCCCACCAGAGCAGCCCAGGACAGGAGAGGGGGGAGGCCGGGGAACCCCTCCCCAGAAACCACCCCTCTGGTAGGTGCCCTCACTCAGGCAGGCATATTTTCGCCTGCTTTTTTGGCCGGGAATCGGTTTTTTTTTTAAACTTTTTTTCTGTGCCGCTTGGCATCACGCGATCGCCGCGATGCCATGGATGACAACGACAAATCAGACCCAATTTTTCTTTTATCGGTTCGAGTTCGAGTTCTGACGGCTTAATTGTCGTTACCGTTTCCGTTGCGTAACGGAAACGAGGAACGGAAACGGAAACGAGAATTTTGCCAAGTCGTGCCCATGTCTATTTATTACTGCTCATCTGGCGGCAAGGCCAGTCTGTGTTAGCTTCTCATTTGGAAATTAAAAATTTGCCTTTTTTCAGTTGCCCCCCCCCTCTTCTTTAGTATCGATTCTTCATTTATATGAATGAATGGATGAGGTATTGTGGAGGCAGGAAGCTCATTTTGGTCCATCAATTTGCATTTTATACATGTTCAATATATAAATGTATATATATTGTGTCCTTGCCTAGTAAAATCACACGAGGAGTTGCTTGGATAACTCAGTGAGCTCTGAATCTGCTGGCGAGGTACTTGGCTGCAGACCCAGAGATCAGACATTTGATTCCCTGTTGTGTTTTTCTGGGAGAAGAGCTAGTCTTGTAGTCTTAGACGGTTACTTCACGTCCTCCCTTGTGCTGAGGTGAACTTGCTTCCGAGTTGAAATCGGTTTTAGTCATGTGACCTAATGCCGGTTCTGCCCCTGTTTCTTTGTACTCACGGGCATGTTGAATGGAACCGGCAGTACTTTAACTGCACGTCCTCGATGCGCACTGTGCTGGTACTTTTCGAGTGGTTTTCCATATAGTCCTCAGCGTTATACTTTTTCGTTTTTCGGTTTTTCGATTAATCGGTAGCCCTCCGTCATGGATTTGTAGCGCGCAAGCGTTTGGAATGTTTTTTTTTCTTGGGCATTCATTTCATTTCATTGCTCGTAGACAAAGCCCCGTCGACTGCTTTTTCCTCCTTCTGACACTGGATGGCTTCTGGTGCCATGGTTTTCAATGCGAGGTAAGAGAAACCGCATGCCCCCTCGGCATGGAATGAGAAGTGGATTGAGGAGATTCCAGAGCTCCAGGATGGAAATCTCTAACCCTGGTTCCAGCTCAGTTCAGGGGGCGTGGTCTGGGCGAACTCGCATCGACCCCACAAGGACGTGAGGTTCCGTTCCTTCGTACCGGTCACCAGCGGGGCCACGAACAGCAGCGAGAGGGACATGAACTATCAGCCTTAAGCAAGCTGCACAGTCTCAGAACATCCACAGGAGGAAAGAAAATGTAGTCAACTTCTGAGTAACCAGAAAGCCTTCAAAGGTGTAAGTCAGAATTGACATGATGGCACATAATTACTGATTATTTTTCAAATGGATAGGAGAAAGTACACTGAAGTTGAAACAGAGTGACTTGTGAGATTTGAATTGGGATGACTAGGAAAAAAAGATGGCCGGCAAGATGGCGTCCAGCAGAGGCAACCTGCTCCTGCTCCTGTCGTGAATTGTTTTTTTGTTTCTTTTTCTTTTATCTTTTGTTATCTTTTATTCTTAACTTTGCTGGTTCCTTCGCCCGCTGGCACCTGCGGGGGTCTTTCCTTCTCCCTGGACCCTGGCTCCTGGTGGCTTGCTGCTCACTGCTCTGTCCCCTCTTGCCGCCCTCTCCTCCTATGACTGGCCGCCTGCACCCCCGACTGGCAGCCCGTGCCTCTCTCCACCTATGGCATCTGGCTTTGCCACAGCTGTGACCGGCTGGCTCCTTTTCTGAGGGGGGGTTCCACCTTGGGCATGCTCAGGCTCTGGATACGCTGAACATTCCGCCTCTTCGCTTTTCGACTAGCTGTTCATGCCTCCTTCCACCTATGGTGCCCAGCCCTTGCTGCTGCCAAGACCCACGTTCATGCTCTGGAAAGGTCGAGCCCTTGCGCTGGGTCCTAGGTTGTTCCGGCCCTGGAAAGGAGCAGTGTTTAAGGGGCTGCTTGTATTGGTGATTGGCTCAGCCATTTGGCGGCTTGGGCATTTCGAAGGAGTTCTCACGGATGAGTTTGTTAACTGGCTGGCTGAGGTGGAGCAGGGTGGTGGAGCGCCGACTTGCGGCTTGACACCTGGAGCTAGTATGGCACTCTCGCTGGCATTGCGACAGGCCTTGTCACTCTTTGTCCATGTTGGTGGGTCCAGAGGATTCCTCTTCCAGGAGCTGTCTTTGTGGACCTGTGACAGCTGTGTTGGTGTGTGCGAGGTTGTGAATGTGAGGAGCTGCAGTTTTGCCTTTGTTTGGACTGCCTCACTCACTCTATTATGCCTGAGGGGGGATCCCTGTGTGGGGAGGGCCCGTTGGACATCTATCCAGTCGCTGATATCTGTTTCTGCCATCGTGGATCCCAGCTTTGGACCGGGTTTGTCCTCCTTTTGACTTTGGTGGGCCTTAGAAGTGAAATCTTCTGATGGGGTTATGACATTCTCTCCTCCTGTTGTTGTGGGTCAACTTGGACTTCTCTGGGAGAAGATCTTAACTTTTATTACCATCATTGGGTTTGGGGAGAAGCTCTTATTTACCATCATTTGTATGCTGTCTAATTCTCACTTGTCCCCCTTTTGACCAGCTGGGCCAGGAGTTTGGCACTTATTCTATGATTATTATTTTATTGTTATTCAATTGTTATCTTATTATTATTCTGTTTTATTTTAGTTCCTTTAATAATTGTTAATTGTTCTGAGTCCCTTTTTTAATTTTGTTACTTTTTTATTGTGCTTTTTATTTTTTTATTTTGTGATCTATCTATCTATCTATCTATCTATCTATCTATCTATCTATCTATCTATCTATCTATCTATCTATCTATCTATCTATCTATCTATCTATCTATCTATTCCCCTTCCCTCCCCCCTTGGTTGCCATGCCAGCAGGGACTCCTATTCTCGTGGTGTCTGGACGTGGGATGTACGCTAGGAGCAGGACGATTAGTCGGTTAAGAAGAACTCGGGCCAGGCAATTGGTCCTGTCCCCCGTTCTGATCCCCCCGCTTACCGCCACCTACCAGGGAACCACTACATCAGCGCCTCTGACCTTTCCTGCCTCTTGGTTAATTCCAGGTTGGTCCATAATAAAATCCCCATCCTTTACGATGCTATTGTGGATGCTTGGGCCGACCTGGCATGCATTACGGAGACCTGGGTGGAAGCAGAGGGAGAGGTTTCCCTCTCCCAGCTGTGCCCCCCCCCCCGGGTTTCAGGTCCAGAGTGTGGGCAGGCCGGAGGGTTGTTGGGGTGGGGTGGCCATCATTTACAGAGATTCCCTTCATGTCAGAGGATATGAGGCATTGGTGCATCCTGGACTAGAATGCCTTCATTTATTGGTGGGTCAGCGGGACAGGTTTGGCATTATGCTGGTGTACCGTGCTCCCCACAACCCAGCACAATCCTTTCCAGAGCTCACTGAGTTCATCTCGGCGGCTATGTTGAGGTCCCCCAGCCTGTTGGTGGTTGGGGGACTTCAATGTGCATGCCGAGGATGGGCTCTCAGGTGCAGCTCTGGATTTCATGGAGTCCATGACCTCCATGAATCTGTCTCAGCATGTTGATTGCCCCACCCATAATGCAGGCCACAGCCTGGGCCTGTTTTTTTCCTCCATGTTCACAGACTTTAGTCTGAGGGTTGGGGACATTGTTCTCCAACCTGTGTCATGGGCAGATCACTATCTGCTGCTGTTTTCCCTGTTGATCACTGCCTCGCCCCACGGGGAGCCTCGGCCCCTTGTTTGGGCCCACCCCCAAAGGCTTCTGGACCCTGACCAGTTCATGGAGGCCTTTGGGGAGCTTCCTGATGGACTGGCTGAGTCTGAAGTGTCAAGCAAATCAGAAATAAAAACCCTTGATTTTCAAAGGGCAAACTTCCCTCAGATGAGGAAACTAGTTAGAAAGAAATTGAAAGGGAAGGTTAGAAGAATCCAATCTCTTCAGAGTGCATGGAGCCTGTTTAAAAAACAGTAATAGAGGCCCAGCACAAGTTCATACCACAAAGAAAGAAGAGCTCATCTAAGTCCAAGAGAGCTCTAGCATGGTTAACGAGTGGAGTTAGAGAGGCTCTAAAGCACAAGGAGAGGTCTTTCCATAAATGGAAATCCTCCCCAAATGAGGAAAATAAAAAGGAACACAAACTTTGGCAGAGAAAGACTTTGAGGAATGTATGGCTAGCAATATAAAGGGTAATAATAAAAGCTTCTTTAAATATATTAGAAGTAGAAAACCTGCCAGAGAACCAGTTGGCCCTCTGGACGGTGAGGGAGGAAAAGGGGAGGCTAAGGAGGACTTGGAAACTGCAGAGAAATTAAATGAGTTCTTTGCATCTGTCTTCACAACAGAAGACCTTGGGCAGATTCCGCTGCCCGAATGGCCCCTCTTGACTAAAGAATTAAATCAAATACAGGTTAAAAGAGAGGAGGTTTTAGGACTAATTGATAAATTGAAGATCAACAAGTCACCGGTCACAGATGGCATCCACTCAAGAGTTATTAAGGAACTGAGAAATGAAATTGCAGCTCTCTTAGGAGTAATATGCAACTTGTTTCTTAAAATGGCCACAGTGCTGGAGGACTGGAGGATAGCGGATGTCACACCAATTTTTTAAAAAAGGAAGAAGGGGGTTAGCCTTACATCTGTCCAAGGGAAGATGGTGGAAAGCCTCATCCAAGGGAAAATCTTAAAAAACATAGAAGAACAAACCTTGCTGAGAGAAAATTAGGCTTCAGTTTTAAACTGAAAAAAGGCTGCAAAGTGCTCACTAGTGAAATCACTAGAAGGAGGCCTAGGCTGACCAGGATTGGTGAGGCTGTAAGAGTAAGTCTTGCCTGACAAATCTTTTAGAATTTTTTGAAAAGGTCAACAGGCATGTGGATTTGGGTGAACCAGTGGATATCGTCTATCTGGATTTTCAGAAGGCTTTTGACAAAGTCCCTCACCAAAGGCTGCTGAGAAAATTGCACAGTCAGGGGATAAGAGGGCAGGTCCTCTTATAGATTGAGAACTAGTTGAGATCCAGAAAACAAAGAGTAGGCATCAATGGGAAATTTTCACAATGAAGATAAGTGAAAAGCAGTGTGCCCCAGGGCTCTGTCCTGGGACCGGTGCTTTTCAGTCTGTTCATAAATCACCTGGAGAGAGGGATAAACAGAGAGGTGGCCAAGTTTGCAGATGACACAAAACTTTTCTGTGTGGTAAAAACCAGAGAAGATTGTCTACCCAATGTGTGGCAGTGGTGAAGAAGGCCAATTCCATGCTAGGGATTATCAAAAAGTGGATTGGAAATAAAACAAACATTATAATGCCATTATACAAAATGATAGTAAGGCCGCACCTGGAGTATTTGTCTACAATTCTGGTCACCGCATCTCAAGAAAGACATAGTGGAACTAGAAAAGGTGCAAAAGAGATCAACTAAAATGATGATTACTGGGCTGAAACACCTCCCTTGTGAGGAAAGGCTAAAATATTTGGGGCTCTTTAGTCTGGAAAAAAGTTGCCTGAGGGGGGATATGATTGAGACATACAAAATAATGCAGGGCATGAGTAAAGTGGATAGAGGGAAGCTTTTCTCCCTCTCACAAAATACCAGAACTAGGGGACATCCACTCAAATTGAGGGCTGGGAGATTAAGAACAGACAAAAGAAAATATTTTTTCACCCAGCATATTCTTAGTCTGTGGAACTCCCTGCCACAGGATGTGGTGATGGCATCTGGCCTGGATGCCTTCAAAAGGGGATTGGACAGATTCCTGCAGGAAAAGTACATCATAGGTTACAAACCATGATGAAGATGTGTAATCCCAAGACTTAAAACCGGAGTACCTGAAGGGCCAGATGCAAGGGAGTGGTATCAGGAGACAGATATCTAGTCTTGTGCACTCCCAGACACATTTGGTGGGGCCACTGTGAGATACAGGAAGCTGGACTGGATGGGCCTTTGGCCTGATCCAGCATGGCTCTTCTTATGTTGTTATGTTCTTATGTTCTTATGTTATGTTCTTATGACCCGGTGGAAGCCCTGGTGGATAGGTGGCATGAGGATGCCACCAGGGCTGTTGACCGGATCGCCCCCAAGCGCCTTCTTTGCTGTGGAGCTCACTCCTCACCATGGTATACGGTTATCTGAGAGCGATTAAACAAGAACGAAGAAGACGTGAGAGCAGATGGAGAAATGATCATTCGACAGTAAATCGGGCTGCAGTTAAGGTGCTGACCAGGCGCTACGTCCATGTGATCAGGGAGGCTAAATGATCCTATGCCTCCCTGAGAATTGCTGTGGCCTCGAACCGCCTGGGTGAGTTGTTCCGGGTGGTTCGAGACCTCACCAATCCTGGTCAGCCTAGGCCTCCTCCTAGTGATTTCACTAGTGAGCACTTTGCAGCCTTTTTTCAATTTAAAATTGAGGCCATCCGTACCGATCTGGACTCCGGTTGCCCTAAGCCCTCCTCTAGTATCTCGAGCCCACACCCCCTCAGTTTCCTCGCCTGGTCAAGTTTGGACCTGTTTTTCCAATGGAGGCCTCTGGGCATTGGCTTATTGTCAACCGGTGGCCTCCCCTTTCGACCCTTGCCCATCTTGGCTCATTAAATCTGCCGGAGGGAGCATGCCGGAGTGGGCTTCAGCTATATCCACTGCTTCCTTCAGGGAATGTACTCTATTAAGGAAGTTACACCACATGCATCATGGTCCATGGTAAATCCAGCACTGAGAAAAGTCTCTTCCCTTTCTGAGTACATTCATCCATCCCTCACCCTTGGCTCTCTCCCTCAAAGAGTATGAACCAGTAAAAACTAAAAAGTATAAAGATTCACCTAGAAAGGTCATGCTTTGAGTATACAGGGGGAAAGATTCGCAATTGCAATATGTATTTAAATATTTTCAAATTCAGCCAAAACATCTTCAGAAAGCTTTTCTTTCAAAGCAACGACAACACAAACAATGGGAGAGTTTTGTGTAGCTGGCACCAGCTGTCCATCTGTTCTGAGGGGGAAGGATGAGCCCATGGAAAGACACAATTGCCTTGGATAAATCTATGAAGCTGAAAGACAAGGCGGGTTTTCCTGCAGGTGCCTATGCTAAGGCAAACGCTTCCTCATGGAACCTGTTCAACGGATGTAAGGCACAGCTGGACAAAGAATGCCTCCGGGCCATTGAAAAGTTAAAGGAACCCATAGGAATAGAAGGCTTTGATGGAGTGAGTTATAAAGTATTAGGAAAGTATCACCAATTTTAACTGTCTCATATTGTTGCTGATATTGTCTGAAACTAGATTGCTCAATATGGTTTTTCTCCTACCTCCTGAATTATTTAATTATTTGAAATGTTTCAGAGGCAAAAAAAAAAAAAAAGACAACAGGGTTTCCCATCTGCCATGATTCTGTACATTGTTTTTGCTGAAATCTGCCCTTGAAGCCCAGCAAGAGATAACTGGGGAAGCTTTAAAATTCAGGGGAGGGAAAATAATTTTACTGACACTTTTCTCTCAGTTATGGGAACATGCTCTATATGTGGCTATGTGGACAATTGTTCCATGGTAAACATCAGGGACTCTGCTAGGTAGCAGAAAACCAGTGCTAGTTGTATGGGTCATGGATGATTAAAACAAGTGATGTAAAATATATTTTTAATTTTTTAAATATCTAGTTCATTGTCTGCAAAACTAACATATGTGTATTTTTTAGTTTCATCTCACCAGGAGAAATCTGCTAGTGTCAGAGGCTCACCACACTTTTTAAGTGAATGAAAAATAAAAGTTCATTATTTATTTATTTATTTATTTATTTATTTATTTATTTATTTATTTATTTATTTTTTACCCCGCCCTTCCATCCATCCATCCATCCATCCATCTATCTATCTATCTATCTATCCATCCATCTATCCATCTATCTATCTATCTATCTATCTATCTATCTATCTACAAAACTGGATAAGCACACTTAAGTTAATTGATAAATGCATCAAGCTGTGTTGATGAAGAAAATAAATGAAGTCTCAATTAGGGTTCATTCCAAACTGCACACACATTTTCAGTCAAAAGGAGAAGACTTATGGGGAAACTTGGGCACAGTGAACATGTTTATAAGAGTCGGAGAAACCCAACAAAAACAAAACTGAGCAAGTTTCATGTTCTTACTAGGAAATCAATAATCCCTCCCTGGAACAGTGAAAGTCTGGCGAGACCTAACTAGCATTCATTCAGGACTGGGGTATTTCCAGGACCTGGAAACAAAAGATGGACTTTTCAGCTGAATACACACACGTGAGCTACACTTGCAGTTCTTAGTACTATTTATTTTGTATCTCTCTCTTTCTCCATTGAATTTAGAGTCCCTACTTTAACCTCAATAAATATGTGTGGTAAGATTATGCTGAGAATATCTGCCTTTTATTTATTTTTATTTATTTATTTATTTATTTATTTATTTATTTATTTATTTATTTATGTAAGAGTATTTTTACCCCGGTTTTCTCCTTGGAAAAGGACCCAAGGTGGCTTACAGTAATGCTGCGTGGTTGGGTGGTGAATGAACACATATCTTCCCAAAGTCTAAATTTGGGGGTAAATTTGGTTATGCCATATGTCATTGTTTTGTTTTGGATCATAATTCCTTACCCCTGGTTGTGCTGTCTGGGCATTATGGAAATTGAAGCTCAAGTTATCTATAAAACTAAATGTTCCCAGCCTCCATTTTAGGAGTTGTTTGTTTATGTAAACACCCAGTGGTATAGTGCAGTAGTCTGGGTGGTTTACAGTCATCATGAATGAAACAAACATTGTTAAACTACAAATGTAGTACTAGAAATCTAAAACACTTAAGAAATAAAACTTACGGTGGTAGTGGCAGTTCACAATGAAACAAGAGGATAGAAGGACTGGAGGTATAACGTGAGGTAGGATCAGTGTAGAAAACCTCCCTGAAAAGCACTTTTAATTTGTCTTAACGGGGGAGGGGCAGGTTCCACTGGAAGCTTTGCTGGGAGCTGGGTCCATAAAGTCAGTGTCACCACAAAGAAAGCCCAACCCATAGGGCCCTCCTTTGGAGTGGCTACCTGGAGGAGCATGGCCTGAGAGAATCAGATGGTCAGGTAGATGATATTGGAGAAAGATACTCTGGCTTTGTTCATGCATTATAAACATGTAAGCATTGGAGGGGATTGGGGGCATGCACTGCTAACTTCTGTAGGTTTACAAGGAAGGTTGATGTCCAAGCTCACAATCACATGGAGTTACATTTGTGCTGCAGAGCTACCTTGAAAATATGAGGAAGTTGAGATTGGAAAGGGAGAAGTTACAGAACACACATGTACTCTTTGCTGTGCAAGCTATTTCATGACACCTGAAGTGGGCTTTCACCAAAATGAAGGATTTGTGGTCAAATTCTTTTCAGTCTCTTTTCTTCATCCACATTCTTCAGGCTTCATTGACAGTATCTTCATCAGAATGTTCACTGGAAAAAAAACATGTCATTTGATGTGTCACTAACAAGTAAAACAAATTGAATGGTTCATATGCTAGACATGATCTCTGCTCAGAGAAAACTGAAGCAAAATGTATATGCCGTTGTGCAGGGCAGTGAATCAGTCAGCTTCTGAGATTTCTCCTTGTTTGGTAGCATTTTATGAATGGTAAAGAACACAAGAGCGTATCCTCTATACCATCTTGACTGCTGCTTTTTGGCTTTTTCAAAATTCTGGCTGCCCTTTGCTGTATAAAGCTTGACATGTGTTTTTTTCTCTCTTGGCAATATTGGCATCATCATCATCATCATCATCATCATCATCATCATCATCATCATCATCACTGGATATGGAACAACTGACTGGTTTAAAATTGGGAAAGGAGTACGATAAGGCTGTATACTGTCACCTTGCCTATTTAACTTATATGCAGAGTACATCATGCGAAAGGCAGGTGAATCACAAGATGGAATTAAGATTGCCGGAAGGAATATCAACAACCTCAGATACGCAGATGATACTACTCTGATAGCAGAAAGTGAGGAGGAATTAAAGAACCTCTTAATGAGAGTAAAAGAGGAGAGTGAAAAAAATGGTCTGAAGCTCAACATCAAAAAAACTAAGATCATGGCCACCGGTCCCATCACCTCCTGGCAAATAGAAGGGCAAGAAATGGAGAAAATGACAGAGTTTATTTTCTTAGGCTCCTTGATCACTGCAGATGGCGACTGCAGCAACAAAATAAAAAGACGCCTGCTTCTTGGGAGGAAAGCAATGGCAAACCTAGATAGCATCCTAAAGAGCAGAGACATCACTTTCCAGCTAAGGTCAGGATAGTCAAAGCTATGGTTTTCCCAATAGTGATGTATGGAAGTGAAAGCTGGACTATAAAGAAGGCTGATCACCGCAGAATTGATGCTTTTGAGCTGTGGTGCTGGAGGAGATTCTTGAGAGTCCCCTGGACTGCAAGGAGATAAAACCTATCCATCCTGAAAGAAATCAACCCTGAATGTTCACTGGAAGGACAGATTTTGAAGCTGAGGCTCCAGTACTTTGGCCACCTCATGAGGAGAGAAGAGTCCTTGGAAAAGTCCCTGATGTTGGGAAAGATTGAAGGCAAAAGGAAAAGGGGACATCAGAGAATGAGATGTTTGGACGGTGTCATTGATGCAACCAATATGGATTTGACAAAACTCCGGGAGGCAGTGGAGGATAGGAAGGCCTGGCGAGCTCTGGTCCATGGGGTCACGAAGAGTTGGACACGACTGAACGACTGAACAACAACAATTGTGCAATAATACTGGGCGTCTTAAATCATGCATACCAACATTCACCAACTCATACTTATAAGCTGGAGTGTTTTTTTTAATGAATTGAATATAGCACTAGGACTGTGCAAATATATCCAATTTTGTTCAGTGGTCAATTTGGGCTTTGGGATATATCATGATTTGGTTCAGCACAATCTATGCCCCCATCACCCAATTCAATTTGTGCCCCGGATCTACTTGCAAATTTCTAGAGTCAATGCATTGGAAAACCAGTATGCTTACCACTTTTATTTTTTGTTTTATTTTATTTTTCTATGGACATACATGAAATACGAAGAGACAATGAATTCTAAAGAAAGAAATTGGGTCAAATTTCAGAATGCTAGTTCCAGAGTTTTACATACTGGGTACCTTTAACAATTCTTTTTGAGATTTACATATAAAATCATCCTGGATAAATATACTGTATATGTATATGTATATTATGTATATGTATATATTTTTTATTTTGTACATTGTATTTTGGTTTTTAAAATGTATTCCTTTGTTTGTTGTTACATGTGGTAAACCGCCCAGAGTAGCCCTTGGTCTAGATGGGCGGTATAAAAGTCAAATAAATAAATAAATAAATAAATACTGCAGAAAAAGACCCACTTTTACTTTATGAAAGTTATAGCCAAGGCTGAAAAATAGACACATTTAAAATGTGTTATATAAACTACAGTACCATTTTTCTTTTTATTTGCATATTTGTTTTACTATAATTTTCTTGTACTGAGCTGCCATTTCAATAATTTTATCTGTGTAAATTTGTTTTGGAATTCTACAGTAAAAGTTTTTAAAAAAAAACAACTACCACTACCACTACCACAACAACAACAACAACTACTACTACTACTAATACTACTACTACTACTACTACTACTACCAGTTAAATATATTATAGAGTATATGCAGCATGAAGTACCTTGGCCTGACTCCTGTTGGTGTTCATATCAGATTTATGTAGGCAGGTGCAGCTAGTTGACGAGATTCCAGGTCGCATCACAATTGCATGCTTGCTCATGCACCCATTGCGTGAGTCACTTTTGCCCCAGCACATCTTCAATTAGACACAATTAGCTATGGCAAGTTATGCAACTCTTATGCAGATACTGATAGGGCTCTACACATTCATTCCTTTTATATGCAAGCAAATGCTCTATGGTATGTGTCTTTTTCTTGAATCTATGATACATCTGTTCTTGGGAACTAATTGGGGTTTTAGAGTACCTTGACTGAAGGATAATCTATTCCATCTTTTCTATTAGACTTGTCTGTCCGAGGACATGCCTTTAGGACACAAATGTACTCTTGCTGATTAGAGATGGGCATGACTTAGCGGTATTCCCGTTTCCGTTTCCATTACTCGTATCCGTTACTCTACGGAAACGGTAACAGGAATTACTCCGCCAGAATTTGAGCTCGAACCGACGAACGAACAATTTGGTCTGATTTGTTGTGCTCGTTACTTGCATCGCGGCGATCGCGCAATGCCAAGCGGCACAGAAAAAAAGTTTTTAAAAGTAAAAAAAAAAACCGATTCCCGGCCCTAAAAGTAGGCGAAAACTGTCTGAGGGCACCTACCAGGCCAGAAGGGTGTTTTATTTGGGGGGGGGGTTTCCCCGCCCCCCTCTCCTTGGCTATTGCTACTGCTGCGCTGCTGGTACCAGTCTGGGAGGGCGCATCCATTTGCCATGCAGTGCGGGGGATCCAAAATGGCGACCGCAATATTTTTTTTGAAATCGTTGCCCAAAACCCCACCAAAGCACCACAGAAACATGCGGAAATTAGCTATTTTAAATGCTTGAATTTTTACAGTAGCAGCAGTGGGTTTTTCTTGCAAAAAAAAAGTCTCCGTTGATTTTATTTTATTTTATTTTATTTTATTTTATTTTTTTACACCTGCACATTCGCAATGATGAGCTCGCCCATGGGAGTGGACCATGCACATTTTCCACCAATCGCATGGCCACTTGGCCAGGTTGACCACAGAGACTTCTGGGATGTGCCAATCGGGCATAAACAGCCCACTAATCGTAGCCCAAACCCGAACCCTAAGCCTAAGCCTAACCCATACGCCAGTACACTGTCCTTCTAAGTGGGTCAGAGAGGCACCCAGAGGTGCACCCCAATACTCACCCTAACCTCACCCGTAACTAGCCTAACCCTAGCCCTTGCACTAACCCGTCTTAACCCTAAGCCAGATCTACTTGCATTGCACTACATGCAAGTACGTGAGACACAGCGGGTGCAAAGAGTCTGCCAGTCCGTCACTTGTGGCTCTGGCTGACTCCTGCAGCTCCCTCCAGGAGCCCGCTACCCCCCAAACCAGTACTAACGACAACGAAAAAACGAAAAAACGAACCGACTAATTTTTGCGAAATTTCGCGAAAAACGGAAACGAGCCGAAACAGACTGCCTCCGACACATGACAACTCGAAAACGTCATTTTCCCTAGTCGTGCCCATCTCTATTGCTGATATTTAAAAGGTCCACGGTTGGCCTTTTAAACCAAACCAAGGTGGCTATTAAGGTTCAAGTGCACAGATGCTCAATGGGAGATACTAAGAACTCCATTTTGTATCATGTTAAATATCATGACGCTTATCTTGGCTGAATGATGCTACCAACAGTACTGAAGTAAGTAACTCAGACCCTTTCTGGAAACATTTTTAAGGCAACTGCATCCTTTTGCCTCAACAGGATTAGCCATGAAGGCCACCTACGGAACATCTGTCCATACAATTATAAGGAAAGATGCGAGAAAGGGGAGATTTAGGATGGGTTCAAAATGACAATAGCTCAGAGTGACAAGCAACAGATGAGAAGGGAAGTGGAGGTTGAAAAATGTGGCATACATTTTGGATAATCCCATCTCAGGGCCTTCTTTGCTTTCTATGCTATAATTGCACACTTCACAGTTTCATTTCTCACTGAAATTGGTGTCTTTTTAAAAGTCAAGCTTCTTTAGATGGTTCTTAAATTTATAAGCTTCTATTCCTGGTCCCTAGTGCCAATATTCTTGAATTCCTCTCTATCATTTCTTCCTTTCTCTCTTTTTTTGATCAGTAAAGTTCAACTTTTGTTAGAGCTTGGGCTGAAGAAATGTAAAAGCTTCAAGAGTTATAAGTAATAACCAAGAAAAGCATCAGAACAAAAATTCCCGGGCACCATTAGCTAGAACTGTCACAAGTGTTTCAGTTTAATAGTGAGAATTAATAAGAACACACGCCTTTTCTGCTGCTGATTCTCCCAGGTGCATATTTTCCTTTTCTCCAAAGCCCTGCACTTTTTTTAAATCATGCATATTTCTATTTCAAATGCTTTTTCATTTCCCTGTTTCTGAAAGGCGATTCGAAATGAAAATGTTCCAGGGTGGACAGGGAAGTGGAGGAAGAAATGTAACACTCTGGGGATGTTTAGGAGCAGAAGAAAAATCTATTATCTTCTGGGAGAATATGATCAAGATATATATTCAAATCTATCCTGGTGCTCATTCTCCAAAGAAGTAAGGAAAGAAAGCTTGTAAGAATCTGCTGAAGCCAACTTCTGTCTTAAGCAGACATTTAACTTCGTCAGTTTCTACTGCTAAGCACAGTAGGAACTTGTTTTCCAGCAAGCTTAGCTAGCATCACTCATCACAGCTCCATTTCTATGCTTGTTCATGAAAAATGGATGGGCTTTGCAGGTATAATTGGTGGGGGGCATTTTATCCTTGTCCCTTCATAGGCCACTGTTTTCCCTTTCACAAAGCCAGAAGCGATCAGGCCATTTCCATTTTTTCAAAAGTCTCTCTCTCTCTCTCTCTCTCTCTCTCTCTCTCTCTCTCTCTCTCTCTCTCTCTCTCTCTCTCTTTCTCTCTCTCTTCACACATTTCCCTCCCCCCCCAAAAAAAAGCCAAATTATAGGCATAGCTGGCAACATAAATGTCACTGAAGCCTTGATGCCATGGTCCCTGTGATTATCATCCCTGTGGGCTGCTGACAGACCCTTAGAAGTGTTCAAAATTCAAATTGTGTTGTTTTCCATATGCCGGCAGTCAGCCAGCAATCAGTTGAGAATCAGAATTTGGAGAATATACTTCTTTGTATAAGAGTTCCTTGAATCTCCCAGCGAGTGGGACCAGTAACATTTCCAGAATTTGGCAGTGAGGAAGAAAGCATGGAAGTCTTGAGATGGTCATCTGTCCTGGCCATTCTTTCAGCTGAACTCTCGAATCATTTGACTTGACTCATGACCTGTGCTTGCTTCTAGTTTTCACATCCTGTTTTTCAAGCCGTCACAGTAACATGGCTGTTTGTATTCCATTCACATCCGTAGTAACTGAAAGCAATTACTGTACTGGCTGCCTAGTGGTCTTGCAGCACCAACTTGGTTCCTTTATTCTGGCTTGAACTGTACAATTGTCCCCCTCACAGTAGCCAGACCAGCCACAGATTCAACTAATTGGTCCACTTGTCAGTAAGCTCAGCAGGAAGACCAAAGGCTTGACAGAGTGACTGAATGGCCCTTTTTAACTCTTAGGCCTGTTTTTTTGTAGGGCATGATGGAGGCAGCCTGCCAAAACAGAATAAGGAACCCAGCACATTGTGTGTTGCTAGCTGTTCGCCAAATAATTAGAAGGCTTGCATCTCCAGGATTGTCACATTCGCACTGAAGATCAATACATTCGCTTTGAAGAAGTACAGATTTCCTAGAGAAAACCTAATTTGGTAGCAGAAATACTGTGGTGTCTGATAATATCCAATGTGAAATTGACCTGTATATGAAGGATCAGTGATATTAATGTATCCTTGAAATCTAATGAGGCAAAGGTTTTTTTTTTGTTTGACCCGTCAATGTTTGCTCCACCATTCACGTATGGCTAAACTTCCTTCTTTATGGCAGTGACTGCCACCATTTTGTGAATGCCTGGAGGTCCAATATGAAGTCTTCTCATTAATCTCCAGGATCAAGAGATTGCTTTTAAAACGTTGGCCAAACAATCATAAGTTTTATTAGCAACTCTGCAATGGGGAACTATTTCCACAATTGCTGGGAGTAAACCAATATAATGTCTCACCTAGGGCTGGCCAAAGTCCATGACATCAAAGTACAGCCCATTCTCCAGGTGAGCACCTAGAAGGTGCAAATGGATAGAAGTAGCAGCAAACAAGTCTTCCACCAGCAGTTGGACTGACATGGTTACCTTTTCTCTTTATTTGCAAAAAACAACAACAGCAACAACAACCCTTGTCCATAGGTAGGGGGCGTCCATCCAAGTGTATTCCAGTAACAAATGTTCTTCCTTATTCATAGTTTTAAAATACAATTCCCTTTTCTTATAATCCTGTTCGATAAGAGTGTGTACCCAGTAAGGCAGAACAAATAGAGGGACAGACTAAGACTTGTGATACCTGAGTTCGAATCCCTGCTCAACCATGGAAGCTCACCAGTGGGCGGGGAATGGTAAAACAACGTTTTAAATACTGTATTTCATTTAAAGATCCTTGAAAACCTTATCAGGCTGATTCTGACTTGAGAGCATGCAGTATACACATTCAAGAACAACATAATGGTTATAGGTAGATAGGTTTAAGTAACAAGGCACGAAAAATAAAATTTAATTTAATTCTTCAAGTCAGAGCAGTGCTGTGATTTAAGTGTATTTAAAATGCAAAACTGTACATACATACGATCTTTCTTTCCTTAAAACCAAGGCTAACAAACATTGCTTCTCAGTTATTATTATTAGCATTTATAGTTTGAGTAATGTTGAGTTACACATTATGAGTAACAATACTACCTGCTACACGTTACATTTCCCAGGTAACAAGACCATCGAGATGTTCCATTTGTAAAATAATAGGGCAATTCCCATTGCCATGACACTGGCAATGTCATAAACGAAATCCATTTCTTGGGGGGACATCTGGGAATATTCGTGGCCATTTTTCTGTATTTAAGAATAAAAATAGACCTTAATTTGTAAGAAAAGACTAATGAGTAATGAGTAATGGGTTTTTCAAAGCAATAGTAATGACAATGCATATCCTTTTAAAAATAATGTTCCAGGTTTTGCCGACCACGAACTCAAAGCAAAATACCTGGTTCCCCACCTTTCACCTCCTGGTGAGATAGGTAAGGGTTAGATAGAGTGCCTGCCCCCCCCCCAATTACACGGTGAGGTTGATGGCTGAGTTGGGATTTCAGTGTTAAACTTCCCAGTCATGCTCTCTAACCACTGAACCATCCTGGCTCTTTTTCTCTTTTTTATGGTTGTTGTTCTCTATGCAGTAAATGGCAGCGTGGGGGAGATGGGGGCGACGGAAAATATTG
The DNA here is from genome assembly GCA_037367245.1 of Phrynocephalus guinanensis. NCBI lineage: Eukaryota > Metazoa > Chordata > Lepidosauria > Squamata > Agamidae > Phrynocephalus > Phrynocephalus guinanensis. The sequence goes on along the minus strand of CM074736.1, from coordinate 91,345,902 downwards.
GTTGCACATTTCACAGTCAATGTAATACACATAGCTGTGTGACTCCCCCAGCCCATTAAGTCTATTTTGCCCATGATCCAGTATTACCTAGCTGCACCACTGAGCCAGAACTATGTTAGTTTAAGCTCTTAAAATTCTCAGTCTGGCTTCTTTAAGTCACTTTCTACAGGGAGGGGAGAATGCAATTTTGTTGATAAAACTAGATCAATTAATCAGACAAACCCTGCAAAGGATACATACCAGGAAAGCCACCTGTTAACAATAAGGGTTTTATTTATTGCCATAAAGCATTCACCTTCCCTTTCCTCGGGAAATGAGAGGCAAACCAAGAGTAAAATATTTTAAACCTCATTGTGGGACTTTGGAGAGCAAGATAAGCATGCTCCATCTATCACAATTATTAAGATGAAACGATTAACCTTCTGACAACCGAATGGCCGTTTTTAATGTTATAATAACACAGGGCTCCACTGGGATCCGAGTTCCAATTCAGAAGGAAGCGTCCATCATTTGTTCAGGAAATTGAACCTTTGTGTTGAGCAAAATGGCTACAGAGCCAAACATCTCAAGCTCCCCGACATCAGGGCACTTGAATTGGATCCTGGCTTGGCTTGCCTGCATCGGAGCCAATTTAGTGTGTACAGTTCTGCTCCTGGGACCACAGATCACTGCTCCAATGTACAAAGAAGAAAATAGGATTGATGTGAAGTAGGCATTTGCCAAGTCGAAATAATTCTGCCATGCTTAGGAGTTCTGAGGTTTTGTTTTAACATCAGCAAAATGTGTCACAGACAGAGTTGGAAAGAAAACAGAGATAAGACAACAAAGGTCAGATTGAACCCATTATGAAACCTAGTAAACAATCTATAGAGGGCAACATATGTGAATATATAAAAACCAGCAGATACCTAGCCAGCTCTTTGGGAATGAGAACACTTCTGTCCAGAGAAAAAGAGTAGACATTTCTTTCAATCCCTTCTTGCATATCCATGCCTCATACAGCTAAACACATAAGGTAGCTTCCCAGGGTCTTCCTCTCTTGGTGCCCTACAAAAGATGAGCCTCGATCATATATAGTCCTATGTTGTATGTATGGCATGCTTCAAAGATCATGCAAAAGTGCCTCCAGGTGCTCTTCCTTAACACCATAGCACATTGTTGCAGAATGAAAGCAAACCAACCTGCCTTTTAAAAAAATCATCTCTACTACTGACATTAAACCAGACCTGCAAAAATTCATGCAAAGCAGGCAAAACAATTGCTAGGGAGAAGTTTTGTTCTTGTGGTTTTGTTGTATTAATTTGGTCTTGTTTATGTCTACCAGTAATTGTATATTGTATAGTGTTGTAAGCCACCCAGAGTGGCCAGATGGCCAGATGGGCAGGGTATAAATCTAATAAAATAAATAAAATAAAGTGGCTAAGATGCCATTCACCCTTCTGTGGTGCCTTTGAAGAAGCCAATTTGTAATGGATATATTTTAATGTATTGTTGGAAATCATCTGCTTTTGTTCAGCTGGCAAGGGTAGTTCTGTTACAATTTGCTGGCATTGCTTTTCTTCACTTTCTGCTCTTCGGGATCACTTAATCTGATTCAAAGGGCCACTTGCAGTGGTATCAGCTCCTCTTTTCCTGAAAAAGGTCAGTGGAAGAGGAGAAGAAAAATCATATGGCAGTTTTGAGGGAAAGCTGAGGTCTGAATGATAACTAGAGATGAAAATATGAGGAGGTGGTTTGTGGACCAGACTGAAGACTTAAGGAGAAGTCTGGAAGTTATGGAAGTCCTAATCTAGAATCCTGCAGAACTGTGATTCTACAGAACCAGAATTCCCTAGTCAGGGGTTTCTGGCAATCCCCCCCCCCCAAAAAAACATACATATACATACCTCTACCTGGATCTCATCTGTCCTGTGTATGCAAAACACTGGCATGTACATCCAAGTACTGTACAGTGTTTCACACAATTGATTTCAGGGTGTGAATAAACTAAATTAGGTAAAGTCCTGAAAAATATACTGTGGCATATACTGACCTCAAAACAAGTAGGCCACAAAAGCTTACTCTTTATTTTACTGCCTTTTATAGCCTAACCTCACAATAATTAGTTATACTAACACACACATGATAAGGTGTTGTGAACACATTCTCTGAATTATTAAAATTAATGTACTGTAGTTTTATTTTTTTCCTTTTAAATGAAAATCCTGTGGAACGGAGCAGTAGGAGTGCACTGGCTAATAGACAGCTGATTAATGTCCCCACTGTTTCATATTAAAGGCAATGGAGGGATAAATTATCATTTTCTGAGGCCGGATGGACCATGAAGATAATGTAGACAACAACAGAGATAAAAACATACTGAAAGGTAATATAAAATATAGCCTATGGGATGAAATAGATTGATTGAGTGATATATGGACCACTTTTCTAAATGCATGAATCTCAATGAAAGTTAGTGTTATGAACCATGTCATTCCTCAGTGGAAGATGGTTCATCTCTTAGCTTTGGGGCAGGATAATCAACATCAAGCAATAGATACTCAAGGGCAGTTTGGCTACACTATGCCTAATAGAGATGGGCACGAAATGAACATTTTTTCATTTCCCTTATTCGTTATTCGTTCCGTTACGTAACGAAACGACTAACAAAAATTGTGATGAAAATGGAATGAAACAGTATAAGAAGTTACATTGAATACATCAAGCCAAAAGATAATGATCATACATAACAAGATATCATAAAGTATTGTCAAAGTGTTAGCAGGTTAACTACTTCTTGCCATCTTCTGGAGATCTCTTCATATTCTCCCTTCAGGAATCCAGAAAGCCTGTCGATTTTGATACATTCTCTTATTTTGTCATGAAAATTTCTCTCAGTAGGCGCTTCAGGTTGTTTCCAAGATTTTCAGACTTCTTTCCCCTCCCTCTTCCCCCTAAAATCAATAAAACTCTTTAATAGAAAAAAAAGAAAATGGAACAAAATGAACAGAACCACAAAAATTGTGTTCGTTACGTTTCGTTTTCGTTACTGGCGACGTGCAATGAAATGAGCTGTTTTAAATGTTAAAAAACACGCTGGACATCCATAAAAACGCAGCGATAATTATTTATACTGTCTGATATTACCTACCAGGGGGTTGGGGTCCTTAAAACGTGCATTTATGTCTTTTCTCAGATCACTGTATTTTTTTCCTTTAAGGGGAGTTAGGGCTCATCGACCCAAAATGGCTCCCAGATGCCTAATATTGATTTCTTGGGTATTAAAACGGCCTGGACATCCATAAAAATGCAGTGATAATGTGATAATTATTTGAAATTATTACCTACCAGGGGGTTGGGGTCCTTAAAACATTTGTTTTTTTCTTCTCCCATTGCAATGTATTTTTCTTTTCCCTTTAAGGATGACAACATGGATGTCGCCACTCCAGCCACAACATGGAGACAAGCCATGTGATGGGATCATGTAAATTCTTGGACAACTTCAAACAACAGCATGCCCAGGTGGCAGACTGGGCAGGTCTGGCAGCCACAGAGGGCATAAAAAGCTCTGGCAGCCCCCGTCCTTCTTGCAGTCTCTGGTGGGAGTTAGGGTGGGATTGCTGTCTCTGCGACTCTAGCTTCAGTCCTGCATCCTCCCTGTGTGTGTGTACCTCTCGGTGAGTACCCTCCCCTGCCCCACAGTGCAGTCACTCTGTGGCTGCCTTGCACCCTGGGCAATGTCTGCCGCTGCCTTTGCAGACTCCCTGTGTACCTAGTCTATACTGTGTCTCTGCCAGCATCAATTTTTGTTAGTGTTTTCCCTCTGGTCTGGGGCGTTGGGGGACGCCCATGCACGGAAATGCTTTAAAAATTGCACAAAAAGCGGGTAGAAATGAAAAATGAAAAAATGAAAAATGAAAACAATTTTTTTCCAAAACATTCACAAAAAATGAAAACGAAACGAAACGGACCTATCAACGACAAACGAAACACCATTTTTTTATTCGTGCCCATCTCTAATGCCTAATAATAATAATTAGAGATGGGCATGACTTAGCGGTATTCCCGTTTCCATTTCCGTTACTCGTATCCGTTACTCTACGGAAACGGTAACGGGAATTACTCCGCCAGAATTCGAGCTCGAACCGACGAACGAACAATTTGGTCTGATTTGTCGTGCTCGTTACTTGCATCGCGGCGATCGCGCAATGCCAAGCGGCACAGAAAAAAAGTTTTTAAAAGTTAAAAAAAAACCCAATTCCCGGCCCTAAAAGTAGGCAAAAACTGTCTGAGTGCACCTACCAGGCCAGAAGGGTGTTTTATTTGGGGGGGGGTTCCCCGCCCCCCTCTCCTTGGCTATTGCTACTGCTGCGCTGCTGGTACCAGGCTGGGAGGGCGCATCCATTTGCCATGCAGTGCGGGGGATCCAAAATGGCGACCGCAATATTTTTTTTGAAATCGTTGCCCAAAACCCCACCAAAGCACCACAGAAACATGCGAAAATTAGCTATTTTAAATGCTTGAATTTTTACAGTAGCAGCAGTGGGTTTTTCTTGCAAAAAAAGTCTCCGTTGATTTTATTTTATTTTATTTTATTTTTTTACACCTGCGCATTTGCAATGATGGGCTCGCCCATGGGAGTGGACCATGCAAAGTTTTGGAGCCATTCCACCAATCGCATGGCCAGGTTTTGCTGACTGTACCAGGCTGGGAGGGCGCATCCATTTGCCATGCAGTGCGGGGGATCCAAAATGGCGACCGCAATATTTTTTTTGAAATCGTTGCCCAAAACCCCACCAAAGCACCACAGAAACATGTGAAAATTAGCTATTTTAAATGCTTGAATTTTTACAGTAGCAGCAGTGGGTTTTTCTTGCAAAAAAAAAAGTCTCCGTTGATTTTATTTTATTTTATTTTATTTTATTTTATTTTATTTTTTTACACCTGCACATTCGCAATGATGGGCTCGCCCATGGGAGTGGACCATGCAAATTTTCCACCAATCGCATGGCCACTTGGCCAGGTTGACCACAGAGACTTCTGGGATGTGCCAATCGGGCATAAACAGCCCACTAATCGTAGCCCAAACCCGAACCCTAAGCCTAAGCCTAACCCATACGCCAGTACACTGTCCTTCTAAGTGGGTCAGAGAGGCACCCAGAGGTGCACCCCAATACTCACCCTAACCTCACCCGTAACTAGCCTAACCCTAGCCCTTGCACTAACCCGTCTTAACCCTAAGCCAGATCTACTTGCATTGCACTACATGCAAGTACGTGAGACACAGCGGGTGCAAAGAGTCTGCCAGTCCGTCACTTGTGGCTCTGGCTGACTCCTGCAGCTCCCTCCAGGAGCCTGCTACCCCCCCCAAACCAGTACTAACGACAACGGAAAAAACGGAAAAACGAACCGACTAATTTTTGCGAAATTTCACGAAAAACGGAAACGAGCTGAAACGGACTGCGTCCGACACACAACAACTTGAAAACGTCATTTTCCCTAGTCGTGCCCATCTCTAATAATAATCCTGTGCCCTCAAGTCAATTTCAATTTATGGAAACTCTCTCCAGGCCTTTCTAGTTAGAGGGCACTCAGAAATGATTTACCATTCTCCACATCATGGGACTCTGCAGCTTATCCAAGACCACACAGGCTGGCTCTTCATCCACACTCTTGTATGCTCAGTCACCATGTGTGGTGTAAGTGTGAAAGCTTCCCAGTAAAGAGAGCTGATAGGAAGAAAATTGTTTTATCTGAAATACTGTATGTTGCTGGAGGAGAGCATTGCAAATAGCCTGGGTGGCCAGGAAGGCAAACAAGTACTTCTAGAGCAAATCAAGCCTGAACTCTGAACTATCTTGGGAGGCAAAGATGCTGAAACAGAGGCTTTCATACTTTGGACATAGAGTATAATGAGAAAGCAAGATTCTCTGGGGGAATTGAAGCTAGCAGGAAAAGAGGAAGACAAAATATGAGATGGATCGACTCTCTAAAGGAAACCACAGACTGAATGAATAATTGAATGGTTAGTGGGGCAAAAAAAGGAATCTTATAGGTTTTTATGGGTAATCTTGACTGGCATTGCAGCACTACTACTTTCATTCCTCATCTAGATTACAGACTGAGACTGACAAAATAAGCAACCCTGAAACATGGTGATAAGCAAAGTTGTCTTAAAGTCTTCTCCGGCTACAAGCACAGACCGGCAGACTGGGGATTTCTGAGCAGTTACAGTGATTTCAGCACCACACACAACATGCAGAAATCTGCAGGGAATATCGTTGATACTGTTTGGATCCTTTTGATACATGTTGCATCCAGAAAGGATTTGCCCTCACTAGCCTCAGCTACTACGTCTTTTCCATTCCTTCCAACAGAGCTCAAGATGGAATCTCAGTGAGAAGGTAGTTCCATCAACATTAATGGAAGATGTTTATCAGTTGTGGAGGTTTAGCTTAGAGGTGAATCCTGGCTATGGAAAAGGTAGAAGGACAGTGATTAAAGGCACTGAATGGTGACTTAATCAGGTTTGAATTATCATCATATTTATTTATTTATTTTTAGATTTATAAACCGCACCAATTTTCCCAAGGGAAAAATAATTATACAACCAAATAGTAATGGAACAAACAATGGTGCCTGAGGCACTATACTAACAACTTGCTTTATCAGGCTGATGATAAAGCAGGAATCAACAATAGGGGATCCTAGTGCCATGTTTCTCATTCTGAGCACAACCGGCAGCTAGCCCAGGGGTACAAGGCATCTTGTTGATGTGGTACCAAAATGTTTAGGCTGCTCATTGTAAAATATTGACAGCAGGATCCTGGGCCATCACCCTCTGTTCTTCTTTGAAAATAGTCTATCTATTGTGGTGTTTTGAATAATAATAATAATAATAATAATAATAATAATAATAATAATAATAATAATAATAATAATAATAATAATAATAATAATAATAATAATAATAATAAAAAAAAAAAACAGGAGGCTCCAACTTGATGGGGCATAGCAAAGAAATATATTCTTTTTTTAAAAAAAGTGGTCTTATATTTGGTATAAGGGGTCCCCTGTGCTGGCAGCCATTTTGTTTACTTCCAATATACAGTGGTACCTCTACTCACAAATTTAATCCATTCTGAATGTATGTTCTTAAGTCAAACAACTCTTAAGTAGAGGTACTGTATCTAATTTAAATAAATAAATAAATAAATAAATAAGCAGAACATTTAAAAATACATTTGTAAGTAGAGCAGACTGCATCTAAAATTTGTAAGGCAGCAGTTAAAATGCCAACTGTTTTCTGCTGTTATGTCAAATTGCTCTTAAATAGAGCCTCTCTTAAGTAGAGGTACCACTCTAAGTTGGATATGTTACCTCCTCAGACCAGGGCCTGGCTGTGTTCGTTCAAACCAGCTTCCTCTGACAGCACCTCTGACATCACGGCCTTCCACCTTCTATCTGTGGCTTTTTGAACCTCTCAGCCAGTGCCGCTTGCGGCTCACCTGTTCTGTCAGCTTGAGTTGCTCCCCCCCCACCCCGCCCGGCTTTGTCATGAGAGAGGAGCAAATAATGTGTCTCAGCTCGGGCTGGGAGGGCATGAAATTGTGTTAAGCAATGCTCAAGAAAATGACTAGAGTTGCTCCTCCAGTGTAAGCGTCTAAATGTTTTTTGAAATTGTAATTTCCCTGTGCTGTTATGTGTAAAGGTGACCGGCGCCGTGTTAGACCCTCAGCAGTTCTCCACTCGACAGCTAATCAAGTTGATTCATTTGGCAATGTGGGCAGTAAGCTCCCACTCTCCCCCTTTTCCTCCTTGCAGTTATAAACAGGATTGAGTTCTTCTCTGACTCATGGGGATATAATACTGCCTGGTTCTTTTTTAAAGGGGACATATTAGAAATATAGAACCCACTGAAAAATACTGTGGAGACATTGAGGATTCTATTTTTGTAGCAGGCAATATCATTATCAGGAGAAGTGAACACGATGCCTGTTATTAAGTCTGTCGGTAGTTTTAAAGTTGAGTCGAGGAGCTATTATTGCCCGAGAAGCAAGAGCTCCTTGTGGAGTGGAAGTTTTGTGATTTTTGCCCCACATTGGCAATGGATCCCCAGCTACAGGGGCTGTTTGTTAATTGCCAACGTATTAACCCAATCAAGCAAAGCTGTGATGAAAAGTTACCAGCCTCGACCACTTGGTGGCATCCATCACTCAATGGAAAATGGTATATATTAGCTCGGGAATGACGGCGAATGGCAATAAACTTTTCTCTCTTGGCACTGAGGGTTTATTTTCCCTAGCTGCTCTTTTGATGTGAAGTTTAGTTAAATTACAGCAATAGGAGGGGAGGGGGTGGAACTGCACTGGCTGCTTTTGTCACAAGCAGGAATAGATTTTGCCCAAAACTGAGGAAAGCGAGAAGAGAACGGAGAATTTTATTATGGGCATTTTATGTATGTATGTATGTATGTATGTATGTATGTATGTATGTATGTATGTATGTATGTATGTATGTATGTATGTATGTATATTCCCATATAATAGGAACCAGAATGTTGATTAGACACCTCTGCCTTCCACTCTCTACTTCATAACATTCATAGATATTGCACTACAAATAAATGTGATAAGTGATTGAGTCAGATACACAGTGCAAATAGTTAGGTTATTCCTGAGAGTTCCTGGCCTTGATATACAGAGAAGAGGAGCAGGGTGAATACATGTGGGAAAATCAGTTTCACTTGCTCCTACCTACTGTTTTTTGCAGCCTCAGAGTCTTAATGTCTGAAATATGACATTTTCAAATTTGGTCAAAATCTTTAAAAATGAATGGAAGTGAAATTCTCGCTACCTATGTTGGTCAAATTCAATAGGTAAAGCTACTACCAGAAGAAAAAATAGTTAGACCATATAGTTCCTCCTAGTTCTACAAGGCATTAAAGATGAGACATCTCTAAAAGAAAAGGTGTAGGTATCCTAATTTATTGTTAATGCCATGGAGTACAGAATGATCAAAGTCAGACTTTAAAGCAGGAAGGATTCAAAACCCTGTGTCTGGGTATAAACTGGATAATTCACGTGCTCTGTGTACCATACAAAACTGTTTAGGCAGGCTCCAGCATCCTTGAACGTTATTGTGCTCAACTGTTGTCTCCTTTAAAACAAACAAGGCATCCCCATTTCAAATGGGTTTAAACTGGATTTGTGGTTTGCCACCTAATTCAGAGGCAAAGGGCAGTTCTGAGCCCAGCGAGTCTGGGGGAAGGGCGTGTTAGCCCGCCAGGCCCCGGACATTTGGCGTGAAACCTGCACACCAATCCGGGAACTATGTCCAGGGACAGGAGCCGTTACAAGTCAGGCTCCCGCCCTGCCCTACCTTCTTTGGCGAGACGACGGCCCCACTCACCCACCCTAACGAAAGGGGATGAGACTAGCTGGTCGCTTCGGGGCCAGATGGGAATTTTTGGTGGCTAACCCTATTGGCCTGGGTAGCCTCGTGTTTTCGCCCATCCCATTCCCTTTCTGCATGGGCTGGGCAACACATAATGGTCACAACATCAGGCGGGTAGTGCAAGAGGTAACGGTATTCAGGTAGGCTCGAGTAAGTCACCCTTAAGGTGCCAGACAGCCCTTGATAAAATTATAAAATCTTCTGAATTCAGGAGCTAATAATAATGGCACGACGTTAACAGCAGGCCTTTGCGAGGGCTGTGACGGGACAGCAGATTCACACTGACTGGGATGATGCTGAACAGGTGGGCAGCATCTGCCCAAGTGTGAAACTCCTTGAATACATACAGTTTGGTATGGGGATTAACCACTGATATTACCCCTGCACTATGGTTAGGTCCCCTTTGCAGTTTTAAAGGTTAGTTGGTTGAAGTTTATCATTCTAAATAAACTGTGGCCCAATATACCCAATATGCAGTTGTCTCACCTCTTTATTTCTGAGGCTTGGGGGGGGGGCAAAGTGAATTTTCCATTTTTCAAAAGCATCTCCAGCTGCTTTTTGTTGCTACCTTTAAAAGATAAAGGATTCTCTCCACTTTACATCTCATTCAAAATGGCAAGGCATCCGAATTATTGAGTGCTTTGAGTTTCTGGAGAAATGACAATAACCTGTTATTGTTGAACTCTTTCTGAAACAGACTCGGGGAAATCTTCAAGCATGCAGACAGCCTCTTTCGGTGTTTCACGGGGCACCTATGAATAACATTGTCTTTCGTTATCAAAAAGAAAACAAAAAGAATTTGTGGCACTTCTAAAGTAGATTTATTTCAGAAAGAGCTTTCGTCGCTTACAATCCATTTCTTCATGCTAAAATGAATGTCTCAGACTTGAAGATCTCCTCCTCCTCCTCCTCTTTATTTTGCTGAAAGAGGGTAAACAAGGCTGCTTCTTAGGGCAGTGGCTTTTGCTGAGGGAGGAATACATTTCAGATTTTTCCCCTTTGTGCCATATTTCTGAAAGGTTTTTACATAGAGGATGAAAGTGGAACATCTCCCCACTTTCTGAAAGGAATATGGGCCTTGAAACCATGCTGGTTGTTTTTCTCGGAAACACACCAAAAATGATTTCTGATGGGCTGGAACATGTCATGCTTTTGCATGAAGATCAATGTGACCAGGGACCTTCCTTTTCTACATGCAAGTGACGGGAGGTGGGGTGGGGAGGAAATGGGCAGGGGAAGGGAGTAACCCACCACCCAGCAGCAGGCTTCCCACTCCTGAGGCAGGCTGCATCCCCATCCCTGGCGTGCATACGAGAAAAGAGAAAATCAAGATCGTCTACCTGCCTCTGCCATTGTGCTCAAACACGGAGCAGTCACATTGCCTGTGACACTTGTGCTGTGTATGTCTCTGCTTGTGTGTGTGTGCGTGTATGTGTGTGTGCATGTCTCTCTGCACACTTGCAACTCTTTGCTTCCTCTTCCCTCATTATACTTGACAAGCTGATTCCAGAGGCCAATGACAACATCCATGTCTCTTTCAAGTTGAATGCATTTGTTATGGTTTTGAGAGGGCGGCCGTCCTGCCCTTGGGTATATCCTCACGCAATCTGGGGGATGGGGGAAGCAATTGCTGAAGTTCATGGACTGCTGAGCGCTCAGAGATGGCACTATCTTAAGTGAAAGCAACTAGCAGGCAATTAGACATTTATGGAAACCTTTTTCCTCCCACTGGGAGATCTTGCTGATTGCACTGACCACCACCCCCTCCCACAAATAAGGAAGCCTTGGAAAAAGTAGATAGATTTTACCCGGCAAAACAGACATTATCTCCCTGCAATGTTCAAAGCTAAAACAATTTTCATATATTATAGATCTGCTTTTTGCAGTTCGAGGTGCCCTCATGAGATTTCCATAAATAAGACTTAATGAAGGTGTTTCTCCTGTACTCAGGATCTGATTTGGAATTATTTTGATGCAAGGATTTTTCCTATATTAGGTGAAACTGGGACCTGGAAGCATATGCTTTTCCATCCTTCTCTTGCATTTTGATTGGCTTGCCTGAGTTATCTGGGGCTGTGCATACCTGCACATGCCTTTTGTGTGATACTCTTTCATTCTGTTTGGCTTAATCTGTTTGGCTTAATCTCTCTCTCTCTCTCTCTCTCTCTCTCTCTCTCTCTCTCTCTCTCTCTCTCTCTCTCTGTGATTAAAAGAGCTTAGCACATTTTGCCCACTTCATTATTTTGTGTCCTTCTTCAGAGGCAATGTGAAGAACACTTACAGAGATCTGAAAACTGTTTCCTGTTTCCACACTTCACTAAGTGAGAAGTGAAGTTAACTAACTGTCCCCAGCAAGGGCCATAAGATAATTAACTGGCTGAAACATATTGGGTTCTTTTAATGAATAAAACCGCTCCCACTCTTCCCCAGAGACATTGTCTCTCCATCAGACTGGGTTCCACAGGGTGCTTCAGATTTCTTTGGTTTTAGCTATTACTATCAACATAGCTACCATGTAGGATAGTTGAGAAGGGAAATGTGGAGAAGTAGATGCCTCTACACCCCTTTGAGATCAGTGGGGATATAAATAAATAATAGACTAACAAATATAGGGCGCTCTTACACGACCCCTAAAATCCAAGGCAAATGGCTCCCAGATCCGGAGCTTAAAATTGTTTCCCCACCAGCTCTAGAGTTTAAAAAAAATTAAGTGTGACCCACGCCCACCTAAGTGCCTCCCAGCGCATTTTTCAAGTACCTGCTCTCCGGAGGTGAAAATTTTCTGATGCGGATGTAAAGGAGTGAGTGCCGGGCTATCCTCGCCTTGTGCTGGTTGTTTTTTGCCCCCCCCCCCTTTAAGAGATATTAAGAGACTGGAATGCTTCCCGGAGCAGAGCGAGATGGCAGAACGGAGGTGAGCCGGCATCCTTTTCTCCTTTTTTTCTGCCCTCCCCTCAGGCAGACAGGAGCCAGGGAGTGTGGAGGGGTGGGGACACAGGAAGAGCGACAAACCCCCAAGATCTCTGGTCTGAATTTAAGTGGCCAGCGGATCTTAGGGGTCATGTAAAAGCGCCCATAGTCAGCATTTTGGCTTCTCTTTTGTTTAATTTTGCACATTTTCACCTACTACATTGACAAATGTCAGTATTTAACCTAGAAGCAAGTTGAGCTGTGAACTACTTCTGCTCAATATTATCTCCTCCACAGACCTTGTGGAGATTAAACAAGTCTTGATCACTTTAGACATGCACTATGACCATGATGAAGCACTCAGCTGCCAAAGCACATTACTTCTGTTTTAAGAGAGAAATTGTGTGATTGCTCTCTGAGATGCTTCATCTGAATATACAATGTTATGCCCACATTCATTTAAGAATCCAGAATGATTACATTTTACATACAATACTTTTATATTGTCAGAGACTTTCAGAGCAAGGCTGTATGTACCTCAGGCGTCTGAAACATATCTCTAAATAATTCTAGCCATTCAGAAGTATTACATGCTCAGTCTAATTCTTTAAAAATTCTGCAGTTTGTAAATGTGGGATATTATGCTTCTGCTATGCTTCAAAATGTCAGGAAACCGCCTGATATTTGCTACACAATATCATACCTACATTGCCGGCAGGGTAAAAAAAATTTACATAGCAAAGGGCAGGCTGGATTTTGTTGCCACTCATGTCAGCAGTCTTGCCCATGTCTTTTTTTTAATATTGCACTGTTTTTCCCTGTGTTTTATTGTTCTTTTAACCCATTGTTAACTGCCCGGAGTTCCTTTGGAAAATGGGCGGTATAAAAATATAATAAATAAATAAATAAATAAATAAATAAATAAATAAATAAATAAATAAATAAATAAATAAATAAATGTTGTCTACAGGATGCCCTCTTGTGCCCACTACATTTCACAAAGAGACACTGCACAGATTTCCCCCAAAGTGGTCTCCTTTTTTTATCTCAGCTTACTTACTTACTTACTTACTTACTTACTTACTTACTTACTTACTTACTTACTTACTTACTTACTTACTTACTTACTTACTTACTTTTGGATTTATATACCACCAAGTTTAATTCAAAGAACAACTCCAGCTGGTGTACAAAAACAAATAAAGCTTCTCACAAACAGACAGGTAAACTAACCAACCCACCATTAAACAAAACAATGGACAGGGCTGTTTTTCAACATGTTTTCCAGGTATCTATTGCTTTGCTGCACAAAGTAATTAAATTGTCTAGAAGAAATGTATCTTTACATTTACTGTGTGTAGTCAAGTACATGTCAGTACTGAAAGGCAATGGATTGTTAATCTCCAAGGAGGAGGAGAAAGAGTAGTAGTAGTTGTGACCAGTTAATCCTGAGTAGTAAACATTGATGGATACATAGCTGATCCTGATCTTGTTGGGCTGTTGAGATTTTCTTCCTTTCTTCCTCACTTCTTTAGTGCATCTTTGATTATTTTTCGTCCAAATTCTTTAGCACTTTGCTTGATAGTATTTCACCAGACATTTCCATTTTGGAAGAGTGCTTCCCAATTGACTTGGTCAATTATTTTAGTATAGACACAGACACACAGGAAAACACACATGCATGTACACACATACAAGGATTTCATTTGTGTTCCTGTTGGAATCCTCTTAATCCATGACTGGGAAACCAATGGTTTTTATAACTCACCAGAATGTAATACCTGTTGGTGACCCTAGATTAGTTGATGTAATACGCACAATAAACATGCGCTTGGACCATATGTTAGGTACACAGAACAATCTGCCCTGTTTCTGAGCTGAAATCAAAGATGGAGATTTCAGTCTCCAAAGCCTTAAATTGTTTGGAGAAAGGATATCTGAGCTTTTCTGGAATTTGAGATATCCAGAAGAGATCATGTTCTGTGTTACATCATCCTGAGAGGTCAAGTTAGCAAATTCAAAACAGGTACCTTTGTTGTAGTAAGATCGCAATTGTGAAATGTCCTGCCAAGAAGTCAGGGTAGCTACATTTCACTTGAGCGCCTTGCAGGTGGCCAGATCTGTATTATTCTATATGACCTTTGGCTCTTAAAGTTAGTTTTACAATTGGCTTTTGGAATTGGTTTTCAAGTGTTCTTAAAATTATTTTTATTCATAATAATTTACAGCACTTTGGAAAAGATGAGCAGAATATTGATTAATAAATACTTTTTAAAAATGAACAAACAAATAAACATCTGCATGGCCAGATGTTTCTCAGCCCTGCGGTAGCTAGCTTTTGTGATCTGGTCTGTTCTAATGTGCTACCAGCATCACTCTACTGCCTGGGAACATCTGAATTTTTTTAGTTAAACATTTATCCAAGGTAATGGACCACATGCTGAGACTGGTATGATATCCCATATATGCAACTAGGGCAAAATGTTAGCCACAGTCTGCAAAACACCTAAATCAGCACATCTTTGCTAATCTCAACATTCTGAAGCATGCTTAACTTTGTTGAACTGTGCCTGCTTTTTGTTACTAGCCTCTCTGGTAGAATTGCTCGTCATACAAAATATCTCACCACCCCCAACAGACCACCACCCCCGGAGCACCACCAAGCACCGCCCTCCCTTGGGCACCCTCCCCAAGGACCAATCCGCCGTGCTGTCTGCCACCCCTGTCGGGTTGCTACCCCCGGAGCCCCACGCAGTGCCGTCCTAACTGGGACCCTTCTCCCTGGGAACCACTCTGCTCCAGGAGCTGCCGCCCCAGCAGACCACCGCCCCACACACACCCCAGGCCTAGACCCAGGAAACTTGTGGGGGTGCCGCTGCACTCCCCCCTGTGCTCCAACAATGCCCTCTGCTCTGGCTTCTGAGCCAGCTGCACCGTTGCCACTTCGCCACGTGGCCGAGATACCGGAGCCCAGCCCATAAGGGCTCGGATCCTGCCTCTTCTTACAAGATTGGCAAAGTCTCGCATCGTTGGCTCCGGCGGGGACGGGGCAAAGAGGCTCCACAGGCCCAGGCCTCTCTCGCCACCCTCCACTGCTCCATTATTCATTGCGTGAGCGGTGCGAAAGTAATAATGGAAACGAACAGAACCAAAGAAAATTTTCTTGGTTCTGTTCGGTTCGAGCCTGCCCCATCGCAACGGTCGTTATTCATATCATTACATAACGGAATGAATAATGGAGAACGGTAATGAAAAAATGGTCATTTTCTGCCCATCTCTACCATCAAGTTGTTATTCTTTACTTACGTTTACCCTCTCCAGGATTTTCTAGGTAGGAAATACATAAAATTAGTTTAAAATTTCCTATTTCTGGAGACACCCTGGGTTTGTATAGCTTGCCCAAGGCTACTCAGAGGGGATCTTTCCCCAGACAGCACATCAAAGAATCAAACTCATAGCGTTCTAGCTTTACAGCCTAATACACAGCCTGATTTCGGAAGCTAAGCAGGGCTGGCTCTGGCTAGTGCTTGAATGGGAGACCACCAGGGACTACTAGGTGCTGTAGGTGCCCGGAGTAGGAACTGGCAAAGGACTCTAATATTCCTGCCAAGAAAACTCCATGCACATGGGGTCATGAAGAGTCAGTCACGACTGTAATGACAAATCAACAATCTGGTCCACTGAACTATTCAGACAGCTAAAGCTGTTAAAAATAAGAATTGCACTTGAATTTGTTACACCCTAAGACTTTCCATCTTATTTATGAAGAAATGTGCATATATTGCTACATTCTTCAAAAACTCTGTGAAATTAATTTTTTGCCTATTTGCAGCAACTAGATTCGATAAGTTACATCATTCCCACTACAAGATGACCTTGTGCCAACTTGCCATGCAAGTGTTAAAAGTTAAGGAGTCTCATAAAAAAGGCTTTGCAATTCAGCATTCATGTGCAAGAATTTAAATCTATGCTTCTAAAACTTGGACACTCACATTCTTGGCCCAGAATTGATGAATCTCTCTGTTTTGGTTTCTCCCTGGTTCAATTTTTTATTTTAATTTCAAACTCTTTTCATAAAACATAAAGAAATATGGGAATTTTTGTACATTTTTGTGAAAAGGAAAGTGAAACCAAACTTTTACCCATCTGTAATTGTTACAATCCAGTACATTCATCAGTTGCCATAAAATGTGAGATCATGAAGAAAGAAAAAAAAAAATCACATGAATAAGGTGTAATTGCAAAAGAATGTTTCAAAAGAGAGAGAGAGAGAGAGAGAGAGAGAGAGAGAGAGAGAGAGAGAGAGAGAGAGAGGATTCAGCATGCTGTATGTGTCCTGGGTGAACATTAATCCGAGATAATCCAGAATTATTCTGTAAGTGGATGTAATACTTAAAAGAGGTCTTGGATTGCCTGACCTGGAATGTGAAGCTTTCCACTTAGCCATAAAAGAATCACAGCGTGAGTAGAGGCTAGACAAGTTGCTAGTCTTCCAGATTTCCCAGGCTATGATGGCGGACTGACTGCCCCAATCTGAGAAACATTTAAAGCTTGGGAGAATCGTTTTATTATGGAAGAGAGTCATTCTGCATTCTCTCTTTCTCACTTTTCTCCAAATGTTGGCTGTGCTCTGTCACTCAGCAGGAGACTGGTGAACCAGAGCTGCTGTATGGCTGGCAAGGATATAATCGGCTGGATCCGTAAATTGCAGCTCTAAAGGCAAAAAAACTGCTGATATATTCTCTGAGATCCTAGTTTCAGTGCTAGATTAGAAATAGTAATAATTGTACCTCATCTCATCAAGTCAATTCTGATATACAGGGGGCCTTCATTCAAGGTTTTCCAGGTAGAGAATACATTCCGTTCTTATGGGGACACCCAAGAAGAGATCATGCAGTTTACCCAATGGCTGGCTCTACTCACAGAGGCACAGTGGGGAACTGAACTCCCAGCCTCTTTGCTCTGCAGCCAGATACCCACACCACTGAACTATCTAGCTAGCTTGTCTTTTTATTATTTCATTGCAAGAAGTCATGAGAATTCTCAACCCCAGACTGGAGATATTTGGTCTGATCTTCAACTCTTCCATCAGCCAAAAAAGATACCAAGAACAAATTAAATTTGGTTGACTAAGGCAAGTCAACACAGGAAGGACCACACACGTGTTAATAGAAGAGATTCCGCATCTGATTGTCAAGAACTGGTAGAAATGCTGGAAGGAGTGGACTTCCGCTGCTTTGTAATTACTGCGAATTATTGTAGCAGCAGCAGGGGAATTGTGGAAAGAGCTTTATCTTCACCCATAATGTTGTTGTGCTGAAATGAAGAGTTGTCAGTGACTTGCACTGCAGTGATAATTTTCAGATGGCTTGTTTCCATCCATCATGGGGAATAACACCTGGCAAACTGCTTGGTTCCAGCCAACTCTTGTTAACCTTTCAGCCTTCAGAATAATGATCTACAGGAACCAAGACAGCACCACAAAAAAGTGGCATTCAGAACTCACTACTAGCTAATAAGGGTGTAGGTTTTTTGGCATGAAAGGAAGACAAATAGAATAGAATAGAATAGAATAGAATAGAATAGAATAGAATAGAATAGAATAGAATAGAATAAATTAATTTTATTAGTTGGAAGAATCAACAAAATGTTGTGTTACTTTTGAATAGGCCTGCGTGGGTGTGTGAGTGGCAGGAAGCTTTATGGTTAGCAGCAGAAAAACTGCAGCACCCTCACCCCCACCCATGATTCATTAATAAACTGACTGCATTTTTCAGCACAGAACAATGAATAGGTGGAGAGGAAAAACCATCCAACTGCTCCTCGAGTTATACTTCACAGGTAGAGATGGGCACGACTTAGCGGTATTTCCGTTTCCGTTTCCGTTACTCGGTTCCATTACTCTACGGAAACGGTAACGGGAATTACTCCCCCAGACTTCGAGCTCGAACCGACGAACGAACAATTTGGTCTGATTTGTCGTGCTCGTTACTTGCATCGCGGCAATCGCGCAATGCCACACGCGGCACAGAAAAAAAGTTTTTAAAAGTTAAAAAAACCCGGTTCCCGGCCAAAAAGCAGGCGGGAAAATGCCTGCCGTGCGTCAGGGCACCTACCAGAGGGGTTGTTTCTGGGGTCCCCGGCCTCCCCCCTCATCCCCCGTCCTCGGCTGCTCTGGTGGGACTCGCCGCAGGCTCGCAGCCAGCAAAAAGCCCAGTCTCGCCGCCGGCCGCCGCAATTAAAGCGCAAGCAAGCGGCACGGACGGCACAGGAAAAAACTTTTAAACTCTCCCCCCACCCGTTCCTGGGCCAAAAAAGCAGGCGGAAAAATGCCTGCTTGACTAAGGACGCAGGGCACCTACTGGAGGGGTGGTTTCTGGAGGGGGGGTCCCGCCTCCCCCCCGTCCTAGGCAGCCGGACTCGCGAGTCGCCATCGCCATGCCATGCGGTGCGGGCGGGGGATCCAAAATGGGGCGGCAAACGCAATATTGTTTTTGAAATCGTGGTCCAAAAACACACAAGCACAACAGAAACACGTGAAAATTTATAAACTGCCAGATTTTTCACAGTAGCAGTGGGTTTTTTCTTGCAACAAAATGTCTCTCCTCTCCTCCTCTGTCCTCCATTGATTTTATTTTATTTTATTTTTTTTTACACCTGCGCAATGATGGGCTGGCCGAGTGGCCAGCCATGTGGGAGTGGACAACCATGCAAATTTTTGGAGCCATCCCACCAGTCGCATGGCCACTTGGCCATGGAGACTTCTGGGATGTGCCAAAAAGCCCCCTAAAACCTGCCCTAGCCCTAACCCTAACCCTTGACTCCGTACCCATACGTCACAGACTGTCTTCTTAGTGGGTCAGAGAGGCACCCAGAGGTGCAACCCACTAGCCCACCGTAACCTTACCCGTCACCAGCCTAACCCTAGCCATTGCACTAAGCCACCTTAAAGCCAGATCTACTTGCTTGCATTGCACTACACGCAGCAAGTACAATTCCCTTCTGTGTGAGACATGGTGGTGCGAGAGCCTTGTGAGGGCGGGCATGACGCTATCACTCTCACTGGTCTCACTGTCTGCACATTCTGTTATGCAATATCCATATGGCTATTGCATAGCATTTTGCAGCAGCAGCAGGTGAGGAGGGGAGACCCCCATGTAGAGGGGTCTCTTGGAGCCTGCTTCGATAGGAGGCACCCACGGGTGCCTCCAGGAGCCCACTTTCCCTTTATAGCGGGCCAGAGGAGGCACCCACCCCAAAGAGGATGCCTCCAGGAGCCCGCTCCCCCCCCAAACCAGTACTAACGACAACGAAAAAATGAAAAAACAAACCGACTAATTTTTGCGAATTTTCGCGAAAACCGGAAACGAGCCGAAACGGGACCGGCCCAACTAACGACAACTCGAAAAAAGTCGTGCCCATCTCTAGTTGTGACATGATGAAGGGAAGCACTTTGTTTCCCCAGGTAAGACTGTCTGTGACTACATAACAGGAAGCAATCTGCTTTGATCTGAACTTCATCAAATTGGGTCCCTGCTGGTTTCCCTGAATGAAATTAAGAACATAAGAACATAAGAACATAAGAAGAGCCATGCTGGATCAGGCCAAAGGCCCATCTAGTCCAGCTTCCTGTATCTCACAGCGGCCCCACCAGATGCGTTTGGGAGTGCATGAGACTAGATATCTGTCTCCTGATACCACTCCCCTGCATCTGGCCCTTGAAGTACCCTGGTTTCTCCATCATGGTTTGTAACCTGTGATGGACATTTCCTCCAGGAATTTGTCCAATCCCCTTTTGAAGGCATCCAGGCCAGATGCCATCACTACATCCTGTGGCAGGGAGTTCCAAAGACTTACAATGCGCTGGGTGAAAAAATATTTTCTTTTGTCAGTTCTTACTCTCCCTGCGTTCAATTTGAGTGTATGTCCCCTAGTTCTGGTATTTTGGGAGAGAGAGAAGAGCTTCCCTCTATCCACTTTACTCATACCCTGCATTATTTTGTATGTCTCAATCATATCCCCCCTCAAGCGCCTTTTTTCCAGATTAAAGAGGCCCAAATGTTTTAGCCTTTCTTCATAAGGGAGGTGCCCCAGCCCAGTAATCATTTTAGTCGCTCTCTTCTGCATCTTTTCCAGTTCCACTATGTCTTTCTTGAGATGCAGTGACCAGAATTGTACACAATACTCCAGGTGGGGCCTTACTATTGTTTTGTATAATGGCATTATAATGTTGGCTGTTTTATTTTCAATCCCCTTTTTGATAATCCCTAGCATGGAATTGGCCTTCTTCACCGCTGCCACACACTGGGGAGACACCTTCATGGAGCTGTCCACCAACACACCAAGATCTGTAGCTTTCTAGATGAATACAAAAGTTAATATGCTGCAGGAGTCATGGAGGCATAGGAAGTTGTGAATATATTTGCACAATGCTCAGAAGTGGGTTTTGATCCAATGGCATACCTTTTGGCAATTCCCTTCATCTCCTTTTATTTTTTGTTTTTTTCCAAACTGACATAGCACTTATCTGAATCAGTGCAAACTTGAAAGCTGATTTTAAAAAAGAAAAGAAACATTATGTAGAGACAACAAGCAATCAGCCTGGGAGAAGTGATGCCTCTGCAAACACCCCTTTGCATTGAGTGAGGTGATCGCACCAGGCAGAAAATGGAGACGAGTGATTTATAGGATCAAATAGGTGCAAAATTAAACCTACCTGCTGGCTGAACAAGAAGACCTGATTCTCTGCTGAAAAGAGATGATTCCCCACCCATCTTCTTGGCACTCAGTTTTACATTGCATAGTCAACAGGTTTTATTTCAATTCCATTTGTGCCAGCTATAACACAAACTGTGGAGTAAATATCCAATGTTGTCATCCCCTTAGTGGGAGAACTTCTCCTGACCCTGTTTTTTTTTAATGCAGGTTCTGAATGCACGGTGTTACACCTAATCTTGTAGTGATATCATTTTGCACTAGTAAACTGTAAGCTCATCAGATAACTCTATTTTGAGGGCATAGAAACATTAAATACACATACACATAAATGCATACTTGTATACATGCCTGCAGCCCAGATGGCTCTGAGGCTGTCCACTGTTGGGCTGAGCCTGGATAGCTGCCTGTAATTCAGGCACCTCCATGACCAGCAACATATTCAAGGGCCTGTTCCCCCAGTGGGAATTCCCCCAATGACACCTTGCACACATGTATGTTGCTGCCCTGAAGGATCTCAGACGAGATATGACCCTATAGTTTGCTTTTCTGTGGTCCCTTGAAAGTTAGATCTGACACGGCTGATGGCATCAAATGACAAGGTCTGGTATGGACAAAAGAACTGCTGATGTCTATGCTTTAGAAGAGCAATACACCTCACGTGTTTTTGTACGTGTGTCTGTGTATTTGTATGGGTTTAAAGCCTTTTCTCCCACTCACAGTTTTCAATTTGCAGCACATTATAACTTTTGGAAAGAAGTTCTTGCAGTAAATTAATAAAAGGCTCTTAAACATGCCTGTAATCGTCACCTTAGAAATACCTTAGATAGCTATTACTCAAACAAACATCAATCAGTCTTATACTCTTGTATTTGCTGCTCATTTTGCAGTGACAAATTGCTGTCGCAGAGGAATGGAAATCTACATGCTGCTGTATCAATCCAGGCTCTATAATAACACAGATGTCAAACTGGCTTCCCACAATGTATTCAGCTGGGGAACATGCACAGTGAGAAAAATGTAATAGTAGTTTAACACCAGTTTTATGGCTTGGATGCCTGGTCTTCTGTTTTAGATGAGAGAAAGTCTTTTGAGAGAACACCAACCTAACATTGTATTAGTGAAGTACACTGCTTTGGGGGGTGGGGGATCTGGGTAGGCAACATTCTTGCCCTTCACAGATGGTTTTGGTAATCCTGTTTTGGATAGGGAAGCAGAAATGTCTGCTAGTAGGAACACTTGGAATATCCTGCTATTACCATGGATATAGATGCTCAAGACTTAGAGAAGGTTGCTTTTGGCTTTACACCTACCAGAATCCTTCAGCCTGCATGGAGAGGCTGGCTGGGGGAATCTGAAAATTAGAGTACAAAAAGTAACTTTTCCAATCATTTTTACTTTTAGTCAATCAAAACACTCACTCGTGTATGCAACTTACCTGACACAAGAGGATTTCCAACATAGATCTTTTTCTCTTACATTTTCTAACACATTCATGGCACAATGGTTAAACAGCAGTACTGAAGCCGAAACGCTGCTCACAACCCAGGTTCTGTCCCAGGTAGCCAGCTTGAGGTTCATTCAGCCTTCCATTCTTTTGAATAGAAGGCTGTTAGAGGGGCCCAGTTGTACCCTTCATGGGTAAATTGTCAATGCTTTGCTCTTGTTCTTTTTATTTATTGTTTTTGTATTATTATTCAACACAGGGGCTCAATAGTTCAGTGAGCTAGGTATCTGACTGTAGAGCCAGAGGTTTGGAGTTTGATTCCCTACTATGCTTCCAATGAGTACAGCCAGCCTATGTGGTCTTGGGCAAGCTGCACAGATCCAGGATGTTCCCTGAAGAATAGAATAGTAAAACCGCTTTTGAGTATACAGAATGAATTTTTTCTTTCATTTTTCATTTTTTGTTTCGTTAGGGAATGAAATAAAAAATAAACTGCCCCTTTAAAGAAAACCAAACCAAACAAAACAAAAAAATGTTTTATTCATTTTATTTTTCATTTTCCCCATAGGAATGCATTGAAACAATGCATTCCTATGGGAAACCACTTTTAAAACCCCAAGCCATTCCCCCCTCCCCCAATGTGCCCAATCAGGTGAGGAGAATGTTGTAGGGTTTTTAAACCTTTTTCGTTTTGACACCGAAGCCCCCTGCGCTAGCTGATCAGCACTTGCTTCTGCGGCAAAAGAAAAAGTTTTAAAAGCCCTCACTTTCTCCCAATGTACCCAATTGGATGGGGGAATGGTGTGGGATTTTAAAACTTTTTTTGCCATTGGAGCAAGCACCGATTAGCTGGTGAGCGGGGCTTTGGCATTAATTTTTTTTTTTAAAAAAAGGCCTGTGCTTTCCCCCAACATGCCCGATTGGGGAGGGGAGAAAGGTCAGGCTTTGAAAACTTTTTTTGACTCCAAAGCAAGCGCCAATCAGCTGGCATGTGGGTGGAAGGGGTGAGATGCTCAAGCATGCACGTACTTTCCTTCCACCCACCCAAGCATGCACCCGATTGCTGGCATGGCTTGGGCGGGTGGAAGGAGGGAGCTGCGCCAACTGCAGCAACCCTCTTATTGTAGCTGGTGGGCCATTTCCAAACCAATCTAGCCCAGCTGTCATGGGCTGCACCGCTTTGAAACCCCCCAACTGCCACAGCGACCTTCTCCCTGTGACAGGTGGGGTTTTTTTTCAAAGCGATCTAGCCCATAACAGCAGGCCTAGATTTCTTTGAAAACAGCCCGCTCACCACAGCGAACAGGTCTTCGCCCAGCTCGGGTGGCTTGGAAGACAATTTGCCACTGCAATATCAAGGGTGCCCATGTGGCAGAAACTTCAAAAGGATCCAGCCTTCCTCCTCTTCCTCTTCTCCCAAGTCTCAGGTGAAGAGGAGGAGGAGGAGGAGGAGGAAGGCTGGATCTTTTTAAATTCTCCACTGGACCAGCAAGGGTGCTGGTACAGGGGGGAATTCAAAAGGATCCAGGGCAGCTGAAGTCGGGACTGTGGAGAGTAGCCTTTGGCTGCCCTTGATATACAGTACTGTACAGTATATGCTGCTGGCCTCCCAGGGGTGTAGATCCATACTGAAAGGAAATAATTGGAAATGGATTTCCACTTGTAACTTAACTTTGTTCAGAAATCCATTTCCAATGATTGCCAATGATTTCCGCTTGTAAGTTGCATTGCTTGGTCGTCGAGCTGCTTGTAAGTCGAGGTAGCACCGTGCAGTGGCAACACATTCAATAATTGCCAATGTATTTGCTTTCCATAGTTAGCCCCCTCTGCATTGCAGTGCTGAAGGCTGTCAGAGATCTTTTATTGAAGCCAGACTTGGCAATAATGAGTTCCAAATTGTACGACATTTGCCAACATGCAAACTAGTATGCATATTGTTTTGAAGTACTGCATTTTAGTCACATTCTAGGCAGGATATCTTCACAACTCTCCTTGTGTAGGCCAAGGACACAAAAGCTGTCCAGGGAGACAAGCAGTTCCATGTTCTATGATAGAGAGAAAGGCATTGATGGATCAGATGACCTTAGGGCACAGGCATGTTGAGATGGAGGGAAGTACACCTTCAGGTAGGACATGTTGGTTAAAATTGCTTATTATAGATAACTCCATGTGTTGTGGGGAGCTCCTGTGTGAAAATGCATGGCACACAAGTTCCACAACTGTAGATAAAACAAGCATCCAGTAGCATAACCCAGAACTGTAGTATGGTGGAGTGTAATGCACTGCAACATAAAATGTTTTTAAACAACAGAAAAAAGAGAGTACAGCTGCATTAAATATGTCTCATGGAAATGGTATTTGTTGCCCAACAGCTGTAGCTTCACATCATAGTACATTTTATGCTGAAAATATCCCAAAGGTATATGTGCAGAAAGAGTTTGGAATGAGGCATTCATTATCATAAATGGGATTGTAAGCATAAAAGAGAAATCTTTGGAAAATGCCATAAAGCTATAGGGGAACATGAATACAGCAAGATGTATAACTCAGGTGTTGTTTTGTTTTCTTTGTGCTGGATTTGATAGGGAAACACAGCTTTGTTCCCTCACTGAATAATGCATTTGATAAACTAACCTGAAGAATCTATGATGGGACAGAAATGGCAACAATAGTTTTCTTCACCTGAAATCCTCACTGATGAATGTGGTTGGTTGGCTGGAGACTCTGGCCATAAAAATGAGTTCTATCATTGCTGTTTTTACAACAGGACACACTACAAACTATGTGATCCTAATGTATCAATGTTGTCTCAACAGGGATTCTATCTTATAGGCCAATTAACCCTGAATAATACATATCTGCTAGTGCCTAGCTCACAAATACCTTGGGTAGCTGTTACCGAGGATAAATTCACAGAATGGACCAGTTCACATAACCTCTGAAATATGAGCCAAAATGTTGTTGTACAATGTAAACAAAATCATACATTTTTGTCTGTCCCATCGTAGTAAATAAAGAGCCCCTGCCATTATTTTTATGAGTTTTCACTCACTGGCTTCATATGGTGTGGCCCTCCCAAGAATTGCAGCAAGGGGCTCTCTGTTTATTGGTGAGGAATGGATAGAAGCTTATAACTTTGCTTATATTATGCATTAGGATTTTGGTCATTAATAATATAATATAATATAATATAATATAATATAATATAATATAATATAATATAATATAATATAATATAATATATCCTTTGGAAATAATGGGAACAGTATAAAATCCAAATAAATAAATAAATAAATAAATAAATAAATAAATAAATAAATAAATAAATAAATAATAAATAAATAAATTCAAACTGGCCTGTTTTATGAATGCTTGACTATTCTGTACAACTAGTACTCAAAGAAAACCTGCAACTAACTCACAGCTCACACTATAATTTAACCTGCAATACCAGAAAAAAGGGCCTTTTCACACGACTCCTAAACTCCGCGGCAAATGGCTCCCAGCTCCAGAGCTTAAAATTATTTCCCCA
Source organism: Phrynocephalus guinanensis (assembly GCA_037367245.1). NCBI lineage: Eukaryota > Metazoa > Chordata > Lepidosauria > Squamata > Agamidae > Phrynocephalus > Phrynocephalus guinanensis. The sequence goes on along the minus strand of CM074736.1, from coordinate 91,319,863 downwards.
CCAGCTCTGGAGTTTACAGATAATTAAGTGTGACCACGCCCACCTAAGCACGTCCCAGCGCACTTTTCAGGTACCTGCTCTCCGGAGGTGAAAATTCCTGATGCGGATATAACACTAGTGACTGCCGGGCTCTCCTTGCTTCTGTTTGTTCTTCCCCTGCCCCTTTAAGAGATCTGAATGCAGTGCCGGGACGGCAGAACGGAGGTGAGCGGCATTCTTTTCTTCCTTTTTTTCTCCCTCCCCTCACGCAGCCAGCAGCCAGGAGTGCAGAGGGGGTGGGAACGCAGGAACAGCGACAAACCCCTAAGATCTCTGGTCCGAATTTAAGTGGCCAGTGGATCTTAGGGGTTGTGTGAAAAGGCCCAAAGAAGGATTTAATAGACTAACCTGAAAAACATGTTGCTAGGGACAGAAATGGAAGTGATATTTTTTTCCTTACCTGAAATCTTCAGATTTGAATGTGTACAGATGGCTTTGAGGCCATGCCCATGAAACCCCACTTATTTGTGATACAAGTAATGTTTATGATTAAGGTGTCTGGTTCAATTCCTGGCATCTCCAAGTACGGTTGAAAAGAACAATGTCTAAAACTTGGAGAGTTTCAGAGCTGAGTACACTAGACAAGATGGACCTATGGTCTGATCCAGTGTAGGAAAACTTCCTCCTTTCCTGTATGTGACATTGTGAGAGAGAAATTCAGATGAATCCAAGCAGTGGGTCTGTGGAGTGTCAGTAAAAATCGTGCAATTTAAATATCCGAGAAAACAATATTAGGGACACTGCATAGAGGGGTGCAGGCAGTAGACAGATTGCAGCATTTTCCATTTTGAAGATAGAATGGTTACCATCATACGAGAATGCATTATAATTAATATAAATGACAAGCAAACCCTTTTTGCATGAGGCACATTTGTCTTAAAATATTCTGATTATTTTTGGTTTACTAATCGAATGACATGATTTGCTGAATATCTGCAGTTTTAAATTAGAGTATTCTAAATGAGTTCTATCAGATTTGCAAGATTAATACCTTTCAGAATTAATCATGTGTCTGACATAATGCAGCTTTAATTATTATCTCATTCCATGTGTGTGAACTGAATTAGATGGTGCTATGAGATGATGATTATGGGGAGAAATTAGGTTCCCCTTTCGCACTCAAGCTTACAGTGACCGCTTCTAGTATGAAAAGGATTGCTTACGGCAATGTTGTTGCTGTAGCTTGTAAAGTCACTCTTTGGCTTGGAGTGGTCCTGGGTTCTGTGCAAGATCAGGACATTTAAGGGGCAAATAGAAAGGAAAGGGGTTCCAGACTCAGAAGCAGCCAGGAGATTAAGGAGATGTATAGATGAAATGAAGCCAAGATTACTTTCATGAAGGAAGGGAGGAAGGAAGACAGTTTGAATAGATAAAAAAAAGCTGAGGGCAAAATATCTGGAAGTTGAATCATGGCAACTGGACTTCTTTTCTTGAGAGGTCAAAGACAAAGGGCACTCATTCAAAGATGAGGATGTACACATATTAAACAGAAAAGACAGGTGGTTCTAGAGAGGGATCAGGGAAGCCATTCATATGTATATTGAAAACTCCTCTCTCAACAGAGATGGGAAACTTAGACCCAATCTGTCTGCTGCTTATCAAGCTGCTCTTTTATCAAACCCGAGACAAATCAGAAGCATTTCACACCTCCACCAGCAAGGCCATAGCTAACGAACGATACTTAATGGGTGTTGGGAAGGGTTGCATAGGTGGAATTTTCATGCACCCTAGGCCATTGTCCACCTAATGAGCCTATTCAGGCCACTGACCACCTACTGAGCCTATTCACACCAGGGATGTGTGAAATCAAGGTGGACTATAAATTGGAAGACTTGCTGCTAACTTTCCTCAGACTGATGAAGCTGCTTGGATGAGTTGAAAACATTTTGATCTCTCAAGAAAAGAAGTTCCATTGCCATGACTCATCTTCCAGATAAAAAGCACCTGGATGACAGAGAATCTTCACATACATACTGAGGGCAAGACATTTCCCTCAGCAAAAACCTGAATAACAATTTAAAAATGGCCCTGACAAAACTGAGCATCCAGTTTTTCATACACAAGTAGCACCTTCCATTCATTCTTCTGAGCAGCACAGTTGCCCCACGTATGCTGTGACAACACCTAGGCTCAGCACTACCCCCCTTCAAGCTCACACAGCCACTGCATGATAGACAGAAGGATGACAAGAAGTTTCAAGCTAGAGATTGGAGCCACTGACTTCTCCATTTCCTGCTTAAACATCTCTCTCTCTCGGAAGTTTTCAAAGCATAATACCCTTTCTAGGCATGCCTCTTGTGTAACATAAGGTGCTATCAGTGTCTAGGACACTGACATGAAGATTAAATAAACAGTCCTCTTCAAATACAATGAGGCTTCTCTCGGGCAAGTCCAGGGTCTAATTTTCTGCTAAAGGACCTTCTGACAGTGACACAGTCTGCCTGAAATATATATTAAAAAACCCACAGACATGACAAGAAGTCCACTTCCAGTCTTTGAACAATGGGTATTTAGTGCTACACATTGTAGGGGGCCTTAAGAGCTACTAAAATGAGAATCAATGCTTTTAGAGTCTTCTGGAAGTTGCTATCCATTCTGTTACCCTTGTTTTTGGCTAGGGGAGACAGAAGACTTCAGGGAGCAGAGGGGTTGCAAAAATAGCTTTGAGACCATATGCAGACACATATGCAGGAAGTTGGACTGATGGCTTCAGAGGCCCCTTCCAATTCCATTATTGATCTTGACCAGCCCTTAGATGAAGGAAGAATTGCCGTATATGCTAGTTCCCCATCTTTGTCTTGAAGAATGGGGTTTTACATTGCTTGCACACCAATCTTGATTGTTAACCATTTTCTTCACAAGCTTAGCATGGAATTTGCCTCTCCAGCAGATTTTCATTGAACTGCTATCCATCAATGCATGAGAAGGCAATCTATGCCATGGTATGAGACCTAACATCCTGAGGGACTATCCATGGAGATTCTCACTTAACCAGATGAGGTTATCCAGAGGTTGAGTCATGGCAACTGGACTTATTTTCTTGTGGGATTGAAACATTTCACTACTCATCCAAGTAGTTACATTACTGAAGAAGCTACTTAAATGAGCTGTGAAACACTTCAATCCCACAAGAAAAGAAGTCCGGTTTCCAAGAGTCAACTCCTGAATCCAAAAGAACTTGGAAAAAGAAAGGGTCTTTCAGGACCCTGGACAAGTCCTCAGGCACTAACTGTTTATTCAAAAGGCACATCAGGTCTAGTTGAATATTCAGCAAGCCATTTCGATGATGGTCAGGACACGGGTTAAAACTTGCTTGACTAGACTAGACACAGTTATATATTGGCACTGTTTGTATAGGAATTGCTCCCTGGATGAAAGAAACCTTTTGAGCTATGCACAAAGTGCAATCTGATGGAAAAGAATTAAGAAGTACAGGAAATCCATCTTAAAGACTATGATGATAAATGCTAAAGCTGATAACCTGCACAAATGACATTATAAAGGCTAGCATAATCTTGTAGTCTTTTGTTTACCATTCTGGCAAAGGCCGAGAAAATGAGTTATGAAACCTACTTATTCACACATATGCAGTCTAGATCTAGGATATATGCATATTCAAATGATGTACAAGGTTATGGTCACTATTCATGGAAACACCAATCTTGAAAATAGTGATAAGCTTTCTTTCTTTCTTTCTTTCATCTACAAACTCTTAGATGCTATGGCTATTACTCCATATGCAGAAACCCAAATGCAGAGAGGGAACCTCTTCGGTGCTGTGTCTTATGTTCCTCTGTTCAGTTCAGATCACTGGAGTTCCTCATTTCAAACAGTGTTTGCTCATTTCTGAAGAAATAATCCATGGCCTCTTTGCAGCCTCCCCTAAAAGCACTTGATTGCACTTGTTAACCTAAAGATTCTGATTTGACAGAGTTTACTTTCTTGGACATTTCCATTGAAGTGTGTGTGAGAGAGAGAGTGTGGGGGTAGATGAACAGAACTTTTTAGTCTTAAACATAACACCACAAGATGTTGTTATGTGGGTCAAAGTTATGGCAGCAGAAATTCTTATATGTCCAAATGGATTTGATTTCTGAAGTTACTGTTGGGATTATTGCAACATTCATATGCTCTCTTTAAGTGGTTTTAGCTGGGAGAGGTGTTTTTGGACTGGAGTGAACATCAGTCATTTCACCAGCTACCAACTTTCCCCCCAACTTTGTTTTGATCTTCTCAGAACTGTGAGTAAATGGAAATTTGTATTCTTTTTTTACCAATATTTTTGAATGGGTTATTGAGACATTAAGAGCAAGTTGAGGAAAGCTAAGCAAATAAGTTGGTGGGGGCTACTTGGGGAAAATTTGAAGATAATTATGTTCTGCATGGGTCTGAACCTTTTCCACAGTTTAGCTAGAAGTTTTTAAGCAGCACGTCTCATGCTTTGCCAAGAGTTAAAGATGCAAAAATGCATTTCCATACATTAGCAGTACTGACTCATGCCTTCATACCATCATGTAAAAATGAAACTTACTGCAATTGCCTGTTGATTCACAGCAGTACCTGAAACCTCCAGTCTTAATTCTACATGCCTCTTGGCAAATAGAACTGAAAGATTATAGCTAGCTTTTAAAAACAAACCCACTCTCTAACCATCAAAGAGGCCAAAGCAAGTAATGGCATTTATTTTTCTCCACAGTGCTTCAGAGCAAACAAAATGCCATTATTCTCAAGTCCATCTGTGGTGGCGGTTAGGCTGTCAAATGCTTCTTAGCAGGCTCTGCTGTAGATATGGCTAGCACAGCCTTGAATTAAATGCCTTCTGCTCCATTTTTCACAACTGCAATTCAACTCATTAGCAGCCACCATGTCAGAGAAAAACACATTCTCATTATTTTTAATTACATGTGAAGGATTGGCTTACATGTGCAGAATTCCAAGTTTCTTCCTGCCAAGTGAAAGCAGAGTGGCAGGAAGACAGCTAGATTTCAAAAGCATGAAAGAGAAACGCACAAAGATTAGCTCCTCTTACAGGCAAAGTTGGTTACCAGGGTGTCATTCTCCTCCTCAGCCTATTTGAGGGTGGCTGCTTTCCTTTCAAGAGGATTACACTGGCTTAGGAAAAAAATGTGAAAATTAATTTGTGAGCAAGCACTGTTCAGCCTAGCTGTGTAGGAGGTCTGCACATGTCTCACTCAATTGAACAGAGCTAGTGAAACAGCAATATTTGGGAATTATTTGTGCCATTCCTTTGGGGGAAATGTATGCATCAGGAAATGCCCAGGACAGAATTAATTTCCTTTCACTCTTGTTACGAATATGCTGCAAAGTTGAAACGAGATAGATGTAGCTAAAACTAGGGTGGTATAAATGCTTAATAATTCCCATGAGCTTATCCATATATTGTTCCTAGTACACTTACCAGCTGCCATGCAGATTGTTTGATAAATATATCAAGCAATCTGTACTGAAGGGCTGAGCAATCTGGGGTCCTCTAGACAGCCATTCTCAACTTTTTTTTATGAATGCCATAAACACAATATGAAAGAAATGTTGGACAAATCAGGACTGTACAAGCTGCATAACAAATCTCAAGAGGTGGTGTATGAAGATTATTATTATTATTATTATTATTATTATTATTATTATTATTATTATTATTATTATTATTATTATTATTATTATTATTATTATTATTATTATTATTATTAGTCATTACAGTCATGGCTGACTCTTCATGACCCCATCCCTGGAGTTTTCTTGGCAGAAATACTGGAGTAGTTTGTCAGTTCCTACTCCAAGCGCCTACAGCACCTGGGTAGTGGGCGGCATATAAATTGTAAAAATAAATAAATAAATAAATAAATTTCCTGGTGGTCACCTATCCAAGTACTAGCCAGGGCTGACCCTGCTTAGCTTCTGAGATCAGGCAAGATTGGATGTGCTCAGTAACCCCCCCCCCCCCCCCCCGTTCAGATGCTGGTGTTGGGGCATGCAGAGAACAGGTGTTCATCCTCATTCCAAAAGCTGAAAGTTCTCTATTCCACTTTAACACACATTAGTGCAGAGGCTGGAACTGTTGCATTTTTGGACAACTCCTAGAATCCCACAGTTCTCCAGCCAATACCCATACTAGCCTGGGGATTTGTAGTTCAAAAAAGAGTGTGAGCCATCCACTCTCCACTGTAGTTTAACTCTGCCATTCATTTCCTGAAACATTTCTACACTTAAGAACTTAGCCTAACTTCAAATGGACCTTTGTCTGATTGTTCCACTTTCTCCCTCTCTTTGGCACCCTCCGCATTGTATGAAACTGGAAAAGATGAAATCCTTGACAGGTTTTCACCCATAAAGCTTAATGTCTAACTCGTGTGTATATGTTTACATCCTCTTGAGGGACTCTCTAGCTGCTTTGCATGCTCCTTACTTATCTTGGGAGCCAAAGAAACACTGCTTAAAAGGATTAATTTGGCAGGCACTCTAGAGATTTTGAAAGGTAAACTGTTTCTTTTCTCTCTTTTCCTCCCTCTTTGTCAACATGGCAATTAGGAATGGTAAGAGTATAGAAATGAGAGCAAATGAAGATTTGGCTCCTACAGCAGACTGATGACTTAGCAATACGAAGAATGCTTGAGTTGGTACTTTAATGGATCTCAGAAATTCAATCCAGGTCAGATAGCAAAATAAATAAATAAATAAATAAATAAATACAACAACAACAACAACAACAACAACAACAACAACAACAACAACAACAACAACAACAACAACAACAACAAACAACAACAACAACCACCAAACCCAGACATCACAGTGAAGAGAACCAACTTGAATTTAAGCTGCTGGCTCCTGAAACTGAAATGCTTTTCAATGTTCCCACCCATCTCTCGTGGAATTAGGTTTTATGCTACAGTCTTTCAGGTAATTTGCTAACTCACTATTCCTTTTAGAAATAATGGAATGATCTGCCCTTCTCATGCGTGGATCCACTCTTCCCATACATACATTTTAAAATCTGCTGAACATGAGAGAAGAAAAGGTGCCTTATTAGAGACTGGGTACTGCTGCCTAGATGCCCTAAGCACATCCGATCTCACCTGATTTCGGAAGCTACGCAGGGTCGGCCCTGGTTACTACTTGGATGGGAGACCACCAGGGAACACCAGATGCTGTAGGCGTCTGGAGTAGGAACTGGCAAGCCACTCCAGTATTCCTGCCAAGAAAACTCCAAGGACATGGAGTCACGAAGAGTCGTTCATGACTGTAATGATGCAACACACACACACATTTGAGTCTCAGCGGCCTCTTCCTGCCCAAAACTAGTTTATGGGACTTTGGCACTAGAGAGATACAGGCACACACCTGCACACACTCTGTCCAGCTCTGTTCTGCTGAGAAGAATGTGATCAAAGTTACTTGCCGATGTGATTATCTGTGATTAACAACTGGGGTTCATTGAGATGAAAAAAACACTTGCAAAGCTCCACTAAAGTAACAATGCTTTCTTTTCATCATCACTTTCATGGAATACAATTTAATTTGGATTTCATCCTATGTCATGTTGATTGCATCCTTTTCTTCCCCTCCATTCCTGATGTCATCTCAATTGTCATTGGCTGATTCTGATTAAACAAAGAAGATGAATGAATTCTTGCTAGTGGCAGGGCCAGCTCTTCCACCAACCAGTATGACGATGGCTGCCTCTGGTAAAGAAGCAGTGGGGTGTGCAGGAAAGCAGACATAACCACTTCCTGCCCTCTCTAGAGCTACTGAACGTGCATTGTAGAGATGGGCACGGAATGAACATTTTTTTGTTTCCATTATTCGTTTGTCGTTCCGTTTTGATCCTTGGGACCAAAACATGGGGGAAGAAATAGCAATAATGTGGGGAAAATGGGTGATTTTTTTGTGCCACAACCCCCACAGTGCCTTAACTCCAAGAGAGCCAGCCATTATAGACACCCAGAAAGCAGCCGGGGTAGGGAGTTGGTAAAGAGCATTTAGGCCCATTATGAAGTAGGAACTGGCAAGCCACTCCAGTATTCCTACCAAGAAAACTCCATGGACATGGGGTCACGAAGGATTGGTCACAACTATAACGACACAACACACACACACATGCTACCTCTCAGACCTTGCTTTTCTCTGACACACAGAGAAATGTGATTATCTTTACAGCCATTTTTGCCCCCTCTTTCTGCCTGCCTCCTCTACCTCCCTCCATCTCTGTGAATGCTGCAGCAGGAGCAGGCTTGGAAAGGCACTCGCTTGCATGGTTGGACTTCTTTTCCCCTCCCCTCTTGGGTGACAGGACAACTTGGGATACCCTGGCTAGTGAAATAGCTCCTCCCCGAGTGGCCTGAGACCAATCCTCAATTTGTAGCTCATCAGGAATTTGTTCTCAGTTGTTCTTGGGTTTGCCTTCCACTAGTATGAATAAAATATCCTTCCTTTGTCTCTTCCACATCCTCTAGAATTTAGCTTGGGAAACAATAATTACAGCTGTGCTCTAAAATAATGACCCTTTCACTATCTAAAAATATAAAATTAGGAATGTTATACATCCACCTGTGGTGGAGGGTATGCAATTCTACAGCCAATGCTATTCTTTGTTTCATCACAAAAACATTTTATTTTTCTTCCTTTGGCTTTTTCCTCCTTTCCTGTTAAGAAACCACAGCAAGGCTGTCTTGCATTATATGTGGAGAGGCAGGAACTCATTACAACAGCAGCCCTTCGAGGCATGGGTAGGAATCAAAGTGTAAAATTGTGGTTCCCAAAGTGTGACACACAGCATACATGCGACTGTATTTTTCTAATAGCCTGAGCCACATCACAGTGCATCAATGCAATGGCCCTCAGGCTAGCCGGTGTTTACTTTGCAATGCATATCCTTGGAGGATATAATTTCTGAAGGTAATTCATAAAATTGGGCAGGGGATGGTGGTTGAGAAGGGATGGATTTTCAGCAAAGTTCAATTTCCTTAAAATAACAGCAACCTTTACTTTAGTGAATGCATTACATTTTATTTAAATACCAACGCAGTAAATCATTTTTAAAAGCTCACATTAGGAGCATTAAAATCCTGCTGGATCAAACCCAAAGCCTGCCTAGTCCAGCATCCTTTCCCCCTCAGTGACAAACCGAATGCTCCTAGAAGACTCATACGAAGGTTTGCAGGAGGTAACCATTTCTTGCATACATTTATATGACATTTATTTGGTCCATGCTTGGAATGCAATTGGTACTTTAGCTCTGTGAGTTTCCAGATTTCACCATATCAAGAGCCCCAATAAATGTCATATAAATCACTCCAGCGGGTTATCAATATGGCACAGAAGATCATCGGATGCCCACTCCTCACATTGGAGGAATTACACAGCTCCCGCTGTCTTAAGAAAGCTCAGAATATTGTAGGAGATATTTCTCATCCTGGACACTCTCTGTTTGTACCACTACCATCAGGCAGAAGGTATAGATCTATTAGAACAAGGACGGAAAGATTCAAAAATAGTTTTTACCCAATAGCATTATCCATGCTAAATTCTGTTAAAAATTAAGTTGACAGGTAATATTGGTGTTGAATGTGTTACATATATATCGTATGGGTGTATGGCTGTTGTTGTTTTTTAAATTGTAGTTTTTATGGATTGTGTAGGAATGTTGCTAGGTGAAAGAGTGTGGGGATGTGGGTGTGTTTGGTTTTTATGTCAGTTTTAAATGAGTGTAAGTGATGTTTTGGCATGTGAATGTTGGAGTATGTGTATGGATGGTTTGTTTTTAAATTGTAGATTTTACGTTTTGGATTTTTATGCTGGGTTGTGTGAATGACTGACTGGATGGCACTTTTAATCTCGTTGTATTTATACAATGACAATAAATTGCATTCCTATTCCTATTCCTATTCCTATTCCTATTCCAATCAGTTATTATTCATCTACTAGAGAGATTTCCTGGCTTGCCATGCAAACAGGGCTGTGGTTTCATGGATTTCTCATTTATTTGTTTGTTTTTTGGCCAACTGTTCTGCACGTATTGACACACGTAACATCCTTCAAGGTGAACCTTTCTAGTTATATTTCTGTGGAGATTCTCAGTCATCCAGGTGAGGTTATCTTGGAGTTGAGTCATGGCAGATTCTACAAGAAAAGAAGTCCATTTGCTATGACTCGACTCCCAGATAACCTTTGTAGCTTGGAATTTCTTCTAGCCTTTCCTGGTATAGCCAGTTCAGGAAAATGCTTTTCTGGGCAGGAAGTGTGCAGTTTGGCATTTCTTCCAGGGAAAAAAGTGACCACAAAAATCCAAGAAGCCTAAAAAGAAATCTGATACTGAGAAATCTATCTGTAAGAGACAGGGAACTCAACATCCACGCACCCCAGAACTCCATAGAAGAGACTGGGGACATGTCTAAGGTTGTTAAATCAAAGTTTCAGCCTAGAGATGAGCACAACATGGAAAAATACTATTTTATTTCATTTTGTTGCTCATTGCATTTTGTTTTTCTTCCATAATTAATTTTTTAAATGTATTGTTAATTATGAAACAAAATGAGCAACAAAACAGTGCCTGCCACCCAGCTGGTTGGCAGCACAGGCTGTGGAGAGAGGGGGCTGCAGTTTTAGGAGTAAAGCTGCCCCCCTCCCCACAGCTCCAGCTGTCAAAACCAGCTGGGAGACGGTGGCTCAGAACTGGTGAGCGGTAGAAGCATTTGAATTGGGTGCGGCAACAGTGAGGGTGCTGGTGTGGCTGAAATTCGAAAGCCTCCCCTCCAATGATTTCCAGTCTCTGGATCTTCTGAGCCAGGCAAGTGCCACCCAACCCTCACCTGGTTCAGAAGAAATGGAACGCTGAAGCCTCCACCACCACCACTTCTTCACCCAGGTAAAGGAGGGGTGGTGGGGGCTTTGATCCTGAGGTGCTCTCTGGTTTTTCTGAGCCAGACGAGGGTTGGGCAACCCTCAACTGGCTCAGAAGGACCAGAAAGCCAAAGCTACCACCACTCCTCCTTCACCCAGGCAAAGGAGGGGTGGCAGCAGCTTTGATCCTGGCTCTCCAGCTCTTCTGAGCCAGGTGAGGGTTGCCCTCACCTGGCTCAGTTGAACTGGAGAGTGGTGGCGAGCAGCGTTTGAATTTTGCACTGCCCAGCACCCTTGCTGGTGCAGCGACAAATTCAAAAGCTGCCCTCCACCACTCTCCAGTTAAGGCTAGTGCTAACATCAGCGCTTGGCCTCAGATCCCTGCTGTGGGATCCCACTGCTGTGTTGGGCAGGGGGATCCCACATAAGGTGTCTGAGAGGGCAAGTGCTAATGTTAGTGCCCACCCTCTCAGACCCCTTCTGCTGCATCAGAATCCCAGGAATCCCCTTTGATTCTGCAGCAGCAGAGACCCCTTCTGCTGTGTCAGTATCTAAGGGAATCCCCTTTGATTCTGCAGCAGCAGAAGGGGTCTCTGCTGCTTTGGAATCTAAGGGGACTCCCTTTGATTCTGACAGACCAGAAGGGGTCTGAGAGCCTTTTCAGACCCCTTCTGCTGCTTCGGATACAAAGGGAATCCCCTTGGATTCTGAAGCAGCAGAAGAGGTCTGAGAGGGCAGGCGCTGATGTCATTGTCTGCCCTCTCAGACCCTGCTGTGAACCGGAAAATTGAGGAGAGATGCTTTTGTGGCATGAAATTCAAATGCCTCCTTGCTCCGTTCTCCAGTTCTGGCCACCGCCACCCAGCTGGGTTTTTGACAACTTGAGCAGCCAAAACCAGCTGGGTGGCAGTGGTCAGAACCAAGCAGGGAAACAGCTGGTGGATCTCCCCAGTTTGGTTCCTCCAAACCGAAAACATCATTTTGGTTTGGTTCAGGACGATACTCTGTCTGTTGTTTTGTTTCATTTCAAAACATTTTGAAACCTTATGAAAGGACAAAACAGCATGTCATTTTTCATATGGTGCCCATCCCTACTCCAGCCCATAAAACCTATTATTACTTAGACGAGCAATCTGGAGCAAATGCAGTTGCTGCCTGAGTACTCTCCAGCTGCTAGTGTCACCAGTGATGCCCAAAGGGGCTCATGTTCTTCTCTGAGACCACTGGATCCCCTTGATACCACCTTCCAATTTTGGCACACTGAATAGGAAATTGTGTTTTCATACATCTTTGAATGGGTGTGATTTGCCGTTTAAATACATGTATATCCCGCTTTTTGGACTTGTTCAAGGCTTTAAAAGACATTTACTAAAAGTGAACAGCTGTCTGAGGCTGGGCAAGGCCTCCCATATGATAAGTATTGCCTTCCAAAATGATAAGGGTGTATATGATTTGCAACATTGGGAGGCCCTGATTTTAAAAAGTGGGAAGAAGCATTCAAATGTATTCTAAAATATGTATGCTGCAATATGCACACATTTTAAAGTGCTGGCTGTGACCAATCAAGATCTACACCATGTCCTGGGGACCATGTCATTCCACAAGAACTTACCTGATCTTCAGGCAGAATGTTCAGACTTAATTCCAAATAAACACGCACAGAACTGGAGTGAATTCCTGAACTTTGACATGGCAAATGTCTGTTTCCCTACCTTTAGCGTGAGTTCATACTTACAACCTGCCTTTGGACTAATGGAAGGAAAAATGCAACAATGTGGATGACTTAGTGTATAATACATGAAGGTCAGATGCCAGCTTTTTATTAATATAAAGTGGTCTCCATGCCTAAAGAGCAGTGGAGTTGCTTAGCAGTGCTGAGCATGATGGAAATCATCTACCTGAGTGGATATTATGGTAAATCTTGGTGCAGGTGGCATATTTACATCTCCTGACTTCCATAACGTCCACTGCTAATGGCACAACACCTATTAAGTGAGAATATATCTAGGTAGTGTATTTCATCGTGTTTTACTATACGGTTTACATTATTCTTGGCATTTCACTCCTCACATTATGAGGTACTTGAGAGGGGGAAACGTGCTCTCACTTTTCAAGGACAAGTGTTTATTTCTTTTCTGTGAAAACCTTTCAGGAAGTGGTTTCCTAAATACACACACTGGATGCTGAACACCTCCTAAAGCAGAGATTTATAGTGCTGTTGCCTTTTGTCTCTTTGGGAGAGAAGAGGTAAATAAGTTACAATCTTCTCCCATTCAAACCAGTTCAAACACTTTGGGGAGTTTATTCCTTGCAGAATTTATGTAGTGAGTGTGTCACAAAATGCTGTTATAAATCTGGTTATAGACAGCACAAGATGCTATGGGGTATTCTTGTTTCAGGGTAGTTTATGGGTGGTAAAAAGTGCCAAGAAACTGAGGGTTTAGTATTCCAGTCTCAAACATTTAAGAGACCTTGGAATCCATAAGAGGGCCAGTTCCTGATAAATAGAGCAGTTAATTCATTTTTAAGAAAGATGGTTGAGTTAACATCTCCTCACACATTACACTGAAAATGCATGTAGGTTATCATGTGCATAAATTCCATTAGGTAGAGATATACATGAACAGGTCAGGTTTCACAGGAGCAGAAATCCTCACTCATCCCATTCTTGTGTGCAGAAATATGAACCCATGTTTGTTCCTTGTGCAGAAGACAGGAAGATATTCTGGCACATGTGAGAATGAGCTTTGCACCATTTTTTTCAATTCAGCAAAATTACAATTGCTGTTACATTCTTGCGCAGAGTTTAGAAATACAAAGTGTACACTGGGTTGTTTTCATTTTTTCAATCAATCAGCCAGTCTGTCTAGACCAGGCATGTCTAAACTCTGGCCCTCCAGATGTTTTTGACCACAATTCCCACAGTCCTTTGTCATTGTCAATACAGGCTTGGAATTCTGGGAGTTGTGTTCCAAAACATCAGGAGGGCCGAAGTTTGGACGTGCCTGGTCTAGACTCTCCCTCCCTCCCTCCCCTCCCTCTCTCTGTGTATGTGTGTGTGTGTGAGGTGGGGAGGGTGAGGAAGAGAGAAGGGATGGTCGGGAAATTTATTTCAGCTTTCTTTTGGTAACAATTTAGCTAAATTCACTTAGAATCATAGACTAATGAAGATGGAATGGACCTTTAAGATTACTGAGTCCAATCCCTGCTCAAAGCAGGAATACATATCAAAGGATATCTGTCAGGTGGTGGTCTTGCTCCATTTGTTAGCATCCTTCTTGAAGCGTGGTGTCCAGAATTGGCTGTAGTAGTACTCAAGATGAGGCATAACCAGTGCCAAATAGAGGGCAACTAGCACCTTGTGAAATTTGGAGACTATATTGCTATAAATAGCAGTTGCCACTTTTGTAGCCATATCATACTGTTGGGTCACGTTCAGCTTTTGATCTACCACATTTCCAAGATCATTCTCACTTGTAATATTACTGAGCTACCCCATCTTATAACTGTATGTTTGGTTTCTTTTCTTTTCTTTTCCCCCCTGGGTAAAGGTATTTCTTTATATTCTGGAGGGAAATAATTTGAGACTTTTTTAAAAAAATCCAGATTCTCATTTTTGCTCTTAGATGAAGTGGGCAATGGTGTTCCACTTGATAAGGGCTGAAATAAAATTTAATTTCCAGTCCAGACAAACTTC
>CM074736.1:91237770-91300270 GCA_037367245.1 Phrynocephalus guinanensis | reverse complement strand
CTCTGGTGATGCCATGGCTATTTCAGAAAATGTAAAGCTTCTCATCCTTCCACTGTCTCTGGCTATAGAGATCTCTAGGGGTCTGACAAAGTCTTTTGGAGCTGCCAAGTAGGGTAGAAAATTAAGTCAGAAAATAGGTCCCAGCTGTTCAAAGTTTAGAAATTACTCTAGGCCAGTTCATGGCTTCTGCTCTTATTGGGAGGAATTAAAACAAAAGGATTGGCTGGATCTGAATGTGACTGCCAGTAGTCAAATCAGAATATACTTCATATATGCATTTCCAGCCCTCTCTCAGCATATAGGCAAAGGGAAAATACATTCCCAGCAAATAGTATGTTCTTTTTGCAAGTACATAAATATGCTTTTCTTTCTCTCATTCTCCCTCTCATACATCAATACATATGTTTACATCTTGACATGCACTGGAAATCTCTAGGACTCATCTTGTGATTTATTAAAACCAAAAGGGCTGAAGGAAGCCTCATCAAACAGAGAGAAGCAGAACCAAGGTGGCTAAAGGTCAGCTCCTGGATGAAAGCAGAAATAATAAGATTTTGACCCGATGTGTGAATAAGGGTTTGCACAATCAATGAGAACAAGGGAGGGGGACTCATATCTCAGTGCTTTACACACTATTATATTGAGCTCCAGCTTTGCCCCTTAGGAAGCTGTGCCATGCAATCAACGAACTGACATCCCAATAGCCTTTCTAGGCAAAATTGTGCCAAGCTGAGGTCTGAATTTTAAACTTGCTAAGACTGTGTACATTTCTAACCAGCTCTAGAGATGGGCACGACTCAGCAAAATTTTTGTTTTCGTTTTTGTTTTTTCGTTTCATTTCACAACAAAAACGAAAATGAAAAATTTTTCAGAAGCAAAACGACAACGGAAACGAAACGAAAAATTTTGCCGTGTTTTTCGTTTTCGTTATGGCAGACACATTGCATTGAAAAGAATGCCAACGAAACGAAAATTTTTCATTTTTGTTTTTGTTTTTTCATTTCGTTTCGTAACGAAAACGAAAACAAAAAATGTGCAAAAAAACCCCAAAAAATGAAAACGAACCGAAATGGACCCCCTGAACGAAAAACAAAAAACGAAAAATTATTTTTTTGAGTCGTGCCCATCTCTAACCAGCTCCAAAGGCTGGAGCAGATGGAGAATGAAAGATGAAAAATAACTGAGGATGCTAGCAAATACAGATGTGGCTTACACCCAAACAACAAAGTGCTTGTTGTTATGTGCCATCCAGAACTGACTAATAGAGAGATTTCAAGATAGGTGAGATATTTAAGGAGTGTTTCTACCAGTCCCCCACACCCTGGGAATTTCCATGGCTAACTCGGGATTTGAACCCCTGATTCCTAGTCCATCACTCTACGCACTACACCACACTGGTTAGCTAATATGTTTTAGCATAAATAAAGTGTAAGTGACATGACAACAATCTGTTATTGGATCTATGGTGTCTTTACATTTTAGAAAATGAGGCATTTTCTCTTGCCATAGTTGTGGATTTTGATTGAAGCGAAAACATAGAGAAGTAGATTTTAACTCTCTTACATCATTGCTTCCCCAAGAAAACTCCTCCTTACGAAATGGATATCGTGTATATCACTAGGTATCTGTATAGACAGTGGTTTCCCTTCAGAGAACGATCAAGGAGTAAGAATAGAGGAGACACGGACAATATAGATTTATGTTGCTCTTTGCAAAGCATGGACAGGTTCCGATCCTGTAACACCAACATCTTCTAGTGAGTCCTACTCTGCCAACTTTGTACTGCATTATCCATCCTGTATGTGTCCATTATAAAAAGGTTCCACAGAAGATGGCTTTGTTGCATGTCCATTCAAAGAGCTGAGCACTCTGAAAAATATGTAAGTTTATAATTACATAGATCTTCACAGGGAGCCTAGCTTTGTTTCTTTCAATGGGGGATGCTTACACTAGGAAGTAGGAACATCTTGCCTACTATTTATGTCATGCCTTGTAAAAAACTGTGGCTATAGTTACCTGAAGAGATGTTTTGTCAGTGACAGACACATTGCTTTGTGTAGAATTGCTGAAGAAAGATGAGGTCAGCACAATTAATCTGTGCGAGGAGCTCTTGTTTTTGAATTGCAGGAAGATCTAGCAGGTGAGTTCTATAGAAGAGCCTGCTGTTTTAAGGCATTAACCTCCACACTTTTCTCATTGTAAAGGGAAAGATTTCTGAATACGTTAATATGAAAAACAACACTAATCATGTGTTGTCAAATCAGTTCTGACTTATGGCAACCCTCTGCAGTGGTTTCCTGTTAGAGAATGCTCAGACATTAATTTACCATTCCCTTCTACTGAGTATTGGAACTGTGTAGCTTGCCCAAGGCCACTCAGGCTGGGTCTAATCACAGCAGGCACAGTGGGAAATCAAATTCCAAATCTTTGGCTCTGCAGCCAAAGAGTTATGGGGACATTCAGCTATCTGAGATAACATTGTACAGAAAATACTCAGTATTTAATTAGCAATGATGATTTTGTTTTTGCACTTGTTCTTGCTTTTTGATGGTCAGGTATGTCCAATTTTTACAGCAGCTCAACATACTTAAGGCTGTCTACAATAGCAATTGAAATTGAATTTATCTTTGAAATTCAAAGGTCTCTTCAGCTAAAATGGAATGATTCATGTTGAAAATGCACAGTTCATCTTGAGGTGAAAGATCTCTTGCTGTGACTTACATGGTTGTCTTCAAAGCATGGTTCCAAGGTGGATTGTAACCTATAAAGCTTAACTATTTGCAAACCCAAGTTGATAGAGGCAGAAACTTATTGAGAAACAGTTTCTTTGGCAGAAATTTATTTTAACACAATGGTGTAAAAATGGGCAGAATACTATTGCTTGCTTATGTAAGGTCTGCTTACTCTGTATTCTCAAAGGCTTTCATGGTCGGGATCTGATAGCTGTTGTGTTTTTTGGGCTGTTTGGCTGTGTTCTGGAAGTTTTTCTTCCTGACGTTTTGCCAGACTCTGTGGTCAGCATCTTCAGAGGGAAAGTTGCTTAGGGAACTAGGAGTTCTCTCTGTGCTCTGCATACTGTGAGTAATTGTAGGCAACCAAGATGGTGGGCAAAGCATGCCTCAAACTGTTGGAATTCTTTGAGAGTGTCAACAAGCATGTGGATAAGGGAAATCCAGTTGACATTTTCTTATCTGGACTTTCAGAAGGATTTTGACAAGGTCCCGCACCCAAGAATTTTGAATAAACTTGTCAGTCATGGAATCAAGGGACAGATCTTGTCCTAGATCAGCAACTGGCTAAGGGACAGGAAACAGAGAGTAGCACTAAATAGGCACTTTTCCAAGTGGAGGTGGGGAAAGAGTGGGGTCCCCCAAGATTCAATACTGGGACCCCTGTTTTTCAACCTCTTCATAAATTGGAGAAACTAAACAGCCATTAAACAGAAGGATGGCCCAACATAAGAGAGATAACAGCTCAAGACCAGAATCAGCAGTACACCTCCATTTGAAGGACAAAGGGCACTCATTCCAAGATGAGGATGTACACATATTAGACAAAGAAGATAGGTGGTTTGGAAGAGGAGTCAGGGAAGCCATTGAAACCTCCTCTCTCAACAGAGGTGGGGCCCTCAGGCATAGTCTATCTGCTACTTCTCAGGTTATGCTTTCAACAATATCCAGACAGCTCAAAAAGCCTTCACCACCAAGGCCATAGCTAACAGCCCATACTTTTTAGGTTTCAGCACCTTAGGCCATTGTTCACCTTAAGGCTATGGATGCTATTGTTCACCTAACAAGCCAATTCAGGGCATTGTTCATCTTATGAGCCTGTTTCAGACCAGGGTGACAAGAGGTCAAAGCTGACTATAAGATGGAGTACTCACACTAGCTGTATTCAGACTGATGAAGCTGTTTGGATGATCAGTGAAATGTTTCTATCTCTCATGGAAAATAAGTCCAGTTGCCATGACTCAACTTCCAGACAAAGGAGTCCTTCTGTTGCAACATGAGGCTGGCAATAAATAGGCCTGCCATGGGAACCATGGGCTTCTTTCCAACATAGAACCAAGGGAGATGGCAACTCAGGGTCACCTTCAGCTTCACAGCTGGTGCAGTCGGGCACATTGCTGCCAAGGCTTGAAAATGACCTGGAAAACAGTCCAATCTGAAAGGGAAAACCCTCCAAAATTGCCTGTAATCCACAAATACATTCCTTTACAAGTTGTTCTTGTGACCACATTATCCAGCTTGATTTCACACAGTTATAGCTCCTACATAAAAGCAAGGAAATGGTTAAAAAAGCAAGGAAATGGTTAAAAAAGGAGCAAAGGTTGGGGGAGGGGGGGAGAGAGAAAATCTGCTTTCACATTGCCACTGGGCTTATTTTGAAAACACGTTATGTCCATTCCAAGATCAGACAAATCCTTAGAAAAACAATTTTCTAGACAATGCAAACAGTCCTTAAACAAAACAAATGAAGGTTCTCTATTATTATCATCAAAGAATTCTTCTCCTTCCAGCTCAAAAAACTGACAAGGGAAAAATCCAATCACTTCTTCAAATAGCTCTGTCTTTCACACATCTACCCTCCTTCTCTGAAAACTTCTCCTTTAGATATGGTTAGTGCTTGTTTGAAGAAAGAGTTCCAAACATCACCAAGTAGACATGGGCACGACTTGGCGAAATTCTCGTTTCCGTTTCCATTTCTCGTTTCCGTTACGTAACGGAAACGGTAATGACAATTACTCCGCCAAAACTCGAACTCGAACCAACTAAAGAAAAATTGGGTCTGATTTGTCGTTGTCATTCCTGGCATCGCAGCGATCGCGCGATGCCAAGCGGCACAGGAAAAATGTTCTAAAAATAAAAAAAACCCGATTCCCGGCCAAAAATGAGGCGAAAATATGCCTGCCTGAGGGCACCTACCAGAGGGGTGGTTCGGGGGGGTCGTCCCCGGCCTCCCCCCTCCTCTCCTGGGCTGCGCAAAGTGCACATCCTTGTCGAGTCGCAACTCGCCAAGCGGCGCGGCACAGAAAAAAGTTTTAAAAATAAAAAAAAACGATTCCCGGCCAAAAAAGCAGGCGAAAATATGCCTGCCTCAGTGAGGGCACCTACCAGAAGGGTGGTTTCTGGGGGGGGTCCCCGGCCTCCCCCCTCTCCTCTCCTGGGCTGTGCATCCTCGTCGTCTCGCCAACTCGTGTCATGCCATGCGGTGTGGGCGGGGGATCCAAAATGGGGCGACCGCAATATTTATTTTGAAATTGCGTGGTCCAAAAACACATCAAAGCACCACAGAAACATGCGAAAATAGCTATTTTAAAACTGCCTGAATTTTTTCAGTAGCAGCAGTGGGTTTTTCTTGCAATAAAACGTCTCCATTGATTTTATTTTATTTTATTTTTATTTTTTTACACCTGTGCAATGATGGGCTGGCCATGGGAGTGGACCATGCAAATATTTGGAGCCATTCCACCAATTGCATGGCCACTTGGCCAGGTTTTGACTGAGACTTCTGGATGTGCCAGAGGGCATAAAAAGCCCACTAACCCTAACCCTAACCCTAACCCTAACTCTAACCCATATGCCAGTACACTGTCCTTCTTAGTGGGTCAGAAGCACCCAGAGGTGCTTCTAGGATTCCCCCTCCCCCTCTGCCTATATGACAAGGCCAGCGTGTCACAACAATCTCCATCTGTCTATGGCATATTTGGAGGATATCCAAAATAAAGATAAAGCTAACGCATGTCTATGTCACAGATGGTCACAAAATTACATTGCCTACCACAGTGAATCAGAAGTGGAAATTCCACTTGAGATGTAGCAGTACTCTGAGGCTTTTAACTAAACCAACTCAAAATGCTAGCATATTTCAGGGATCAAACAGCCAGGAAAGAGCAATAGCTGCACATTTCTCTGAACAAGAAGGGGAAGAATGTCTGCGCTGGCAGTAATTTTTATGTACACTTTGATAAAATTTTATGATCCCAAGATGCAAATACAATGCAACCAGGCACAGTCCACTGGAACGGCTCTAGTAAGAACTGAGTTACCTGTATGAACATGATTCCATAGGTAATGAACTGTATCAGTTCAGCTTGACGGTTGGGATTTTACTACTTCCCCAGACCTTGTGACAGCTGTTCATTAGTGTGCAATGCAGCAGAAGGAATTTGCCGGGAAATGGGAACTCCAGTACTCATCTCTGTTATCTTTATACAGTCGCATGTACAACTACAAGAGTATCTGAAGTCCTCTCCTCAACAATACGGTTTGCCATTTCAAGCAGCCTAAAATGCTTACCAACATATGCTGATTAATGTAAATTGGATTTTCAGTTGAACAACACAAGCCCACAAAGAGAGGTGTCAAAATGTTTGGGGACTTGTATGGTTTGTTGCTTTTGTCTAGCAGAAAAAAATGCAACCCGTGTGGGAGCAATAAGCAGATTTTGTAATGGGGGTTATGGTGTATTTTGCATATGAAAACTACTAGATTTTACAGTTTAGGGACATAAAAAGAGTTTTTAAAATCAGATTTATATAAACAGTGCAAATCTTTTAACCTGAGAGTAATTTCTGGATCTCCCTTGGATTGCATAGATGGGTCCCTGAAGCAAAAATATACAGGTCTCTGCTTGGCATCTGGCATAAGCAGCTCATGGTCTCAGCATTAGTGTGTTGCTTATCCCACAGTGCCAGGGTGAGCGTTCCCCATTAGGACTATGGGATGCCAATGGCTTCTGAGCAACTCTTTGTTGAGAGAAAAGGAGGGTATTAAATAAAGAGATAACTAAATAACCCCAAGCAATATGTCCATCCATTCTTGCACCATAATATATTTTGAGGCCATAGTTTTGGTAAGATAATCCAATTTGATACAGAACAGAGAAATCAGTTGGAAACAGTGACTATAAAATGCCACATGTGTGTTGCTCATTTCCTTGGAGCGAAAGCAAACCTGTTCAAGCCATAGGCTGCTTGAAGCCTGTTTCCTCTTCACGTTTTCATTGTTTCTTCTGTTAAGAGCAAATGGAGAAAGCTGTTGACTCTCATTTTAAGAAAAATCTTAGGAAGGAGACATGCCTTCTGCCAAAGACAAATCACAGCAAAAATCTACAGCTTCCTTGACATTCAACCCTCATATTCCACAGCAAAATGACCACTTGGATCTTTTTCAGCCCTGGGTGTATGGTGCCTTTCAGATGGTTAGACTGCTGTGACTCTGCTTTCTGGAAAGAATGTGGCTTGCAGTCCACCTTATCTGGAACGCTCCAGCTTGGAGAAGCCTCTACTAAAATTTCTTCTTCCCTTATTCAAATGAAATTTCATTTATGAGATGCAGCGGGCTAAAAGGTGTCTGAGCAACTGTTGATGAGCAGCAGCAGCAGCAGCAGCAGCGTGGAGTTTAATAGGTCTTGTTCCATGTAATGGGACTCATTCTAGGTAAGTGGACGTTTAGTTCAATAGCCGCCTTTTAAAAATAAATAGTACAAACATCTTTTTCATTGTGTTTCTTTTATCTGGGCAGATTAGTTTGTTATGCCCAGAAGCTGTGTTACAATATCAAGAAGAAGCTGAAATTATGACAAAGTCTATCTTAGAAGACTATTTTTCCATGCACCAGAATACTGCTGCTATCACACTGAGCTTATTAGGTAGGCTGCTTAATGAAATGCAAGCACAAGAATGATAATTACTGACATCAAGTGCTCCCCGAGCCAGGCCTGCTGCCATGGTGCATGCACCTGCTGCCCTTGTGATAGGCAAGACACATGTGCAGAGGAAGCAGCTGGCTCCGGAACGGTTCTGCTGCCTCTGTGCATTCATCATTTATTCCAGTGATTGCGAACCTATGGCACAGGTGCCAAAGGTGGTACTCGGGGCCCTTTCTGTGGGCACCCGACATCACCCCTTCATAGCCACCTGTATACAGGTTAAATTACTGTATTGGCACTTTGCAAAACAATTGATGGGTTTTGAGTTGCAGTTTGGGCACTCGGTCTCTAAAAGGTTTGCCATCACTGATCTATTCTATTGGCTGAATGGTGGTGGTTGCATGCGCTAAGACAGTGGGCCCGGCTCCTGCTAGAGAAGGCTGGCCTTCTATCTTGAAGGATGGCAGTGGCAGCAGAGGAGGAAGAGGTGGCGGTGGCATGATCAGCTTAGGGAGGTGATGGGAGCTGTAGGAAGGTGACAGGTGGGTGTCAGAGCAGTCAGAAGGCATTAGCAGGTATCCCCCAACCCCACCCCATCCCAGCACAAATAAGAAAAAATGAACTACAAACTTTCTACTTGTACTTTTTATGAGAGTCTCTAGCACTCTCAAAAATTTAAAGGGAGTCAGGTTAATGGGGGACAAAAGACTTCTTTCTGCATTTTCTTATCTACTTGCATAAAAACATACATTATGATTATGAGTATGATTATGATTAATAGCAAATGAGCCTATAATTACTGCCCAATATCTTAAACATATAGCATGAACTACTCTCTATCTCAGGCCTGCCCAACAGGTAGACCGTGGGCTACCGGTAGCCCACGAAAGGTTCAAAAATAGCCAGCTGGCCATCAATTAAAAAAAGTGAGGAGATAAGTTATCCCTCCCTCCCTCCGCCATCCCAAGGACAACCAGTGCCCCAGCAAAGTTCTGGGTCTGTCAGCCCACTGTTTCAGCTGAGTGGGGCAGTTCAAGACCATGGCGCAGTCCCCTGTTTCCCCCCTCCCACTGGCCAGATGATCGGTGTGCCACTGTCTTGTGACCAGATGAGTCACTGATGCGGAGTGGAGGGAGGAGAGGGGTGAGAGGTGGGATTGCAGGTCTACTTACAAATTGTTTTCTTGTGACCATGTGCTCGGAAGGAATGGATAAAATTCGCAAGTAGAGGTTTTAGTGTAGTAGTCCTCAGGCACTTTGGGCCGGAAAAAGTAGACCTCGACCTGTTCAAAGTTGGACAGCCCTGCTCTGTCTAAATGGAACTTGCTCAGAGTGGGGACCTTCCCAAATGGAATCCATCAGACATGCGGTTCAACAAAATATTGAGGGGATGGAATTTCACGTTTTCTGCATTAAAATACTGTGGTTCTGAATTCTGGGAGTTCCATGAAGAAACTACTGAAGAAACGGAATGGAATGAAACAAAACTTTTTTATTTCGTGCCCATCTCTGGTTGAAATTAAAATGAAAAAAATGTTCACCCCCCCTCCAGTCTATGTAATTTGAAGGTTGCTTTGAAAATACTGCATTCTTTCCTGGCATACAACTCAATTAGGTTTATATATATATAAACCCCAAATATACAAGAGTATAACACTAGCAGATTTATAAATAAAATAAGCCTTGTTCTTGGTAGCTTAATAAATGATTGTGCCATTTTATGCCTCTATTTATGTTCTAAGGGCTTGGCTGTACAGGTGACAAATATGCTAGCGTATTCCAGCAAAGGAAAACATGAACAATTCCATCATTGTTAATGAGATTAGTATTTTCTTGCTTAAAGGTAAGCGCGTGCCTGTGCACACATTTACACATTAGTTGTCCTCTAGAAATAGCCAGCGTTTAGTATTTGCAACATTCAGCTCATAAACAACATTCCCACTCTATTACAATCTCCTCATTAGTTAGGATACTGCTATGCAGCAAAGTGTGGTTTCTCTTGTGAGGTGCATAAAGTTGCTAGGCAACCACGAGATACTGCATGCCCTTTTCTAAATGGATATTCTAGCCCCAGAGACAATGCCAGCTTTGTGGAAACCTGGACAAAGTGCCTCCTGGATCTTTTGAAAGAGTGGAGTCTAATCCAGGTTTTCCTCATTTCCTCCCTCTTTCTGACCCTCCTTCTGTCAGTGTATAAAGGTCATATGACAAGTAGAGATTGGAGTATTAGTTGTGGTCAGAGTCAAGCAACAATCTTCAGGTGCTGCCATCCTCAGTCATGGAATGTCTCAAAGTTCCCAAAGAGTGCATATTAAGAGTGGGGTCAAGAATATATATCAAGAATGGGTTCAAGAAAAATTGAAGGTAAATATGGAGTTGATGGTGGTTTTATTTCATATTTTCCTCTTCTTAGGTTAGAAATCCAAGTAAATAACTAAAATTAAGAGATGGCGATGCCATTTGAATTGGGTTCTCCAAAATTCATTAGGTGCTGTCATTTGCCCATCCACAGCTTGTGCTGATAGAGTCCTGTTCAGTCTGTTGAATGAGGTTCTATGAATATGTGTAGGGGAAGCTCCTAGCACTGTACTTATGTTCTTCAAAGGTCCACTACAATGTCTGAAAATAAGTGGAGCCTCTAATGTGTAAGCTCAAAGCAAGAATACTGGAAAGTCTAAGTTATGTTTGCTTATAATGCTACATGCCAGTATAATCTTTCTGTCTTTCAGACTCAACACAGAATCCACAAAGAATGCAACAAGAAAGGGGCATAAATAGAAGCTTCCCATTAATAGTGATTATATTGTTCTAATATTACTATGCATTTGGTTTGCCTTTAGAAAGTAACTTAAATTTCAGCTGATCCAATATCAAAGCTTAGAACAGGCATGTCCAAACTTTGGCCCTCCATATGTTTTGGACCACAATTCCCACAGTCCTTTGTCATTGGCAGTCTAAGCTTAGAATTCTGGGAGTTGTGGTCCAAAACATCAGGAGGGCCGAAGTTTGGACATGCCTGGCTTAGAAATACTGTATCTATCCAACACATTAACATTAGAGTTGATCCTTTCTTGTTAAACAGGGGGACAAGCCCATAGATGCAACAGAAAACTAATGTTTTAAAAGTAATTCTTTCAACTTTAATGTGTTATTTATAATGTGGTATATTCTCAAAATCTCAATGTATTCTTCTTGTTTAAGGTAAAGTAATAATTGCAACATTCACATGTTAAACCAATACATTATTCCTGAGCTCTGTCCAAAATTTTGCATCCCAGCTGTTGACTTGAGTAAATTATCCTAAAAATAGAAATGCTTTGCTACAACAGCTTTACTAGGCTCAGACTCAGGCTGCAGAGGGCAGTAGAGGATGGTGGCAGATCTGTTGAAGGTTGGTTAATCTGCTGTCAGCTTTACTTTGAGCTAGACATGGGCACGGCTCGGTGAAATTGTCGTTTCCGTTTTCGCTTATCATTTCCGTTACGTAACGGAAACGGTAACGATAATTAAGCCATCAGAACTCAAACTCGAACCGAAAGAAAAATTTGGTCGAGTTTTCCATTTCCGTTTGTGGCATCGCGGCGATCGTGCGATGCGAAGCACAGAAAAAGTTTTTAAAAGTTTTTTTTTTAAAAAAACCGACTCCCGGCCAAAAAAGCAGGCGAAAATATGCCTGCCTGAGGCTTTGCCACCTACCAGAGGGGTGGTTTCTGGGGGGTCCCCGGCCTTTCCCCCCCTTTTCCTGTCCTGGGCTGCTTGCACCAGGCTGGGGGAGGGTCATCCTTGTCGTCTGTCTCTCGCTGCATGCCATGCTCGGAGGGCATAAAAAGCCGAGGCACCTTCCAGAAATCGCAGTCGGGTCAGTGTATGGATGTGGTTGAAGGAGGAGGGCTGGCTGCTGGTGCTGGTGTGATCCGATCGAGATTGAGGAGGGAGGCTGCAGGCTTTAGGATTTAAGTTAGGCAGGCAGGGAGGGAATTGAATTTAGAAAATAATTTCTTTGATTCCCTGCAGCTTTGTCTGCTGAAGGGAATAGCAGTTTATTCTTTATTTCTTCTCTGGCAGTTTGAGAATTTTTTTCTGATATTGGATAAAGGGGGAGGTTCGACTGGGAGTGGGAGGTGTGGATTTATTTTAAAAATATATTATATACTACCATTTATTTTCTATTTTCCCAACTTCAATTTGCTTGAACACACACACATTTGGGGTGCAAGCCAAGAACAGAACCTCTATCCTAAGTGATATCCTAACTGCCCACTCACCCGCCCGCCCGCGCTGCCGCCCACCCACTCGCCCGCCTGCGGCCCCCGCCCACCCATGGCCCCCTGCCTCCACTACCCGCCCACCCCTCCCCCCTCCCCGCCCGCTGCCTAGGGCGCAAAAACACCTAGCGCCGCCCCTGATTGTGGGACGTCCCTATGCTCTGGGAAGTCAAATCGTGCTAAATCGTGGTGGAAACGACAAACGACAAACGGAAATGACAAATTTTTGAGAAATTTCACGACAAACGGAAACGACCCGAAACGGACCCATTCTGACAAACGAAAACTCAAAACGTCATTTTTCCTGGTCGTGCCCATGTCTACTTTGAGCTTTACAGGAGCTGTCCAAGGTCCTAACTTCATCTCAGCAACTTGATCAGAACATTGGGTACAGTAAAGCCTTTAAAGTCTGGTCTAAGACCTGTAGCAGATCTATTGTCCCACTGACATCAAGCTACAAGGCTCTGCTGGAATGAAGTATTAACAATGTCCTTTTGTACCCTCCTTTATTTTTTCTTTCTCCATAAACATCTAACTATTTGAACATTACAGAAGCCACTGACTTTTTAAAAAAAATAGTGCAGCAAAAAATATTTCCTGCATGCTTGCAGCTACTATATTTTTATTCTGTCTTTCTATCCCTCACCATGACATGACATATGCCTAATAACTAACTTCCTGAGACAAATCAAAAAGCAGAAAATAAGAGTGCAGTTTAGGGAATTTCTGCTATTCAGTACAGTTAGAAAAACTCTGCCCAGGACCAGAGTGCCAAAATCACTAGATAAATCATCTCTAAAACCAGGAGGTTACAGCTCATTGGAACTGGAGTCTGTAAATGCTTGTGCAGTGACTGGAACTGCAGAAAATCTTGTACTGCTCTGTGGGCAGGTAAAACATTAAGACATGTGGAATAGTGATTTCCATTTATGTTCTACCAGCAGTTTGGTTAACTGTATTGAAAATGGCCACTTGAGCCTTTGTTTGACAATTTATATTAAAGCCAAGTACTGTCACAAATTATATAGTTTACATCTGTTGCTGAAAGAAAGATGAACAACGTTAGCATAGTAAGAATTTCCAAGTTTTCTTAATACATTTTAAATTGCAGGCACAAATTAAAGTTCTGTATGTGCACTAGAAAACCATTTTTAAACATCTCACACATATGGATATTTTGACTCTAATTTTTAAAAAGAATAGTAATGAAACAGAAGGAAATATTTGTTAATACCAAACTATAAATTGTACAAAGAGCAAATCAAGCACCACTGGTGGTGGCATGAAGCTCAGCTCAAGTAATATTTCAAGATGAATAAAGCTGACGTTGACTGGTGGGACTGAATAAATAGTTGATTAAACTAGATAAGATCCAGAAGCATGGAAAGCAACCTTCAGCCACAGGCAAGAAGTGATGGCTGAAATCCATGGGAAAGAACGTAAGGAGCTGCCACATTGAACATGGACAATCTCAACTCGTTTTGGGACACTGAACAAAAATGTTAAAAGAAGCCACTGCCTTGGGTTCAGAAGATTGTATTATTTGTCATGTAGTTTAGGATTCATTTCTTCTGGTATTTATTTTATTGTGTTCTTATGTTATGGTTGTTTGCCACCCAGAGTGTCCTTTTAGACCAATAGGGTGGGTTAAAGAAAGAAAGAAAGAAAGAAAGAAAGAAAGAAAGAAAGAAAGAAAGAAAGAAAGAAAGAAATGAACAGGGCTGTTAGCAAGAAGGGCTTTTGGAGGTCACAAACTTATAGAGTTGTCATAAGTTAAGAGTTGATGTAACATACTAACAAGCAGCATAGGGCCTTGTTATTACTTGGTTGGGAGATCAACAGGTACTGCCCAAAACTTCCGGACAGGATTTGGGTGTGGGGGAGGAATCCTGTCTGAAATGGTAGGCTGTCAAGTTTGGCAGTCCAGAATTTCCTGAAAGAGAGAGAGAGAGAGAGAGAGAGAGAGAGAGAGAGAGAGAGAGAGAGAGAGAGAGAGAGAGAGAGAGAGAGAGAGAGTAAAACAAGAATCACGCCCTCCATCTTCCCTTCTTGCTGGGTATAAACACTGGATATTTATTAGAGAAAAGCCACCATTGCAAGGACAACAGAGATTCCTAATCAAACCTTAAAATCCCTGGGAAGCTGAGGGCGTTGGTCCCTGGTACCGTACTTTGTTTCTCTCCAGAGCAATATATTCAATAAACATTCACCACCCTACTACAATACTGTACTAGAAGTAAATTAGTAAATATCCTAATATCACTGTTTCAGTTCATCTGAATGAAATGGTGCATTTACTATATGAGAGCACCAGCACAAACAACATTTCTGAATCTTTTGAGAAGCTCATTCAAAACCCTGGCAGATAATCTCCCTTTCTGAGATAGCCAATGCTGTTAGCAAGTACACATTGCCTGTAGGGTCAAGTTCTGAATTTTTTTACCCGTCCTCTGAGGCCATCCGTTTTTGGATGTTGTCTGTGAGCATCTTAAGCAATAGAGATGAAAAGAGGCACTGGAAGTCTGCTTTCAGAAGCTTGAAGGCATAAGGAAGCAAGTGGCAGCATCAACCAATTGGCAAAGGATGGGCACATATGGTAGAAGGAAATTACTTTAGGGGATCAAATGAAGGGTTTAGCTCAACAGAGAGCAGACCTAGACAGAGAACCAACCAGACTATACAGGCCTCAAGCCAAGCTAAGCTAACATTCAGTTTTTAGTCCCACTAACTTATCTCTTTGGGGAGACACTTTGGCTGGGACACTTTTAATTATTGCAGCTGACCTGTTTATGTGCTTGGAGGAGTGTGTAACTTTCCTCCCATGTTTTTTTAAAGGAGACATACACATTTACATGCACAAATAAAAAAATAGAAAATGTTAGTTGCTGTGCAGAACTTTATTGTACAATATAACCAGATTTTGGAAAATACTTTCTTAGCTGCAGTTATGCTTCATGGCAGGAGTGTTAACCTTTCTTAGCAGAATGAAATCTTTTTTCAAAAGCTTGACTTTATTAATATATTGATTATATTAATAAAACAGTATATAAAGAATGAAGATTTTGCATGTATAATAAATGGTTTGTCTCGTATAATAAATGGTTTGTATAACATAAAATCTGTACAACATAAAGAATCTGGAGATAGGGGAAATTTGCTTAACAGAATCATCTATGGGGCGAATCCATACAACATAAATATGGTTGTGATTAAGGATTACTCCATTTTCAATGCATTCCTATGGGAAATTTGTTGCTTAACAGAATTTATATACCGCCCGCCAGCCGCCTGTTGCCATCTGCCCATCGCTGCCCATCGCCGTCTGCCCGCCACCCCCCGCTCTCATTGCCGCCCAACCTCCGTGCCCGTTGCCGCCCGCTGCCACCCCCGCCGCCCCTCGCCTAGGGCGCAAAAAAACCTAGTGCCGGCCCTGCTCATATAACAAATGGTTTGTATAACATAAAATCTGTACAACATAAAAAATCCAGAGGTAGGGGAAACTTGCTTAACAGAATCGCCTATGGGGTGAATCAGTACAACATAAAAATAGTCGTGATTAGGGATTACTCTGTTTTCAATGCATTCCTATGGGAAATTTGTATAAAGGAAAACTTGCTTAACAGAATTTCATTTGGAACAAATTAATTCCTTTATACAAGGTACCACTGTAGTTGTAATGACTACATGCATGGAAGTAAGGCTTATTGAAGACAATGGAATTTCCTTCTGAATAAGCATGCATAGGTTTGCATGGCTAATCTGTGGAATGCAATGTCCCTTTCTGAAATTGACACTGAGACAGAGTCATCTAAAAAAAAAACCTCCTGTTTATGAATGCTTTTTTATCTACAGCTTAAAATGTCAGGATATGACCTAAATTTACATTATGCCCTCACTGCTGTCAGGAAAAAAAGATTCCAAGCCTTACATAGCAAAGGGCAGTCTCAACTCTTGACACTTACGTCAATGGTCAAGATGATCTACAAGATCTCTCCTTTTATGTGTATTATTATTCACAATGTGGCACCAAGCAAGGAAAATCTCAGAGCCTGCTTTCAGTTTCCCCCAGTAAATAACATTTCATCAAAACACAAAGCAATTGCCATGGTTGTTCTTGATACCTTGCCAAAGTACAATGACATAGATTTGCACTACACAAGAAATGGAACACACAAACATTCATAACATATAGGGTTTTTTTGCATATTGCCATGAGACTTGGAAAAATGCCCACAGAGAGAGGATTCCTGTAAATTTTGAGTCTAATGTAGCTGGGAATAAGAATTGATTCAGCTCACTGCCTTCACTACCTACCAAAATGTCAACAAAGATGGGATATGTAGCCTCAAGAAGGAAATTTTGTGAGATTATGGGGAAAATAATTATATGTTACACTGCATCTTCGAAGGTTTTTGTTTGTTGATTTTTTTAAAATTAAAAGATAGGCAATCTAGATGGGCCTTAGGTATTCATTTGGCATTATTTCCTTTGTGGTGCTTGTTATAGTCTATGCTGAAAGTTTAAGGGTATTTGGTTTTTTAAAAATCTAAAGATACATAACATTGGGATGGTTTGAAAAATATGGGCAAAGTTTTAATTGACAAGTTGCTATTCAAAAGTGAGAAATCCATATACATAGATAACACCAATTAGACAACAGAAAACAGCTACTGCAAAAGAAGGCACACTTATATCACAGGAATTACTGTTTGCGAGTCCTGTTGAAGTCTGTACTTCAACCTCTGCTATTTCCAATCTATATCAATGACCTACATGGGGAGAATAAGCTAATTGAATTTGCTGATGCCACAAAATTGCAAAATTGAGGTCACCAATGAACAGCACGTAAGATTCAGAATGGATTTAGATCTGCTGCTTAAGTGGTCTGGAGAGAGCAAATGAAATTTTGTGTCGACAAGCGTAAAGTAATATACTTTTGGCTTCAAAATAAATTCATGAATAACAACGAATAGGATTGAACTAGAACAGGAGAAAATTGAAAGGGACCTTGAAGTAATCTTATATATATACTTCATTGAGCCATGTGACTATGTGGAGGCTCATATCAGAATGTCAAAGTGAAGAACCTGGGGGATTAACAAGGAATCCACGAACAGACTATTTAATCGATTTAGTGCTGGCTTGGTGATTTTCAGCTCATTTTCATCAATATTGACTGGGGCTAGAGAGGTATCACACACCCCGTTATATGTTTCTTCCTCTAATTGTTTGCCTGTTTATTTATTTATTTGAATTGTACTCCACTTTTCTTCCACAGTAAGATTAAAAACAGTCACAGAAAAACAGATGAAAGCAACAAAAATCATAGCTGCTAAAATGTAATTAAACAAATTAAGGTTTTAAAGCACCATTCAGTTAAGAAGCATTTTAAAAAAACACTTTTTAAGAAGCATAGCACTGGACCTTTGTTAGCAATCTATCAGTTGCCAAACACTTTAAAGTGAAGCAACCCAAATGTACTGCGTATGTTTGCATGGAAAAATGAGGAGGAAGAACTGCTTGGGCCTATTTTGTCTGGCATTCTGCCTGTACAGACGATTATCCCTACTTCTTGTTCATTATTGGGCTCAAAAATGTCAACCATCTGACTATCATTCTTCTGTTGTGAATTGCTGCCTCCCAACGTAATGCTTTTTGTCAAAGCAAAGAACAAAAACACAGCTACCATGTACTTCCCTGTGGGGCACCCAGACTGGGAATTACTGTTTCCTTTTTGACCTTTAAAAGTGGGTGTGAACGGGCATCTGTTGAAATCCTTGCCTCACTTATGACCAGGGACAATCCAGGAAGCCCCTCCCCTTTCTGCCTGTTTATTTGACTTCATTTGTGAGGAAAAGGTGAGTGAAAGAGGAATAACCTCCATATGGTTTTTTTTTTTATGGCTATGGGAGATGATGTAAAGAGGGCCCAGTCAGAGGAAACCTAGGTACAGCATCTGGATTCAGGACTATTTCTACTCTGGCAACACAATAACAGGACCAAACAGTGTCCAATACAGTATCAAGGGCAGTTTTACCCGCTCCTCAACTAATATGATCTATGCCATCTTTTGCCAGTAATGCCCATCTGCATTCTACATTAAACAAACAGGACAATATCTAACAAAATACATCAATGGACACAAGTTTGGCATAAGAAACCATGGTACACAGAAACCTGTCTCAAACCATTTCAGTTTACCTGGACACTCCTTGAAGGACTTGAAGGTCACTGTTTTGGAAAAGAATCATTACAGATTAAGAATACAAAGGGAAACGGTTGAAATAAGATTCATATGCTTGATGGACACACACAAGAATGGACTAAACATAAGTCAGGGTTTCTTGAGTCATTATCAAATGTAATATTACCATATTGCCACTTTTTTCATGGACTTTAAGGTAAACACTCCCATTCTCTCCCCCATCTTTTCCATCCCCCCCATCCTCATCTTCTCTGATCTGATCCGGTTTCTGTCTCTTGAGGAATTTAGCTCCGAGCCATAATACCGTACTCGTGATGCAGTGGTTAAATGCCTGTACTGCAGGTAAAACTGTGCTCATGACCTGGGGTTCAATCCCGGTATCTGGCTCATGGTTGACTCAGCCTTTCATCTTTCTGAGGTCAGTAAATTGAGTACCCAGCTTGCTGGGGGGGGGCACAATGTGTAGCCTGAATAATTAAAAACTATGAACCACCAGAGACTACTTGAAGTGGTATGGGGTGGTATATAAGCAGAACACTTTGCTTTTTGCTTTTTAACATATAAACAGATCCTGGCCTCAGAGCCATTAAACTATACTATACATATCTACAGACCCTGGTCAAATCCTCCTTCCCACCATCTCTACTAATCAACTCTCCCGCCTCTTCTTCCCCCTCCTCCTCTCCCACCTACCCTATCCACTCCACAACTCCATATACTCCAGCCAATGGTATGAAATGTATATCCCATCAAATATTATATTGCACACCTCATTCTGTTGCTATATTTCTGAAAAAGTGGTTGTGGTCAAGAAACATTACATTAAAATATGGAAGTTAGTCTTTAAGGTGCTACATGTTTTGTGTCTTTTGTTTTGTTTTGCTTTTCTTTGATTTTTGCCTGAAATCCTTTGAACCAGAACTTGGAATTGCCACCTTTTTGATAAATGTAAGTTTTCATACTTGTGCCTTTTAATATTTAAATTAAATAAAGTCATCAATGGAATCTTCATAGGGGTATTCATGAAATGTACATCTTGTTCAAATGACTATTATCTATTAAGAAAACTAATCATGTTGTATCATTGTGCTTGCAAATGGAACAAGGTTAAGATGTGAAGTTCAAGTAGGTAATTGACATGCCGGGAAGCATCAACCAACCAGAAAGTTGAATTGGTTGGCAGGTGAAAATTAGGGAGGCGGTATTGGGTAAGCGGGTAAGAGAGAAAGGTCAATGAGTTCAGCACTTTTGATCTCTTCATGATCAACTGAAGGGGATAAATGGCAGGGTTAAGGGCAGAGAAAGGGTTCCAGTCTTTACTACATCAGTTACAGGAAAGGGTAATTTCAACAGAGCATGAAGAGCAAAGTGACTTTGGTTCATTTCAGTATTTGGCAAGTTACTTTTACAATTGTTCACAATGTTCAAAAGCAACTAAAATGGGTATTTGTATTCCATTTTGGAAACATCAGAAATCTACACACCACCTGTGAGGCACAACACGAGGCCTGTGTACTTCCTGTAACCATTTATGTAACCTTTTGAATTTGCAAGCTCCCAATATCCCCAATGGTGTGGGGGTGGGTGGGAAGTTTGAACAAATTAAATATTTAATAATACATCATGGAAAATATGGGTGACAATATTACTGAGAGAGTGCCATATTTTTGTCATCCTACTTATTCCCTCCACTCACCTCCCCATTGTCTTGCACTGTGTGGAGGCATTTGTGTAACACTCAGCTCGGGAAGCATGCATGAGTGGGTATTAGTTCCTGTTGCTGAATTTCTGTTAGAAATGGGAAAATTTCAGTGATGCCAGTCTCTTAATCAGGTGACACTCTTGCTGAATCTCACTCCTGTCAGATGAGAGAGAATGAACCAGACAACACAGATGCGAAAGCTCCTGCCACATAATGGTGAAGGGTAACAAGTGGCATTTGCGTAGGGGATTCTAACAGGAACTCCGTGCTTTGAAAATAGAAGGACTAGGCGGGGTTTTGTAGTAAAACAGAAACCTTTGTTCAAGTCTGCAGTTTGTACCTTGAATTAAGAAAATGGGAGGATTGTGATGTTTGATGCCTAGGAAAAGAGGAACCTGCTTCAGTTGAAATATATTGTTTGAAATTTTATTTTCTGGGATACCAAAACAGAATCAACCTGATTGTGTGGGTGTGAGTGAATAAAACCCAGAACATTCCAGACTTCTGAGTCCCCTAACATTCTTTCTGAATAGATGTATCTACAAAGGCGCTACTACACAAGTTTCAAACAGTAGTTTTACTCTTTTTTGACCCAGCATGACTCAAACTATTCATGCTAGGGAACACATGCAGGGGAAAGCTGTTGTGCTTGTCTCCTGCTGTGGGCTTGCCAGACACATCTTGTTGTCAATGAAGGGAACAGAATATTGGACTGGATAGGGTTTTAGTTTGAATCAATGCACCACTTCTTAACTACTTAGGTATTTCAAAAAAATGAAATGAAGATATAGTTAAATGTGGGGTTTACTGTGATAAAATATATGGTAGCAAACAGCCACAGTACTAAGATTATTTATTTAAATTTATTTATTTATTTAAATACTTTTTTATTTATTTATTTATTTATTTAAAATTTATTTATTTATTTAATTTATTTATTAATAAATTAAATTAAAATAAATAAATTAAAATTTATTTATTTACTTTATTTATTTATTTATTTATTTAATTTAAAATTTATTTATTTATTTTATTTATTTTATTTATTTATTTATTTAAAATTTATTTATTTATTTAAATATTTATTTATAAGATGGATTTTGAAAGGAGATTAGATAGATAACTGACGCATCAGGCTATTGCTGTTGCTACATCTCAGACCACTGTCTGAAGTCTCACAAAACTTCTCTGTTTCCCAGGTTTTCATGTAGGGAAGCAAATTTCTGGGTAAGATGTACTGGGGAAGAGAAAGTAAGGATTTATACAGTCTATATGTGCAGCTCCTTCCAAATGGCACCATGACTGCTAGCATAACACAAGTGTCTTTGTATGTATGTCACACCTGTTCTATGGATTATAGGGAATCCATATTGTGTAAGATTGTGTGATTACACTCCTCTTTGCAAATTAATTCTGCACAGTGCTTCTTCTTGTATTTCTATAGCAATGTCACAAGCCGAAAAAGGAAGCTGAAGGCCCTTATTCTCGGGGATTGTTGATATAGACACTTTCCAGCCAATTATTTTGCTTCCTTGGTAGCTTCTGGGTCCTTCTGACATCAATGAGACCCATCTCTCAGGTCATGGATAAAGAGATCTTTATAGGCAGACTAGGATGCCAAATGGAGGCGGCAAACTGGCAGAATGTTATCCAAGATATCTGGAAGCTGAGTCATAGCAACTGGACTTCTTTCGTTGGGAGATTGAAATGTTTCACTACTCATCCCAAGAGCTTCATCAGTCTGAGGAAAGTTAGTGGTGAGTTGTCCATTTAATAGTTTGGTCTGAATAGGCTCATAAGTTGGCGAATGGCCTGAATGGGCTCATTAGATGGGCAATGACCTGAATAGACTCATTAGGTGGACAATGGTCTAAGGTTGTGGTGGCGAACCTTTGGCACTCCAGATGTTTTGGACTACTACTCCCAGAATTCCAAGCTTGTACTGTCAATGACAAAGGACTGTGGGAGTTGTGGTCCAAAACATCTGGAGTGCCAAAGGTTTGCCACCACTGGTAAGGTTTATGAGTCACACCTATGCAACCTTTCCCAACACCCACTAAGTATGGGTAATTAGCTATGGCCTTGCTGATGACGGTGTGAAGTGCTTCTGATTTGCCTGGGGATCAATATAAGGGCTACTTATCAAGCGGCCATGACTCAAATCAGTTGAGTCAGTTGTCATGACTCAAGTTCCAAACAAACTCACCTGGATGAGTTAGAGTCTTCATAGACATTATCCAAGAAAATAAAACTGGCCATGTGGGGGCAAGTTCTTTAGTGAAAGTGAATATATTTTTTTAAAGTGGATTGTGACTTTAAAGTCTAAAGCAGACAAAGATCCATGACCTGAGCTACTGATGTTGGTGGATGGTCTTGAAGGAAACCAGGGGATATTGATGGACAGAAGTCATGGGATTTGGCATTCAGAAGCCATTAAATGTCAGAAGTTGAAAGTGGGTGGATCTTTGCAGATATTAATATTTATTTCTATCATTTATTTTTATATTTCTATACCACAAGTGATTTTCCCCATGGAAACTCTGAGTGGTTTAACTGACAGAACCTAACCTTTTTTACCTAGCTGGCAAAATCTTGGTGAATAAATTTGGACTGATCCACAGGAATGTGTTTGAATGACTGATGGACTAGATGGTAATTGGCTAATGTTCCTTTGGGAATAATACATGGAATGTGTGTGTGTGTGTGTGTGTGTGTGTGTGTGTGTGTGTGTGTGTGTGTGTGTGTGTGTGTGTGTGTGCGTGTGCATGTGCATGTGCATGCGCATGTGCATGTGTGTATGTGTGTGAAACAAAATGTGGTTAAGATGAGCATGTTTTGGCTATGTGCATGGCTGAGCAATGCTTTCAAAAACTGGCAGAGGTTGGCTTCCTGATGCAAAATGAATGTAATGAACTGGTTGATGTTTGTTGATGGAAACCACTGGATGTTGACAAGCAGAAACTCAGGTGAATTTTTTTGTACAGTTGATATGTCTGGGTTGCAGTTGCAGCAAGGTAGAAAATAAGATGGTCCATTTACCATCTGCATCTCATTTCCTTACGCAGGGAAGAAACTTTGACTTTTTGCATGGCCCAAGAGCCCATTAAGTACCCACAAGTTTCGTTCATTGTCGTTTGTCATGAAACAAATAATCCTCTCCATTATTTCTGGATTGTTCTTTAGATAACAAGAGAAGAAATCTTTGCCTCAAAGCCCTTACAATCAAAGATATATCAGTATACTCTTTATTAAGTGAGTTCTGGTGATATTTGATAGAATTTGCTATGGGCAAATCCTATTAAAAAACCTCAAAATAAGACAGTTTTTAATAAGTGAACTGCAAGATGTGTTATACTAGCAGAGATAGTAAATCACCCACCTGGGTTGGCCTCCACACCTCAGTGGACCAAGTCTGTTGTTTAAGAGTGAATAAATTCATGGGGCATGGAATTCAATTGAACAGAAATTGCAGAGTCCACCTTATATACAGCAGGAAATAGTACATCGTTTCTTCATTGTACAGTTGGGCTGAAATGAAAAAAAAGAGGCTAGTGACACAATCCCAGACCATTTGTCTGTTTCAGGCATGATTGGAAGCAAAGAGAAGCAGCAGAGTAGTGTAATGGGCTGGAGATTTCAATGATCTCAGGTGGTGATACTGGGTAAGTGAAGGCTCTGGGACAGCGCTGTATCAAGAG
The DNA here is from genome assembly GCA_037367245.1 of Phrynocephalus guinanensis. Classification (NCBI taxonomy): domain Eukaryota; kingdom Metazoa; phylum Chordata; class Lepidosauria; order Squamata; family Agamidae; genus Phrynocephalus; species Phrynocephalus guinanensis. Next base: position 91,276,748 of record CM074736.1, on the reverse strand, counting down.
ATTATAGTCGCTTGCACACACAGAGGCATTCAATTACCTAACTTTCTCATGTCTTCTAATAGGGCAAAAGCAATCTTCTCAACTCCCCAGGGAAAGGTGATGAAATCTGGGTGTCTGAGAGAAAGAGTGGGAACAGAGTGCTGTATGTCAGAAATGGAGAAGAGAAGCGGGCCTAGGTTCTGTTAGGTAAGGCCGTTTGAGATACTGGCTGATGTTATCAGGGTAAAACCACACTTCTCTGGGTCAAGATGGAAAGACAAATCTCAATGTGAGAAGCATTGGAGGAGGAGCAAGTTTGAATTTTTGGGTGTTTGTGATAACCTTTGATCTTCTCCACTCAGCTGGCACCAGGACACAGTAACTCAGGCCCGGAACACACTGGGGAAATGTTCCGTAATTCTACCAATACTTTCCATACTTCTGTTGTACTGAATCACACAGCCATGTGGTATATATGCTGGGCATATACATCCCAATTGATTTTAACATTACCAATCAATTACCTCCATTATGGGCAGATACATCATGGAACTGATTTATATTCTCTTGCACACAATGCCCCCATAGCCTACCCCCCCCATGCTGGACAGTAGGTAAGGAACGTTTCTCCCCAATGGGCACCTCCTTCCACTGGCAACCAATCATCAAGTTAACTTCCCAAGCTCAGCCATGGGAGCCAAAGTTTGAACATAAAAAACCCTTGCCCTGACTGAGGTGAGAAGGTGGGGAGGCTGGTGGACATCTGGACAGAGGCAACCAGGCAGATATGGGAGGAAGAGCTAGGAAAGGAGAAGGAGAGAATGGCAGGAGGTAGCTCTGAAGGATGGGAAGAGGGGGGAGAAAGAAGTAACAGGGACATTCACACAAGCAGTACTGATAAGGAATGCTTTGATACACCATTGGTACAAAATAAACCAACCCTCCTAGTGAGGCTGAAATATTGTGCTGGCTGGGAAAATGATTCAGTAATGGTTGTGCATTGTATGACCAGATATTTATGCAATGATCAAACTAAAAGAAAACTAGGAAGCATCTGCCTGGTTTGAAGAGGTCCTCAGTGCAGAAGTGATTGCATGCTTGAATTTTGACCTTTCCACCATCAGCTCTCAAAAAAAGCTTAAGGAGCCTCATGGTGCAGTGGTTAAATGCCTGCCCTGCAGGTAAAACTGTGCTCATGACCTGGGGTTCAATCCCAGGTAGCAGGCTCATAGTTGACCATCCTTCTGAGGTTGGTAAAATGAGTACCCAGCTTGCTGCTTGCTTGGGGGTGGGGGTGGGGGATGTGTAGCTTGCTTACTGTAATTAAATTGTAACTGCCTAGACACTACTCGAAGTGGTATGGGGTGGTATATAAGCAGAACATTTTACTTTGCTTTGCTTTAACAGAGGGGACCAGTGAGAATGCTGTTGGGGGGATTGTGCCATTTTCAGCACAACAAGGAGTGGAATAGTTGTGAATTTTTCAGGCTGTTTGGCTGTATTCTGGAAGTTTTTCTTCCTGACACTTCAGACTAAAACAACCAGAAAAAACAGCAGTAGCGGAATACACCCTGAAACAAACTGGACTTGAAATCCTCTTCCAGGACACAGAGGTTCCTTGACAACACCACCAATCACTATGTTAGACTACACAGGGAAGCCACTTAAATCCACAAACATAAGCACAGTTTCAACAAAAAAGAAGAAAGTCTACATATCAACAAAGCCTGGCTTCCAGTACTGAAAACTACAGAGTGCAAAAGGTCACACGATAGAACAGCTAATGACCCCCATCAATTATACAGAAGGATTGCTGCTAGCCCTGATTGCATTGAAACTTCTTAATCCCTTTATCACAATACAATGACTAGCACCTATTCTCTTGCATAGGACAAGCTTCCTCTTTCCCACAACTTAAAAAACCCCACAGTCTTACTCACTTTATAACCCAGAACACAGAGAGAACTCCTAGTTCCCTGAACTCCTTGCCGTCTGAAGAAGTCAGCCACAGAGTCTGGTGAAACGTCAGAAAGAAAAACTTCCAGAACACAGCCAAAAAGCCTGAAAAACTCACAACAACTATCAGATCCCAGCTGTGAAAGCCTTTGAGAATACAAGGAGTGGAATGACAACATTGTAACGCAGGATCTGGGTGAAACCAACTTGTGAGATCAGCCTTCCATGAATACTAGCAGCAGCATACGGACTAGCAAAATTCCCCATGCAGAATGTAAAATAAAAAAAGACACAGAATGGATATCCCATCAGGAATGGCTATTGTCTGGTTTGCTTATATTTATCCTTGGAATTGATTAATTTTGTTGTTGTCTGCATGATGGAATTTTTATATCTGTTAACCGCCTTGAGTTCCTTTTAGGAAAATCCGGTGGGATATAAATATAAAAATAAATAAATAAATCATTGCATTTGATTCTACATTTCCCCACCTACTCATTTGCCAAAAATGGACTTGAGTATGTATTGTGTACCATTAAACCAATTCCAACTTATGGGGATCCTTTCCTGGGTTTTCAAGGTAGAGAATATTCAGAAGTGGTTTACCCTTCCCTTCTTCTGGGGTCATCTTGGGACTGTGCAGCTCGCCTAAGGCCACACAGGAAGGCAATTCTTGCAGGATTCACAGTGGGGAATTGAACTCCCAACCTTTGGTTCTGCAGCCAGATGATTAATTCACTGAGCTATCACAATATTTTTTCCCTGCTTGACCACTAAGCTATCCAGCCAGCTGGATAGGACAGATGTACTACTCTCTCTAGATGCAAAATCAATTGTCTATCTGGGTTTTCTTCAGATTCAAGGGTCCTTTTGCCTGGAATTCCCACAACCAGTTGTTCTAGGAGCAATTCTACCTCCATTCTCAATCCTTGCCTACTTCTGTAACATCACAAGGACTTTCCCAGTCGATCAAATGACCCACTGCCAATCTCAGGGAATAGCATCTGACAGTCCTAAAGCATATCAGTACTTTCTGTTGCTGAAAGCAGGAAGCCTCTGAATACCAGTTTTCAAGGCAACATGAGCAAGAAGAGTCAAGAGCTATTGTATTATATATATTAGACATGGGCATGACTTGGCGAAATTCTCGTTTCCGTTTTCGTTCCTAGTTTCCGTTACGCAACGGAAACAGAAACGACAATTAAGCCGTCAGAACTCGAACTCAAACCGATAAACGATAAATGGGGTCTGATTTGTCGTTGTCGTTCATGGCATCGCACGGTGATTGTGCGATGCCAAGCGGCACAGAAAAAAAGTTTTAAAAATAAAAAATAATCCCGATTTCCGGCCAAAAAAGCAGGCGAAAATATGCCTGTCTGAGGGCACCTACCAGAGGGGTGGTTTCTGGGGGGGGGTCCCCGGCCTCCCCCCCTCTCCTGTCCTGGGCTGCTGGACCTGGTACCAGGCTGGGGGGGCATCAGTCTCGTCGTCTCCATTTGCCATGCGGTGCTGTGGGATCCAAAATGGCGACTGCAATATTTTTTTTTGAAATCGTGGTCCAAAAACCCACCAAAGCACCACAGAAACATGCGAAAATCAGCTATTTTAAATGCTTGAATTTTTACAGTAGCAGCAGTGGTTTTTCTAGCAATAAAACGTCTCCATTGATTTTATTTTATTTTATTTTTATTTTTATTTTTTTACACCTGCGCAATGATGGGCTGGCCATGGAATGGGACCATGCAAATTTTTGGACCCATTCCACCAATTGCATGGCCACTTGGCCAGGTTTTGACTGAGACTTCTGGGATGTGGCAGTCGGGCATAAAAAGCCCACTATAACCCTAGCCCTAGCCCTAACCCTAACCCTAACCCTAACCCATACGCCAGTACACTGTCCTTCTTAGTGGGTCAGAGGCACCCAGAGGTGCAGCCCACTAACTCACCCTAACCTTACCCGTAATAACCCTAAGCCTAGCCCTTGCCCTAACCCCAACCCTAAGCCAGATCTGTACTCGCATTGCACTACACGCAAGTACACTGTCCTTCTTAGTGAGTCAGAGGGTGCCCAGCAGAGGCATTCTCTCACCTCGCTCACAGTCCAAAGTTCCAAAAAACTCCAAACCTGTACGCCAGTATGCTGTCCTTCTTGGTGAGCTAGAGGCACCCAAAAGAGAGGTGCCTCTGCCAGTGCCACTTGGTACGCAATGGCTACACGGTCATGTACCCTTCCTTTTCCCTTTGTAGGGGGCCAGAGGAGGCATCCACCCCAGAGAGGTGCCTCCAGGAGCCTGCTACCCTACCCCCCCTAAACCAGTACTAACGACAAACGACAAACGAAATGACAAATTTTTGAAATTTTTTGCGACAAACGGAAACGAGCCGAAACGGGCCGGCTCCGACACACGACAACTCGAAACGTCATTTTTCCTGGTCATGCCCATCTTATATAATGATGTACTAGAGAGGCTTTTGGTCATCTTGATTGGATCTCTTGATACTTGCTTTCTCATTATTCTTTCAATTGTTAGCCTTCAGATACAAAATATCATCATCTCATGCTGTAATTAGGTCATGTGCTTCCTTGATGTTAAATGTAAATTCTTATTTCCATCTTACTCTTGTTTTATGGATATATGCACATTTCATGTCCTTTTAAAATGATGTTTTCCCATACATTTGCTTTGATTTTTTTTAAAAACCTTTCATTATAAGGAGGATGCACAACTGGTTACAGAATCATATTCAGATAGTGATTATCAGTAGCTCCTGGTCAAACTAGGAGGAGGTAACAAGTGGATACCACAAGGTTCAGTCTTCAGACTGGTTGCCCTCAACATTTTTATTTGTGATTTGGATGGGGTATGTGCAGGGAATTTTGTGTTGATGACATAAAATTGAGTTCAATAGCTAATACCTCAGAAGACAGAAACAAAATTCAAAAATATCTGAATAGGCTTGCACAATGAACTGAAAACAACAGAATGGAATTTAACAGAAATACGTGCAACGTTCTACACTGGGTGGGGGGGGGGAGAGAAACAAAATGCTTGGTTACAAGATGAAAGATACTTCATGTAAGAAGGATCTTGGAATTATTGTTGATCACAGCTATGCAACTGACTACAAAAAGGCAAATATCACTTTAGGCTGTAGAAGAGGACATGTTCTCCAAATCCTGTGAAGTACTAGTTACCCTCTATTTGGCATGTATTTGGCCTCATCTTGAGTACTGAATCGAGTTCTGAACCTTGTACTCTGAGAAGGATGCCTACAAACTGGAACATGTTAAGAGGAAAGCATCATGGATGATAGATAAGAGTACTATAAGAGTACTATAAGAAACTTATCCCTATAAGGAAAGACTCCAAAGAACTGGGCATGCTTAGTCGTGAGAAAAGACTGATAGAAGACATGATAGCACTAATATTTGGAAAGTTGCCATACAGAGAGAGAGGAAGGATTTGTTCTCAATCATCCCAGAGCAAAGGAGATGTAATAATGAGTCATAATTACAGGGAGACAGATTTTGGCTGAATATCAGGAAAAGCTTCTTACCTGTTACAGCAGTTATGACAATGAAACCAATCACCTTGGAAGGTGGTGACTGGTGAGTGCTCCGTTGCTGGAGAAATTCAAGAGAAAATTGGACAATTGTCTGTCAGCTGAACAAATGTAATTTGGATTTCCAGTACTGAGAAAACATTCGGCCTTGAAGGCCTTAAAGACCTGTTTCAACTCCATTATTCAGTGATTTGATGATTAGGAGCCTCTTTGTGGACATTTAAAGCTGAAAAGGTGGGGTTTAGTTTTATAGAGATGGGCAATACCATGGAAATCAGAGAGGAAACCAAAATATCAATTAAACACTAAAACTAATAGTTATAGGGTGGAGTTCATGTTATACAACCACACCTTTAATTTTGTAATTGGAAATATCGACCAAAACTTATTTAGTGCCTGTAAAATAAATATTTCTATCTATCTATCTATCTATCTATCTATCTATCTATCTATCTATCTATCTATCTATCTATCTATATCTATTATAGTCCAGAATGTCACTGTTGCATCTTGCATAGAAAGGGAAGCTAGCAAGTATTTGTGGTTATACCTTCATTATCCCTTCACCATCACTTTCCTGAAATTAAAGCTCCCTCTGCATGATGGAAAAGGCATGGACCTTGGGGAGATTGAGAATACGGATGAACAAACCTGTTTCCTTCTTTGCTACAGAAAGCACTTCAGCCCAGATCTGTAGAACATTCGTCACCCATTGGCAGCCTCCCAGGTGACACCTGCCAATCATGTCAAATTATACAGCAGAGCATTCACTGAGACCAGCAAATTCATTTTTACATGTGGCTTGTCCTGCAACTTAAGCAAGGTCTCCAGAGGTGAAGTGTTGGTGCTTGAAGTCAGATTGCAACCTGTCCCTCGCAGGAAGCTATCACGCACAAAAAGAGGCATTTGACATTCCGTTTCCTCTGACAGGTCACTTCTTGCCCGTCTTCATCTTTTCCACACATTATTTACACATTGGTGGAACAGCACGATCAGTTTTCTTTCTGTTTGCTGGGATCATGAGGCTTTCATAAATATACAAATATCAAGGTAGGAATTAATATTTATCACAGAATAATTCCAAAGCATGCACTGAAGGTTTCTCCTGGGTGTACGTTCATCCCAGTGCAATGGCCCCTATAAAATTTAAATTCTAGATCTGCCCTAGAGGAATAGTTTTGTACCACTTGCATTGCACAGTTATGGCTGTGAAGAAATATTCTCTAAAGAATGCCCACAGTTGTTTTCGCCATCAACATCTCTGCTACTGTATTTCAATCTGTCTATAAACTGACTCCAAACACAGCATGTTTTTTAACAGTTTAAAATATTAAGATAGTGGAAGTATTGCTATTACTATATACATATTTTGTTACTCTCCTTAAGCCCCTTTCAAACATCAGTGTATATGAAATTTGTATAGAGTTGGAAGCAAATTTCTTTAGCATATTAACTTGTAAATTAATCAGCTTAATCTGACTGTGTAGAAATTGGAGATTACAAATTTGATTTAGAACTCTTTATTATCTGGCTTTATTTTTGACTTCACCTTCCATTTCAATTCATAAATAATCTAGTTTCTGTGACATCGACGAAGTGCACAAGTCCCTTGATCACTGTTGTGTCCCTACTTCCGCACTTGACCCTTGCCTGACCTGACTTATAAAAGTGACCAGGCCAGTGACAATTGAGTGGGCCACCACAATAATTAATGGGTTATTAATAGGTTATTAGGAGATACTCATTAGACCCATTCACATGAAACCAAAGTCTTTAATATCTATCTGAGGCCACTAAGGGAGGTCTTCAGGAGGTTTGGGGCTTCATGTCATCAGTATGCTGATGACTTCCAGCTCTATATCTCCTTTTCTCCACTTACAGTGGATGCTATGCTATCCCTTGAGCACTGCCTGGATGCTGTGCTGGAATGGATGAGAGCAAATAGATTAAGGTTGAACCCATGGATGATGGAAGTCTTCCAGCATGTTAAGAAACTCCCTCTCCTTTGGGAGAAGGGGTGACTCTCTCCACTCAGGCTGAGGTACACAGTTTGGGCATCCTGCTGGACCTGACACTCACCATGGAATCCCAGAGGGTGTCGTTAGCCTCTTCCACATATTACCAGGTGTGGCAATTGCCCTAGGCAGATTGTGCTAGGGCTCTCACCACATTGGTCCATGCTCTTGTAGACTCACAATTAGTCTACTGTAGCACTCTCTATGTGGGGCTGCCTAGGAGTTTAATATAGAAGCTTCAGCTAGTCTCCTTCTTCAACTCCAAGATCCCTACTTATGTATTTCTTTATTACACTTGTCCCATGTTCTGGTCTCTATTTGTTCTTTTCTATGTATTAATTTTGTCTTTTGTAAAATAACATGAATTCCTGCCTTATTTATTAGTCTGATATTTAGCTTCCATCTTCCCATTGCTCCTTGTGAGCTTTTCCATTATGGATTTCTTAGTTTGGTGGCAATTATTTTAGAAGTTGTAGGTTGACTGTTGTATGTGATACCATATATTAAAATACAGGTCAGTGTAGGAACATCCTATCTGGCACTTGATTTATACTACACAAAACAGTTACTAAAGCATTTATTTTCTTTCTTCACAATTTTAATGTAACACATACAATATATTAGTGTATATATTTACTTTTGAATATCATTTTTTGAGGGAAACTTTTCTTCACAATCAAGGGACAGATAATACAAAGTTAGTTGTTCTGTACAATTGAAATATAACATGGAAACAGTGTAGTATGTTGAAGTTTTCTTAATCCTTCCCATTTCAATTTCTTTTCTCTTAATCGATTATAAAAATCTGGACATACGCTTTGCTTCTGCAAGCATGTTTGCTTTGCAATTATAAATATCATTTGTCTGGAGCATTTTCATTTCTATAGCTCCATAAAAGTGAGGAAAAGAGATATGGAAAAAATGTGCAACTTAAACAGTACTGTATTGGTAAAACAAACATAATTCTTAATGCACTTGGGTTTCCTTATCAGGAACCTTAAATATCACATGCCACTGGAATCTCTTAGCTATACTTGTATGGTGTGGCAATGTCTTTATACAGCCATATGTGTTAAAGGTTTCTCTCAAGCATTCCTCTGTTGTTTCCTTCTCTCTCTCCAGTCTTTGAGATACTATACCAATTTTATTGGTCTATATCAGTGTTGGTGAATATATGGCATGATTGCCAAAGGTGGCATACAAAGCCCTTTCTGTGGGCACACGACATCGCCTCCTCACAGCAAAAACACTTTCCCATCCTCTTGAAGCACACTACCGTGCTCCATGCAGAGAGCCAGGTGAAGGGGAGACAGCAGCTTGTGGGCTTGTTTGTAGCCCTAATTTACTCTCCAGCCATGTCGCTCTGGGTATACCAAAGAGGTGTGGCTGGAAAACAAACTGGGCCTACGAAGGAGCTCACAAACCTCTGCCCCCCCTCACTTGGCTACATGTGAAGCACAATAAAGCACTGCATGGGCAGTTCCTTGAAAAGATCAAAGGAAAAGTATATGAGGAAAAGACCTGGTTATGGCTCACCAATGGAACAATGAAAAAAGAGACAGTTAAGGCCTGATTTTTGCAGCTGAAGAACAAGCTATAATTTAGAACAAATGCAGTTAAGGCTAAAATAGAAAAATCAGCTGATTACACCACATGTAGAATCTGCAAAGAGGCACATGATTGACCATATATTGAGCTGTTGCAAGAAGATTGCTCAGACTGATTACAAACAGTGCCATAATATAGTTGCTCAAATGATCCACTGGAATTTGTGTCACAACTATCATCTGCCCATAGTAAAGAGCTGGTGGGATCATAAGCCTCAAAAAGTGATTGAAAACGAGCATGCAAAATTACTCTGGGTCTTCCAAATACAGACAAACAGGGTTTTGAAGTATAATACCCCAGATATTACGATTGTGAAGAAGAAAAAGTGTGGATCATTAACATTGCTATATCAGGTGATAATAGAATCACCGACAAACAACTTGAAAAAAATTCCTGATATCAGGATCTGAAAATTGAACTTCAGAGACTTTGGCATAAACCAGTACAGGTGGTCCCAGTGGTAATCAGCACACTGGGTGTGGTGCCTAAAGAGCTAGGCAACTATTTAGAAAAAAAATTGGAGTTGTCGAAGTCACCATCAGTCAGCTGCAGACGACCAGAAAAAATTACGTTTCGAGTTGTCGTTTGTTGGGACGGGCCCGTTTCAGCTCGTTTCCGTTTGTCACGAAATTTTTCAAAAAATTGTCGTTTCCGTTTGTCGTCTGTCGTTTGTACAGTGGTTTAGGGAGCGTAATGTGTAGCCGCTGTTATAATTATGTTGGGGTTGTTGTTAGTGTGACAGGAAACCTCGTCGGCACTTCTCTGTCTCACTAAGAACATTTGGGGGTTAGTGTGTCAGAGGAACCTCGTCGGCGCTTCTCTGACTCACTAAGAAGGAAAGCATACTGGCGTACTGCCATACAGGTTACGCTTAGGGAGGGAGGGAGTGGGTCTCTGAGTTGAAGGCACCTCTCTGGGTGTATCACTCTGACCCACTAAGAAGGGAAGTGTACTTGCATATGAATCTGGGTTAGGGTTGGGGTTAGGGTAAGGGCTAGGCTTAGGGTTACGGTTAAGGTTAGGGTGTGTTAGTGGGCTGCACCTCTGGGTGCCTCTGACCCACTAAGAAGGACAGTGTACTGGCATATGGGTTAGGGTTAGGGTTAGGGTTAGGGTTAGGGTTCGTGGGCTTTTTATGCCCTCTCTGGCACATCCAGAAGTCTCAGCAAAACCTGGCCATGCGATTGGTGGAATGGCTCCAAAAATTTGCATGGTCCCATCCCATGGCCAGCCCATCATTGTGCGTGCGCAGGTGTAAAAAAATAAAAATAAAATAAAATAAAATAAAATAAAATCAATATGAGGTTTTATTGCTATAAAAAACCCACTGCTGCTACTATAAAAATTCAGGCATTTAAAATACCTAATTTTCACATGTTTCTGTGGTGCTTTGGTGGGTTTTTGGACCACGATTTCAAAAGAAAAATTGTGGTCACCATTTTGGATCCCCCCCACCGAATGGCAAATGGAGATGATGAGGATGAAACCCCCCCCCCCAGCCTGGTGCAAGCAGCCCAGGACAGGAGAGGGGGGGAGGCCGGGGACCCTCCCAGAAACCACCCCTCGGTAGGTGCTCTCACTGAGGAAGGCATATTTTCACCTGCTTTTATGGCCGGGAATCGGGGTTTTTTATTTTTAATTTTTTTTTCTGTGCTGCTTGGCATTGCGTGATCGCCGCAATGCCATGAACGACAACGAAAAATCAGACCCAATTTTTCTTTTTCAGTTCGGGTTCGAGCTGGAGAGGAGTAATTCTCATTACTGTTACCCGTTGCGTAACGATGAGAACCGAAAACGGAAACTACAATTTCGCCTAGTCGTGCCCATGTCTATTGCCGATACATCATGGAGTCCTAAATGCTTGGGAAGTGTTCGCCTAGTTATTTGTAATACAAAATCCAGCGTATATCTTGTCTGCTGTGTGACAATTTAATAATAATAATGATAAATGTGTGCATAATTTCCTTATGTGTTTATAGGTGGTCACAAGTTTTTGGATTAATCATATTAATAATCTCAGAGCACAGATTTCCCCTCCAATCCTCAAACCCTTGTTAAGCAATCCCAATATGGGACTGGGACACCTTCTACCTGTGCCGGGTAAAGCCATTTTGTTGCTCAACATGAATGTTGTGATACAGAACACCTAAACTATTTGGTGTAAGGCACATAATAATAGAATGACTTTTTCTTTTCTGGCAATAAACATGCATTGCAAATAACAAAAATTTAAATGACTAATTCGTTGCCTCTCTTTTGTGAAAGCTAAACTTTTCTGCCTGAGGTAAAGAATGAATGTCCACCTTGTCTCTCAATCTCTACTACATGAAAAAGAACTAATCTATGATGATAATGAATGGTTGTTTCTATGTCCTCCAGCCATTGCTTTGCAGTTCTGGATTCCATTTTATTTGATGCTCATCCCCATTCTCCTAGATTAGACTGAGTCAATTAACTGACATCGACACAAAGCAGACTGTTGCTGAAAAGGTGACAATAATAACTCAGTGAGTATGGCAATAATAAACAGGCCTCTTTACATGATTAAAGATTAGCAATATTGGTAAAAGTGGCACAGTGATAGTATTGCTTCTATTATGTGAATCTTCATATTCTCCTCCTCCCAGATAAACATAAAGAAGTGCAGTATTGTTCCCTTTATCAGCAAGGATGGCAAGGAAAGTGTGCTGTCAATAAAAGTCTTGCACTGGCGAGAGCAACGTGCAAGCAAACATACACACACTCCTATTGTAAAAGGGCTGGCTATAGGCCCTTTTGCTAACTAGGGCCAGTTACAGAGCATTTACATCTCCCTTGGTACAACAGCTTCACTGGCTGCTGGTTCGTTTATAGGTCTTGTTCAAAGTTCTTATGACCACTAAAGTCAATAGGATCCGGGCTATAAGAAGGGCTGTATATCCCCATAACTCAGCTCTTAAGATTTTTGGGGGGAAGTCCTGTAGTTCCACCATCCTCTGAGGCATGTTTGGAGGTGGGGGGGGGGAGAGACACTAAAAAGTGACTCCTCTGTGACTGGTCCCAGGTTGTAGAATTGGTTACTTAACTGCTATGTAAAGCCCTTTGATTCATGGGCCTATCCTAGCTGTTACTTACTACACTAAATAAGATACAATAGACTAGGACAATTGAATCAATGGGGATTTAAGGTGCTGCATGTTTTTGTCTTTTGTTTTGTTTCTTTGAGTTTTGCTCTGAAATTCTTGCACAGACTAACATGGCTACCTCTTCTAAAACTTCACTGGGAATGAAGTGAGTCAACCTCCAAGGTCCCTTCCAACCCTATGATGCTTCTATGAATCTATGAACCTGTACATCTTCTTGAATGAGTGGGCCTGATCTAGTTGCCTCTTAGCACAACTAAAATAGGCCCATTTAATCATCAGAATTTATGGAGAAGTTGACATATCATATCCCCATTTATTCAATAGGCCAGTTGGGACATGCCAATAAGCCATGGACTTGCTGCCATTATCTGGTGTATACCAAGTTGTGCAACTCAGCATTTTGCCAAGTAACAATGATGATAATGGGGTTAAATAGGCTACTTCCAAACTCAGACTTTGAAGTCAGGTGGCGTTTATGTGGGGGTTAACCATCTACACCTACTCCCTTGCTCTCCCCAGAAGAAAAGCATTAGACCATCATTGTCAATCAAATATCATTGTGTACTCACTACCAGATAAAATTATTCACATTTCCCTTCTAAAATACAGCCAAATCTTTTAAATATGTGACCTGTTTATCCTAGTACCTAGGCTGGCAAAGAAATTTAAGTGGGAATCAGTCTTTGAGGATGCATTTGCCATTAACTTCATTCCCTTAAAATGAGCAGTTTGCAAATTGATTTGGATGACCCAGCTCTAACTGTGCAGTTAGGAAATATTTATTTAATAGTTCAGGCATTCTACCCTTCCCTGCAATTTCATTTCCCATTCCATCTCACAATGTTCCAATTGCCTGCTTCACCAATCCAAGCTATTCAAGCATAGAGAAAATAGGTTTGGGGCTGATGGTCACATTTGGTATTTCTTCTTAGATGTGTTTTACATTACATCCTATTAATCTCTCCTTACATCTTCCAATATCAATTCCATTGTTTTACCAGGAAAGAATTGCACCCACGTATGTTACTACAGTTCTCCATTTTTTTAAGTTTAAACACAACACGTACACCGTGATCACAAGTTACATTTCTATTTAAGGCAATTTAACAGTTGAATTGGAAACATGTTTAGGTGCCATCTGTTTAATATGGTTCCCGCAAGATTTAAAAAAAACAAATAAGCAGGAGTGTGCAATAAAACTGCTTTCCGAATGATAACATGTATAGCATGGAATACATGTGTCCTTTGTCTGTGTGACAAAACCATCACAATAGACAGGCAGAGGATCAAAGTCTTTGTAATTACTTTTATCTCCCACAGTTCCTTTGAGATTTCTAACAGTGTCCTGAGTGGCTGAAGTGCTCTGCAAACATATTTTGTGTGCTCCCATTTCTGATGGTCAAATTTGTGTTCATCTCTTCTCTTGAGACTCCTGCTAACCTAGCACTTCGAAATAATGTAAATGCAAGTAGATAAATAGATATTGCCTTTAAAAAGTTGGAAGGTAAACAGTGTTCTGTGTGCAGAAATGCATTCAGCCATGCCGCCCACATGGCCATGGACTTGCACAACACTGGCTCTTTGGCTTAGAAATGGAGATGAGTGTTGCCCCAAGGGTTGGACACGACTAGCATGCATGTTCAGGGAGAACCTTTACCTTTACCTTATTCTCTTGAGAAAATATTTGAATGAGAGACAGATAAAGTGGGCTGCATTCACAGAGTCCAGTGTACCAGTTTACAGGGAATCTTTATTAGTCAGCAGGTCCGCGGCGTTGGTGTGTCCAGGGCTGGAATGCCTGCAACTATTAGTGGGTCAGCGAGATAGATTTGGTATTGTGCTGAGGTACCGTGCTCCCCACGCCCCTGCAAAATCGCTGCCAGAGCTGACCGAGTTCATTGTGGTGGCATTGTTGAGATCCCCCCACCTATTGGTGGCGGGGGATTTCAACATGCATGCCGGTGGTGTACTTTCAGGAGTGGCTCTGGATTTCATGGAGTCCATGGCCTCCATGAATCTATCTCAGCATGTTATTGGTCCCACTCATAGGGCTGGGCATACCATGGACCTGTTTCCCCCCCCCCTCCACATTGGTGGATCCCAATCTGAGGGTTGGGGATAGTTCTCCTCAGCCCGTGTCATGGTCAGACCATCACCTGCTGACTTTTTCCCTGTCAATCGCTGCCCCACCTCACAGGGAGCCCAAGTCTGTGGTTTTGACACACCCCTGAAGGTTTCTGGACCCTGGTCAGTTTTCGGAGGCCTTTGGGGGTCTACCGGACAGTCTGGCTGACAACCCAGTTGATGCCCTGGTGGAAAACTGGTATGATGATATCACCCGTGCAATCAACCGGATCACCCTACACACCTCCTTCAGTGTGGAGCTTGTGACTCGCTGTGGTTCACGGACGAGCTGTGGGCAATAAAGCAGGAGTGAAGGAGACTCGAAGGCAAATGAAGGAAGGACCAGTCATAGATTAATGGGGCTGCAGTTCATTTGCTGACCAGAGGCTACGTTTGTGTGATCAGGGAGGCTAAAAGATCTTATGCCTCCCTGAGAATTGATGCAGCCTCAAACTGCCAGACAGAATTGTTCCAGGTGGTTCGAGACCTCACCCGTCCTGGTCAGCGTAGGATTCCTCCTGGTGATTTCAGCAATGAGCCTTTTGCAACCTTTTTTAGATCTAAAATTGAGGCCATCCGAACCGGTCTGGACTCCGGTTGTACTGACCAATCCCTGATTATCCCTCGAGTGCCACACCCCCTCAGTCTACTTGGCTGGTTGATTTTGGGCCTGTGTCTTCAGCTGATGCCTCCAGGGAGCTGGCATATTGCAGGCCGGTGTCTTCTCCTTTTGACCCTTGCCCATCTTGGCTTACAAAAACTGCTGTAGGGAGCATGCCTGAGTGGTTTTCTCTGATTGCCACCAACTCCTTAGGAGAAGGGATTTTGCCCTCTCGTCTGAAGAAGACGGTTGTGAATCCCACTCTGAAGAAACCTGGATTGGCTTTGGACAATTTATCCAACTATTGTCCGATAGCCAATGTCCCCTTCCTAGGCAAGGTGAACGAGAGGGTTGCTGCCGTCTGGCTCCAGTCGTTCCTGGAGGAGGATCATGTCCTGGATCCATTTCAGTCCAGGTTCAGGTGTTGTGTAACTGAAACTGCCCTGGTCACGCTACAAAATGACCTCCTCAAGGCAGCTGACTGGGGTTGCTCTACCCTGTTGGTCCTTCTTGACATGTCAGCGGCCTTTGATATTGTTGACCATGGTATCTTGCTGGGTAGGCTTGCCAAGGTGGGGATCGGAGGCTCAGCTTTGACCTGGCTCCAGTCCTTCCTTGGGGGCTGTGCCCAGTATGTTAAGCTCAGGGAAGAGTTGTTGGCCTCTTGGACACTCTCCTGTGGGGTGCCCCAGGGGTTGGCACTCTCCCCGATGCTATTTAACATCTATATGAGGCCGCTGGCTGAGGTCATTAGGGGTTTTGGAGTCTGCAGTCATCAGTATGCAGATGACATGCAGTTCTATCTCTCCTTTACCACCTCTGCAGTGCAGGCAGTGTGGACCCGCAAATGCTGCCTGGATGCGGTCATGGAATGGACACAGGACCAACAGGCTCAGACTCAACCCTGAGAAGACTGAGATTCTGTTCTTATGGGTGTCCTCTACTGGTATAGTGGCCCTCTCCCTTGCTTGGAGGGCTGTGTCCTCCAGCTGGTGGATCAAGTAAGAAGTCTGGTTGTGGTCTTGGTTTTGGATCTGTCCCTGGAAGTGCAGTTGGCAGCCGTCTCCAAGTCAGCCTTTTCCCATATTTGCCTAATCACCCAGATTTGCCCATATCTGGATGAGGCAGTTGTGCAGGCGCTCGTGATCTCGAGAATAGATTATTGCAATGCTGTCTACTTGGGGCTTCCCTTGACCCTTATTCGTAGATTGCAGCTGGTACAGAATGTGGCAGCCAGATGGGTGGTGGGTGCAGGTAGATATGACCGCATCACAGCAGTGCTGGCTCGCCTGCATTGGTTGCCCGTTGCATCCCGAGTGAGGCTCAAGGTACTGCTTTTGACTTTCGAAACCCTCCATGGCTTGGGACCTGAGTACCTGGCGGAGCGAATCTCCTTAAGATCAACTGCCAGCAGACTCACCAGACTGTTGCAGGCATTCTCACTCCGGGTGGCCATGTGTAGAGAGGCCCAAAAACCTATCACTAGGGATTGGGCCTTCTCTGTGGTCGCCCCAACACTATGGAATCAGCTTCCAAGTGAGATACGCCTTGCAGAGTCTCTGAGGGCTCGGTCCCACATCCCTTTAAAAACAATTTAAATTACTAGATAAACTGTGTCTAAAAATGCCGTACCCACAGCCACCGGGCTTTTTGGGGGGGAAAATAAAATAAAACCCAGTAATGCCCCTTTAATCGAGGTTTTTTTTTTTTACTTACCCGATAGGTAGGGAATTTTTTGCCTCACTTTGAAAATCCACCTTTTAAAGAAGCAGATGCCATGGGACCACACAGATGATCCGGGTTTCTTTTTCTTTTCTTTTTCTCATAGCACCGACCGGCTGTTCCTGGGGCCGATCGGCACTGTTTTTTAAAATTTCCCTGCACCATTGGAGTAACAGGAAGCTCTATCGGGTCCTAAAAGTTTTAATTCCCCCCAGCCAAGTGGCCCGGATTTTTAAATTTTAGTGCCACCTGCTGGCCAAGGGGGCTGAACTGCACTTTAAAAAAAACAGTTTTGGATGTGGGAACTCTTGTCCCGCATATTCAATCGCATGATGGGTTGAAGAGGAAAAGCCGGACCTTCAGAAGATCAGGATCGAACCCCAGGTGAGATAGCAGCCTAAAAGGTTAGCCATCACTGATCTAGAGGCTGCATTAGAAATGTTGGGTTTAAGGGCAAGTAGACTACACTGATCCCTTCATTGATGAATTCATGGAGTTCTGGATGTCCTGGAGGATTGTATGGATGGATGGATGGATGGATGGATGCATGCATGCATGCATGCATGCATGTATAAAATAAACCATGTAGAATCAAAACCATGCTCTTAAGACCTGTGCAGTTCCAGGAAGAAGTGTATTTAATTTTTGAAATGTAAAGTTTTATGGAAAATACCATGATCAGCTACATCAGTCACTAAAAAGATAGAAATTGGAATAGATTGTGCACCTTCACAAACAGAGCAGAAATTATCCCTTTCCTCCTTTCTGTCAATATAAATCTATCCCCAAGATGGCAAATGGTAGCAAACTGATTAAACCGTAATGTTCAATACTGTGCTGCATCAAACATATTACCTTGAGAACTGCCCTCTCATCTTCACATGAAATCAATGTCAGTCTGGGAAGGAAGTGTGCTTCAAGCTAGAAAAGAAGCATTAAAAAGTTCCTTTCTTCCACAGAAATTTTGGCACTTTTTTTTAAATCAAAGGAGATGGGACCATACATTATTTTATAGTAGCCTAGTTTATTTCACTTCTTGGTCAATGCCAATCAATTTTCTGAGTGTCATAAACAATTATAGCTTTCTTTTGCAAGCAAATAATTTTTACAATGTTGATTTGAAGGCATTATCACTTGATCTTTTGTCAATTCTATGTTCATTATAATGTTTCCTGGTGCATAGAAAATATGAATTCATTTTCCGCCCACCAAATCTGCAAATTGTGACACGCATTGAGTGCATGCATTGAGGAATGTCTGTCTTGTACTTTAACATTTCCTTGGGTGTAATGAACTGCAGGGAACACTATCCATAACCATACCCACTGGAAAGGATAGCTTAAAATGTAAATCCTTGCTCATTTTTTCATGCAGCGATAAGAATACTACAGTAGACCCCCATAACCATGGGGGATTGGTTCCAGGCTGCCCCACAGATACCAAAATCTGTGTCTAAGAATGAACACTCTTATCTGAGGGTGACAGTGGTGGCAACAGCGGTAGTGGGGGTGGGGGTGGCAGGGATGAAAGCAGTAGCACCAGGCCGCTGCCGGCTGATCATTCATGTGAAGCTATTGAACTTTCAGGGGAGTTAGCATAAGAACATAAGAAAAGCCATGCTGGATCAGGCCAGAGGCCCATCTGGTCCAGTTTCTTGTATCTCACAGTAGCCCTGCCAAATGCATCTGGGAGCACATAAGACTAGGTATCTGTCTCCTGATACCACTCCCCCTGCATCTGGCCCTTGAAGTAACCTGGTTGTAAGCCTGGAGATTACACATATCCATCATGGTTTGTAACCTGTGATGGACTTTTCCTCCAGGAATCTGTCCAATCCCCTTTTGAAGGCATCCAGGCCAGATGCCATCACCATATCCTGTGGCAGGAAGTTCCACAGAATAACAGCACACTGGGAAAATTTGTCTTTTGTCTGTTCTCAGTCTCCCAAATGCTATCCTTCAGTCCTCTGGCACTGTGGCCGTTTTAAGAAACAAGTTGCATATTGCTGTTAAGAGATCTGCAAATTCATTTTTCAGTTCCTTAATAACCCTTGGGTGGATGCCATCTAGGCCCAGTGACTTGTGGATCTTTAATTTATCAATTAAACCTAAAACATCCTATCTTTTAACCTGTATTTGATTTCATTCTTTAGTAAAGAGGGGCCGTTCGGACAGCAGAATCTGCCCAAGGTCTTCTGTCATGAAGGCAGATGCAAAGAACTCATTTAATTTCTCTGCAATTTCCAATTCCTCATTTATCTCCCCTTTACCTCCCTCACCATCCAGAGGGCCAACCGGTTCTCTAGCAGGATTTCTACTTCTAACATATTTAAAGACCCTTTTATTATTTTTATTTACATTGCTAGCCATACATTCCTCAAAATCTTTCTTTGCCTCTCTTATCTTCTTCTTACATTTATTTTGCCAGAGTTTGTGTTCCTTTTTATTTTCCTCATTTGGGGAGGATTTCCATTGACAGATAGACCACTCCTTGCACTTTAGAGCCTCTCTAACTCCACTCATTAACCCACCCTTAGAGCACTCTTGGAGGAGCTCTTCTTTTATTGTGGTATGCACTTCTGTTGGGCCACTACCACCACTGTTTTAAACAGGCTCCATGCACTCTGGAGAGATTGAATTCTTTTTACCTTCCCTTTCAATTTCTTTCTAACTGGTTTCCTCATCTGAGGGAAGGTGGCCCTTTGGAAATCAAGGGCTTTTGTGTTTGATTTGCTTGACACTCTTTTTCCGACATGCATGGCAAAGGAGATTGCAGCATGGTCACTGTTCCCCAGAGACTCAGTGACATTCACATCCATGACCAGGTCCTGACTGTCACACAGTATTAGATCCAGAGTTGCCTGTTCTCGGGTGGGCTCCATGACAAGTTGCTCTAAGTCATAGTCATTCAGTATGTCTCTTTCCTGCTCCAAACTCGCATTGGCCCAGTCAATGTGGGGATAATTGAAGTTCCCTATGATTACTATCCTGTCCCTCTTAGACACTTTTGGACTGCAATTAATTGCCAGAACTTTAGGAATCTGCAACAAATCAAATGCAGATGCATTCTTCAGCATCCATTGGAGCCACAAAGAAGCTGTTTGTTGGACTGAATGAGGAACTGTGTTCTAGCCAGTACATTGTTGGGCTGAATGCTAGTGTTGGGATGGCGATATCTAAAGATGAAGATTCTACAAAAGGTGCTGGATAGAGATGGGCACGAACTGCCTCTTCAACTGTTCATCTTGGTTTGCTTACTGAGCTGAACAACTGAAGCAAGTACATTGAATCATTGGGGATTTGCTGTTATAAAGGAATGCTGTTCCATTGATCCAAATGGACCTATTCTAGTGTGAGGAATGCCTGTTTTCCCTCCCTCCCCCTTTGTCTCTGACGCTACTGATATAGAGGACTCTGATGCATTCTTTTGCTCTGAACGTTTATAAACAGTGATAACAACTGGACTTTTGTCTTCAGAAGCAGAAAAGTCCTTGTCTTTGGTTAGCAGCTCCACCTCAGACTAAAATTCCTCTGTTTGCTCAAGCATAACATTGGGCCCAACTGTCCAATGATTAACATGAAAACTTTTTTTTCTGTCATCCTTTTCTCTCTCCATTCTCACTCTGCTGCCTCTCGCAGGAGTTTAAAATCACCCCTTCTCCTGTCCACGGATCTTCTTTTACTACTTCAGTTAGCTCCTCTGTTTTTACCTCCCAGTCATCCAATGCTGTTTCTCCTCCCCTTTTTCCTCTTTATTCCTTCGTTCCTTCCTCACCCCTTGTTTCTCCCAACTCCTTTCCTCCCCCTTCCAATACTGATTTTATAGTCTCTTCCTGCCAGTTAAGATTCTCTTTGCCAGGTGATCGCTTCAAAGAGGATGGCACACTCTCTTTTCTCACATCTAGTTATAAATTACTAAATAAAAACTTGCTGTTAGTATGTGCCCGTCCAAATTAATTGAGGTTAAAGGGGAGTTGAGTCACGAAATCCCCATTGATTCAATGGGCTTATTCTAGTGTGATTTATTACACTGGAGAACAGGATTTTTTGCCATTGTTTTTTTAAAAAAATCAATTATACCTACACCTAGAAATAACACAGAAGTGTTAATTGCACTTGAATGCAATTATTGTGTTCAGATTTTGTGTATAGAGAAATGTGATTTGTAGCAAAAGATCTGTAGATATCTGGTTACAAACCTCTCTCTCTCTTTCTCTCCTCCTGTGTGTGTGTGTGTGTGTGTGTGTGTGTGTGTGTGTGTGTGTGTGTGTGTGTGTGTGTGTGTGTGTGTGTGTGTGTGTGTGTGCGCACGCGCGCGCGTGTGCGTGCGTGCGTGCGTGCAGGATTCCTGCACAGTCATGACCCTTTTCCTTACTCACATTAAGTCTGCTGAACTGGAACTTAAAACACAGGCATTTGATTTCCAAGAGCACTCTAGGAGAAAGTAATACTCTTGATGAGAGTAGGAATTGCTGTCTGCTCAGCGTTTCTGACAAGAAGGCTACCTTTATTTAGCAGCTCAGCAAAGTAAATGAGGCATCCATTCCTTTCAGTTAAACTTATACCGTATTCATCCTAAATCCCATGTCACATAGTGATAAAAACAAATGTGTTTTAATATACTGGCCAAGTACCTGTACTCTGAGGACTTTGCAGAAGCACAAGTTCTCATTGTCTGTTGATATGACACCATTTTAATTACATGTCAGTGCTTGGAAATGGGTGGCTGGCCGATCCTGCCCAACAGGACCATTTCTCATACAATTTGGGGGATGTTCAGTTTGAAAGTCTGTAAACATGACATGCTTGTGAAAAAGGCAGTGTGACAGTTAACTTTATGTCACAGTTATTAATCCATGTTCAGCCATTTAATGTTTTGTCTCAGCCTGCTAGAGGTCCTCTCTAAAGTTTTAAGAGACAACTGGCCCAGCAGCAGAAAATAAAAATTGTAACTAAAGGTGTGGAAGGAGAAAATAGTTTCTGCAGTGCAATAATAACACACAACAGGTAAATAGAATAAATGTGTATGTTGAGTTCAGGAAATAAAGATTTCATATCATGGCACCATGAGAGTTAAATGAGCTGATAGATCACATTATACTGGTCCTTTAAACCATCTTTGCCAGGTAGTATGTCGGTGAAAATTTCCAGAGTCATGTCACTGGCTCTTCCGTCTGTAAGTCAAAGTGGAGTATGTTCCCAGATATGCTCATAATGGGTTACAGCATGGTTGTCTGCAGACTAGAAGAGGCATGGCTACCATAGTACTGGATGTTAAGCAAAGAATAAAATCATAGGCCACTATCTGCTTTACTACAGATTGAATGAATGTGAGTCAGATATTACCTCTGCTGTTTTCAGTAGGACTTACACATGTACAAGGGGACATGGCCCCACCCCAAACTCATAACATGCCATACAAAGAAATATGATTCTGGCCATGGAGATTAAATGTTACCTTGTAAAATCACTATCTCCTGCCCTCTTCATTCAGGGAATTCAGTGTTATAGTGTCCCTTAAATATAGCTGTCCAACTTCTTCTTAACAGTTAATGAGAGTCTGCACCTTCATAACACTTTCCACTCTTGAATAGTTCTTATTATCAAGAAATTTGTCCTAATAATCATGAAAATCATTGATCTCAATTGCTTTACAGAAGCAAACTCCAGATCAAGTAATGATACACTATATTTTCTAATACCTCTTGGAGGGTTCCCTTCATTATTTATTGGAGCTATAACTGACCTGCATGTAAGATCACTTCTGCTTGAACATTACAATAGACAAATAAGAAACTGACCTTTGAATCTCTGTGTGCATTTTTGGCAGGAATAATTGAAAAGGCAAACTAATTTTGAGGAGAATTGGAAGATTCTCCCTCATCTCTAGGTTCAACTGTTGAAATGTTGGAAGCTGCAGTAAGTATATTGCAAATGTTCAAAAAGAATACTTTAATTAATTAACATATTAGTTTAACAACTGCCATTTGAAGATGAATAATTAATAATTACAGTAACATAACTCAATCCTTTAGTATAAGGAAGAATATCTTCATCATTCCAAATTTTCTATGACTCTTCAAAAAGATTTACTGATGTATCCCATTGTAGGCTCTTCAGTGAAATCTGGTACTACTTAGTTTGACCCTTCCAAGACCAATTGTAATATATTTCTTCTTGCATGAAAATATATAGGTGGAATTCAGATTAAATAATATTTAGAGCTGACACAATGAAACCTATGAGAGTTAAATAATATATTTTCCTGGGAAATATTCAAGTGCAGCATTTCTAGCCAAGAGGGAGGATGGGTGGACACAAAGGCAAGAATCCAAATTCCAAACATCCTAGATATGCTGATGATTTCTTAGGTCTGCCCCAGCTCTGACCAGAATAGTAACTGTAAGTCTGGGCTGAGAGTGGGTGAATTTGGTGTAAATCCACTCCTTCCTTTCAATACCTTGTTTCTTCTGCTAGCTGATCTCAGCCAACACAGCAGTTGTTTGAGAAGATCCAGTTGTTCCAACAGGTCTGAGATCAGTGAGCACATTATGTGTGTGCATGTGTAGACCTGAGGGAGATTGTGCAGATGCAAGAGGTTTCTGCCCATTCCAAAGCCAACTGTGGCCAACTTACCTTTGCAGCAGCTACTATTTTCATAAGCAATAATCAGTCTTGTAAATATACCTAAAAGAATACTTGTCCATTAAAAATAAAAATCTGGGATATAATAAATTAATAGTAATACAGTAATCTCCTGCCTATTGCGGGGGTTAGGAAACTGACCTGACCCACGATTATGAAAAATCCGCAATATGCGGATTCTGTGTTGGATCAGGACTGCGGCCTATCTGGGGCCACCTACGCTTACCTGAGGTCTGGCAATGGCCTGAATGGGCCTCCAATGGGCTTCCCAGGCCTGTCAGATTGATTTCCAGTGATCCGGTAATCACTTCCGGTTTTCCAGAAGTCACTTCCAGTTCACTGGGGACCACTTCTGGGGCCTCAGACAGGGCAGAAAGCCAGAAAAGCCTGTCAGAGGCCCTAGAAGTGGTTCCCAGTGAACCAGAGGTGACTTCTGGAATACTGGAAGTGACTTCTGGATCACTGGAAACCACTTCTGGGGCCTCTGACAGGCCCAGAAAGCCCATTGGAGGCCTGTTCAGGGCAGTACCAGGCCTGCGATATCCAAGAGACCTTTATTGGCATTAAAACAACAGACAAGTCGCTAGTACAGTTCAAAAGAAAAACCGGAAACAAACAGCTAATAGTTCTGATATAAACAACTAATAGTGAAAACAGAAGAGGGAGAAGAGGAGAGCCCAGGGCCCCGAGTTGCTAACATTCTAGAAGCAAAAGCCACCTCCTCCAAAATGAAGGTGACATGTGTGGAGAGAAGAAACCTAAGCCTAGTTGAGTCTTCCCACCCCTGCATCCTGCCAAGGACTGAGGACAGATGTTTCTTATGGAGTGTATCATGAAGTGGACAGTATAAAAAATATGTTCAAGTGTTTCTACACAGTTGGTTTGACATGGACAGATCCTTTGAGAATAGGGTATTCCACCAAACCTGCCCGCCAACAAAGCAGATGGAAAAGAGTTGAAAAGTGAATAAGCTCTACGAGCCTCTGGGCATCTCAAGTGGGTGAGAAAAAAGGCTGGCTTCCCAGGGCAAACTTGGATCTTAAATTGAAAGGGGGAGCATATGGTGTTGGCTTCACTGCACAGTTCTTGCCATTCAGTGTCCAGTAGCCTATCTTTAATAGTCTTATAGGCTTCAGATTGTCTAAGCATACCAAGCTGCTCAATGTCCAATCCCACTGTTTTAAGTGTTGTAAGTACGTCGGAAATCTCTACCGGGAGATCGGGGTCTAGCAAGAGTTGATATAGTAAGCGAGATTGGACTGGGTTGTAAAAGATTCCAAGCCAAAATTTTATTGATCTTAGCCAAGCCAAAGTCTTCAGCTGTGTCATACCTGTTTCTAAACAGAGAGCAGCATAGGGTACACATCTGGGTAGACCCAAGATACTCCTCAGAAATGAGGCTTGTATATGCTCAACTGAGCGATCTATGGCTTTGTACCAGATGGGAGACCCGTATAAGGCCTGGGCAAGAGTCTTGGCCTTAAATATTGTCAAAGAGGCAGGGACATACCTATTACTATAGTTAAAGAAGAAGCGCAAAATTGCACTGGAAGAAATGTTACATGAATTTAAAACAGATTTACGATGAGAAGTCCATGTATGTCTATAATTGTAGTGGATACCCAGATACTTGAATGACGTAACCTGCTCGATGACATTTCCCTTGCAGACCCATTTGAACGCTTTAAATATACTTGCAAAAACCATGATCTTGGATTTGGAATAGTTGACCACTAGTTTGATGGCCTCAAAATATTTGGAAGCTCTATCAAGTAAACGTTTAAGACCTATGCAGGTACGGGGGAAAAGTGCCGCATCGTCAGCATACAATAACAATGGGACTTGGACCGAACCCAATTTTGGACAGTGGCTATCTACTGCCAACAGAGTTGGAGCTAGATTGTTTAGGAATAGATTAAAAAGTGTTGGGGCTAGAATGCAGCCCTGTTTGACTCCTTTGTTGGTTATAACGGTTTGGGTTAAATTGCCATTCTGAGAGCATCTGGCTTTGCATGATGTGTTAGTGTGTAAAGCTCTAATTAGCAAAAGGAGTCTTAAAAATTCTTAAGGATGACTCACACCCCGGTCAGCACTTTTTTACCTTGTTACCATCAGGCAGAAGATATCGTAGTATAGCCTGCCGTACCAACAGACTGAAGAACAGTTTTTATCCATGGGCTGTCAGACTGCTGAATGGGATATAATCCCAGGACAAGTATAGAAGAACTGACCTGTGGGCTGGCGCATTCTGTGTCAAGTACACAGGGTGCAATAAGACTGAGTGATTGCCAGTGAGATGGTGGTGGGATGGTGGTGGGGGTGGGCATGGGAGACTCAGCTAATTTCATTGTGCACATGTTGTACATTGACAATAAAGGTATTATTATTATTATTATTATTATTATTATTATTATTATTATTAGTATTAGTATTAGTATTAGTATTAGTATTATTATTAGTATTAGTATTATTTTGTCAATGTCCCATCTGGATAATTTTTCCCAGAGTAACTCTCTGTCGACTGAGTCGAAAGCTCTTCAGGTCAAAAAAAGCCACATAAAGCCTACCCTTGCACTTCTTGACCTGTTTATGCACCAAATGTGAGAGGATTACACAGTTGTCTAAGGTAGATTTACCCTGGCAAAATCCTGATTGCTCGGGGCCTAGGATGTTCTCGGTAGCAATCCAAGAAGAGAGCTTGCTGCTTAGATATTTGGCATAACTTTGCCAATTACAGATAAGAGGCTGATGCGTCGATAATCCCCTGGTGAGTTAGGATTGCCCTTTTTGTGAATGGAAACAATAATAGCAGTTGTCCAGTCTTTAGGTATGAGGCCAGTTCTATTGATTGTTGAAAAGAGAGGGGCAAGTAAAGTGGCCCACCAGTCTGGATCATATTTTAAAAGATCTGGAGGAATACCGTCAGGGCCAGCAGCTTTGCCTGATTTTAATTGTGCAATAATCTTATGAATCTCCTCCCATTCAGGGAGGTTAGATGCGGAGAAGTCGGGACCACTGACTGCAAGTTTGTTCCTATCAAAAAAGATGTCTGAGAAATATTGGATCCACCTAGATGGTGAAACTGCAGCTAGATCATGCACATCTGATCTGAGGGATCCTGTAAAAATTGACCCAAATTGCCTGGTGTTATTCTGCAATATGGCTTGATGTAGCCTGTTCCATTGTTCATGGAGAAAAAATTTGCTTTTTCTTCAAGAGAAGGACTTTGAGTTGATTTTTATACTGAAAATATTTCACTAAATGGCTATGAATGTTGGACTTTCTAAAGTCCATATAGGATGCATGTATTAGTGTCTTGAGCTCTCTACATTCTTTATCAAACCAATTTAGGTTATTGTGAGCTTGCCTATGACTAGTTGGAGTGGACTTATTACTCAGGGACTGAAAAATGAGACTGATAAAGAATTCAAATGATTTGATTTGAGTGAGAGAATCAGAGTTCTCTTGGACAGCTAATAAAAGTTTTCTACTTCCTTGAGCTAACGTTAACTGTTGAAATGGGATGGGAAGATCATTGTTGACCAGAATTTTTGACCTCAGCAGTGAGTTATCAGCATCCCCAGTATGTGGATCTCTATACACATGCAGATTGAGATACAAGGTAAGAGGGAGATGGTCACTAAGAATATAGTCACTGACTGCAAAGTGTACTACACGCTGCTTCATTGTTGTCGAAACTAAGAAGTAATCGACAACACTGGATCCATGAGGAGAGACAAAAGTATATTCTCCGGCATAAGGGAATTCGAATAAACCGTTGAGCCAGAGCAAATTGGTACAAATGGAACATCTAGCAAGGTCTAATCCAGCAGCATTGTAGAACAAATCTTTAGACCTCCTGGGCAAACTACATAGGGGAGGCAGAGGATACTCATCCTCAGCTATCCCTATTTTATAGAAAATTTGATTGATGGTCCCAACTCTGGAGTTAAAATCCCCTGCCAGAATAAGTTCAGCGAGAGGGTGGGATTGCTTTAAATTGTCAATGCAGGCTAGGAAGTCACTCCAAAGTGCAGTTCTCCTAGGGGTGTTGAGAGAAGGGGGGAAGTAAACATTAACTAAAATAAGCTCGGCACCATAGGTGGAGACCTTGAAAGCTTACATTTTACAAATCCCTGGAGAAATAGTTAGACAGCGTGCTCTAGACAGAACAGAAACCAGTACAACTAAGCCAGCAGAGGGCCTACCCTTGGGGTTATATTTAACAGCTGGTAGTGCAAACGCTTTGTACCCATTAATATTAATTTCGTCCTCACCCAATACCCATGTTTCCTGCAACAAGATCATATCAAAAGACCTAAGAAAACTTAGAAAAACAGGATCAGTTTTTTTGTTTGCCCAGCCTGCAATATTCCAGGAGAGCAGTCTTAAACAGGACGGCATAGGTGGGCTAAGCAGGGAAGATGGGCCAGGAGAGCCAGCTAAATGTCAGATATCATTGGGTGGCAGGCTCACAGATATCGAGGGAACAGAGGATACTCTTCCAATAGGGACCTGGTTCATAGCTGTAGGTGATGTGATATCCCTTGGATCAGGTGCAATAATGGGAGTCTTAGTGTGGGTTGTTTTCAGGATGGGCTGCTGGATCACTGCTTGAGCAAGGGAGTTTAGAGACTGAGGAGAACAGACTTTCACGGGATGATCAGGTGTATCGATAAGGTTGTTGACCACTTCTTTAGCCACAGGGAGGAAGGTCGGCAATATTAAAGAGCAGGCCTTAGCAAGGGAACAAGAGGACTCCTTAGGAAAAGACAAAGCACACTGCAAGGCTACAACCTCTGAAAGAGGAGGGGGTGAGTGGGTCTGGTGAATCTGATCTTCCAAATTGTATGTTTGCTTGACCTTCGCATTGACCGTGCTTGAGATGATCTTTGTTTGTTTGTCCCATAGAAGATCATTAGAAGCTGCCACAGCTCCTTCCATGGTAACCTCATTACCATCCATGTCCGATTGCAGCAAAAGGTCCTTTCCAAGCAGTTCAGGCAGAGACTTACTATAAGCACACGGGATGTTGGCTTTATAAGTTAGAGATGTACAGTATGTAAGAAATTGCAGGCTGGAGCACAGAGTACTTCCTGGTAGCTTGATTCTTAGGAGGTGTTCTCTGGATGACCTGCCCGCGCAATCTCATCTTGCATCACATCTGTTGATATAGAACGTAAGGCTGTTGATATTCCCACTAGGGATTGTTCAAGGTATGTTGTCATCTTCTCCAAGCTTTCAGCCTCGCACAGTGTTAAGTTATTAGGGAGAGCTGAAGTTTGACGGGCTGCCTTTCCTTGAGCTGAGGCTTGCTTATCAGCTGAGCTTGAATTTGGCAGCAAGCCAGAATGGCCTGGCCTTGCAGTTGGCGTAGGAGCAACTGATAATGTGGAGACCTGGCTTGGTGGCAACAGAGGTTTAACACCCACATCTGAAAAGACTCTTCTGGCAGCAATGTCGAAGGAGCTTAGAAACCTTCCCATTCTAAGCAACATTAGTGGAATTATTGGTCTATCGAACACCAGAAGCAGCCTTATTGTGTGAAAGGTACTGGGTAGGTACTCCAAGGCTTTTAAATCAATTTGGTTCACGTCTGTCTGCAGTAATTTACTCAGACAGAACAATACCCTCTGTCTGTTAGACCACCTACCTCTGTTGGTGTAATTATCTTTAATCTCAAGTGTTATTTGAGCCGCTTGAAGACGTCGGGTGGAGGCTGCAATTGTTGGTTTATTCTTTGAATTCTTTGCATGCGTTCCACCCCCAGATAAAGAGTGGTCTGCTTTGTACTCCATGTGCGAGATTGGAATGTCTTTACTGCTGTTCATTAAGGAGTTCTGGACCGTAGCCAATTGATGAGAAATATGCTCAAGCTTCCGAAAAATAGCCAGCACCGTTTTCCCAGTGATGATGCTGTACTCTCCAAGTAGGCTCAGTAACTGATGACTGGTCAGCCCCAGGTTGTCTGGTGCCAGTTGTGCCAGTCCAGACAGTCCAGCTCCCTCTGGAGCCTCCTTAGATAGAGATGGTGAAGACACCTGAGACCGGGCTGATTGAGCTGACTGGATTGATCCCTCGACAGGCAGAGAGGGAGCATCCTGTCTGGTGTCCATGTTTACATCCAAAGTTGTTCCCAAAATTGCATATTTGTTTAAAGAAACAATGTTGGCTGGTTGACTTACAGTTTCCGTCGTGGTCGCAGTCCAGGTAATTATTTCGTCAATACGCAGCTGTTTAGCAGCTTTGGCTGGGGAGCCAGAGCCAGAGCCAGACCTCGTGGGTGATCTCTGCTGCTTCTTTTTTTACCCATGATAAGGATAATTAAAATAACAATCCAAATCAGCAGCAATGTAGCTCTGGAGGATGTCTTAGGGAAGTAAGTAAAATTAAAAAGAAAACAATGTGAGTAAAAGAGATGATAAAAGAATTAAAGTTTAAAAAGGGTAAAAGATAAGAGAGCTCAAGGCTGCTGCAGCCGACAAGCAGCCATGTTTTTTTTTCCATCGTGGCCTGCGGTAAGTATAAGAGGCCTCAAGCAAGCCTAAGGAGCTTGCACCAGGGAGCCTTGCATTTCATATACTGTGGCCCTGCGTCATACCGGGACTGCAGTATATGAAACGCAAAATGGTGGGGGACAACTGTATGTGATTGTTGATGTGCTAACAAAAATGAAAAAAAAAATGGAGTGGGTTATTTTGCTTTTTAAGTAACTTAGATGAATTGTTTTAAAAAAGTTATGAGATAACAAATGGGATAGAGTTGTTCTATAAAGTTGTTATTGATGTAGTTTTTGCTATCACACTTCATGAAACCCTAAACGGCTGAACTGACACGTGTTTTGCTGACTCAAGACTTTCAGCTAATCTCATAAAACCTGCAACTTTGGTACACCTATCTGTTGTAAAGCCCATTCATCACACATACAACTGCCCTCACCAGATTGTAGATGGCGAGATTGAGATAGGAAGTTTCTAAAAATCAGAGTGCTGAACAATCAAGTTGCTGATTACAAGCTATCGTCAGGAAAAGCCAGAGAACACTTCTCTCTCTCAGGAGGTAAAGTCACCAGAGCTTTAGATTTATTGATATGGTTTGTTAAGATGGTCACAGACATTCAACAGACGGCCTGGTAAATGCACTTGAAATGTAACTATTTCCCTGTTGAAAGAAAACTACTGGCATTAATCATAATGTTTGTACCATCGATCCACTGTGTTTTGTACTGAAACATAGCAACACAACTCAAACCCTGCGGTTTCAGCACCCTTGGATGAAAGAGAGAAGTCCCCCACATGAATCATGCTTTATCTTCAAGAAGAGTGACCTCAGAAAGGCTGCTTTACTTTCCCATTTCATTCATTACATTTGCAGCAAAGCACCAGCTGTCATGTAGGCTAAAGATGCTGAGAGAGCAGACAACTACAGAGCAATGCCATCAGAATTAAAATACACTTGAACACTGGGCTGGAAATGGCCGCTATTCTCCCCAGGTTATACTCAGAGTTTGCTCCTTCATGATTTAGAACAGGGTACACTCTTATTATTTACAGGGAGGAGGCTTGGGGGGGGGGGAAGGAAGGGGTCAAACAAAGCTCTACTAATTGATTAAATGTCTTCTCATACAAAAAAATTATGCTTCTGAGAGTATAAAATAAAAAAGCAGGGAGTCAGTGTGTAAAATGCCAGGTTCAAACAGGAATGCTGATGAGCTAATTTATATCGCTGTGGCTACCTTTCCTGTTCACAGTCAGTGGCAAAGTAGGTGTATTGCTCTGTATTGTGCAAAATGTCTCTCCCTTGCCTGAAATTGGGTCAGTTCTGTAGCAGCTACAGCGAGGAATTAGAAAAGTAAAACCAAAACCAAAAAAACCCACACCTCCCATTGACAGCTATGGTAGAGCCTAGTGATTCTGTGCATTATGTTTTTGGCTGGAGGGAAATGTGGGAAACCAGAACAAAGAAAAACAGGGAAAAACAAAAGAAAAAAATAAAGTAAATAAGACAAAAACATGATGGCACCTTAATGACAAAGTGCTATCTTTTACTCTGAGCTTTGGTGGACAAGTCCACTTCCCCAGACAAGCAGGTTTGGGTATTTTTAGAGGAGATTTTCTGACGGTGTCAATGCCCTTTCAGACTTCATCCACACTCCAGTCTTCAGGCTGAGTAGTTGCTTTAGCACCAGTTGAGTTGTAGTCCAGTGGTTCTCAACCTGTGGGTCCCCAGATGTTCCTGGACTGCAACTCCCATAAGTCTTCATCACTAGTTGAGCTAGCCAGGATATCTGGGAGTTGCAGTCCAGGAACATTTGGGGACCCACAGGTTGAGAACCACTGCTGTAGTCAGTAGGGTCTAGCAGACTTCCAGTACCAATCATGGTGAAGAAGAGCAAGTTCCAGCCAAAACCAGAAGTGATATATTAGAACAATAGACATTGGAGTAATAAAGAAGAACTCCTGGAAGAACTGGATGGTCCCGGGGGGTGGGTGGGGATGCACTAGTATTGTTATTTGTCTGTCTTAATTTAAAAAAATTATAAAAAAAAACACAGAAGTGCCTGTTTTGATCTACTCTTGGTAGTTGGATATAAGTATGAAAACCAAGCACATTTTCTTAATTTATGCTATATGATACCGCCACATTGCCTGCCTTTTTAAGTTCATAATAAATAGATTTTTTAACTTGCTTATTTCCCCACTCTTTTTGTGACTGCACATCTGTCACTTAAATAACAGCACATTTTTATTTTCAGTTGCTCATTTTGTGCTCACTTTCACACTTAATAATGCCCTGAAGAAAACATATTTTCCGGAATATTATCCACATCCCAGAATCTCTTACCCTACACGGCCATTATAGCATCAGCGTCAGCGTAGTCTTCATCATCATAATCATCATCAGGGCTTGGGAATAATATCTAGGAGGCAGGGCTGGAAACACAGAATACCTGTTTAGCAAAAGAAAAAAAGGGAACTGGCACCTGCCACTGAATCGGCAGTTCATACCCATCTCTTTGTGTGACCCTTCCACCCTCCCCATGCATTGGGTACCAGATATCAATATATTCAATGTAATGTGTGATTTAATCTTCACTTACTATGGAGTCACAGTGAAAACTATGGAGTATGGAGTTTTAACATTTTCTTAACAGATGCAGGGTGACAACTACTGAGAAGCAAATGCAACCTTACACTAAAAGCAAAGGATGGGGGGATTAGAGATTTTAGCATGGAAGCAATATGTCTACCATTCTAAATGTTTGTGATGATAAAAGCAAACAAATTAATAAAAATAAGAAATTGTTTCATCTTAAAGACAGATATGGCATGAAATAATTTAATACCATTCCCAACATGGTATTATTATTAATACTATTTTTACTACCAACAACAACAACTGCTTAGAAACGACAAATACGAGGCATCTACAGAAACAATGCAGAAGACTTGTGCATTACTTTGCCTCCCAAGCCCCAAAAAGGAACAGGTGAGACAACTTCAGGTTTGGGGAAATTGGGCCACAACTTTATTGATAACATATTAACTTCTTTTCAACTAACATTTCTGAGACCTGTTAAGGGGGGCTGCCACCATAGTTCAAGCAGGTAATGGGCGTGCATAATTCCTTATTCACCCTTTCTGTATTCAGGGAGATTCACCGCTGGGAAGATGCTGCCCATCTGTTCAGAATCTGACCAGCTTGGTTGAACCTGCTAGTCCACCACAGCCCTCGATTCAGCCTAACATTCAATTTGTTTAAGTACCAATGGTGGACATTATTCGAGAGCTGTCTAGTGCCTTAAGGGCGACTTACTTGGGCCTACCTGAATACCATTACCTCTTGTACTATCCACCTACAAGCTTTGTGACCATTAGGGAGGAAAGGAACACCCAACCCACACAAAAATGAGAATAGGATGGGCGAAAATGTGTGACCTCTCTAGTGCCAATCAGAGCAGCCACCAAAAATTCCCATCCGGCCCCAAGGCGACCAGCTAATCTCATTTTCTTTTTGTTAGGGTGGGGGGGTGGGGCTGGCAATCTTGCCTGAGGAGGGCCTGGAGAAGGGTGGGAGCTGCCTTATGAAGGCTCCCATCCTCAGGCAAAAGTCTCTGGATGGGTGTGAAGCCTTCGTGCCAAATGTCTGGGGTGAGCGGGCAAAGACACCCCACCCCCAAATGGTGTCAGCTCCGGAGCGGACCTTTCCATGGGTTCTTAGGCTCACTCACCCATGCAGTACTTTCATTTCACACTACTGCCCTGTCCTGGTGGACACCTATTTGGCATTTCTTGGAAACATTGTCCATACACAGGGAGTTTTCATGCAACAGTATTTATGAAATGTTGCTGTCAGGTTGCATGTGTCTAATCTTAGAAGTGCAGAGCTGGAAGGGACCCTATGGATCATTGAGCTCAGCCCCTGTCAAGAAGGCACTGCATGGAATCAAACTCTCAGTCTCTGGCTGGACAGCCAGAGACCTAAGCCACTGAGCTATACAGCATTATTATTATTATTATTATTATTATTATTATTATTATTATTATTATTATTATTATTATTATTATTATTATTATTATTATTATTTACACTTGCTCTTTACGCAATGGTGTGCACTTAGCACCAGCAACAGGGTCACACTGGTTGATGAGGGAATGTCTAGTCACGACTGAACACTTAAGGAGCCCCACATTGCTTGACAGAAAATCCAGAAATTAGCCAGCAGAAGAGAAGAAACAGCTGGGAAGGGTGAGTGATGGAGAGCCTTGTATGACAGTAAACAGCTATGTGACTCTAGGGAATGAATGTGTGCAGTCTTTAAAACTGCAAAGTTGTATTTTTGAAGGGCTGCAGAAAGTATTCACACACATGTACAGCAGTATGTTTCTGAGAAGTGGCACTTTATTTGTAAGTGAGCATGTGTGCACAATTGCAAATGTCTACTAAAAAAAACAACCAGGAGGGAGGAACTAGAGACAAGAACAGCCAAAAGCAGGAGAGACTGAGGTTGTGGGAGAGCTACCATAACTGTCCATGTGAAACTGAAGAGATTTGAAGCACTGGGTGCTACAACCTGAATTTCTAAGAGCTCGTGAAAGCTCCCATACAGGCAAATGAACATTCTATGTGTAACCAGACACCCTTTTTATTTATTTATTTATTTATTTATTTATTTATTTATTTATTTATTTGATTTCTATACCACCCATCTGATCACTCACTTTGTTCTGAAATATTTACCACAGCAGCTTCAGTTGTAGAAGAGGCAAGCTGTAGCATGCTATAGAGTAGAGATGGGCACGAAATGAACAATTTTTTGTTTCCGTTTTCATTTTTTTGTTTTGTTACGCAACGAAACAACAAACGAATTTTGTCTCCAAAATGAAATGAAATGAACAGAAACACCGGAAACTTTGTTGTGTGTTTCGTTTTTGTTACTGCAATACAGTGAACTGCTTTAAATGCTAAAAAAAAATCACAAAAATTGAAATAAATGGTAATGAAACGGTAATGGAAACGGTAATGAAACAAACGAAAACAAAAATGAATTTTTTTGCAAAAATTCACAAAAAACGGAAACGAACCGAAATGGACCCTTCAAACGACAAACGAAACACCATTTTTTTTAATTCGTGCCCATCTCTACTATAGAGCAGTGGTAGCCAAACTTTGGCCCTCCAGATGTTTTGTACCACAACTCCCTTAGTCCCTTTTCATTGGCAATATAGGCTTGGAATTCTGGGAGTTGTGGTCCAAAACATCTGGAGGGTCAAAGTTTGGCCACCACTGCTGCAGATGCAGACTTTACTATGTTTGGCTGGCCTTTTCATCAGCAACAGCTGCTTCAGTGAAAATTAGTATAAACAGAAAACATTAAAGAGGTAGCAGTGGGGTGGTGGCAGAATGAATCCTTCTTTGTTTTCACATTTTGTTCTTTCCTAATGGCCATCTCTACTTTTCACCTGTCAATTGTACACTTGCAAAGAATAGTGATACTTCCCAGCATCATTTGCACAGCCATTTTTACAGACCATTCAGCCACTTCCACAAAGACTTCACGTTTTCTGCTTGTTTGGGAATTCAACACATCCATCTGCATTATTATACCAATATTAACCACCTTAGGAGGGCTTTTGATGTATTATTATTGAGCTCTGAGAGTAGTAATATGATTTTTTCCTCCCTGTGTGAATCCTTTTTAAAAATGAGTTATTCCATGGCGTCGTTTACTTACTGGTATAAATCGCTTCTAAGCTCTCTTGTCTTGCGAACATAACAGACTCTTGCTACCTGCTGTTCTTTTTATGATGAATCACTCATTTATGTGTCATTTTATAAATTGATGCAATGTCTTTATCAGAAAGCAGGTTCCAAAAGATATTAATTTCCATTAAGTGTTCTAATTAATACTGTAAGGATTCAAACATTTTTTTATAGATGGGGGGCATCTCTGTTTTCCAGCACTTTCATATAACTTTCAATACTGTATTTCTGGTCTTACGGCTAGTATATTCTTTCCCCCACAATTTTGTGAATAATGGGGTGGGGGAGGTGAACTGAGAATAGGAAATACTCTGCTCCTGATTGTAGAACCCAAACCTAGTAACTGGAAACTGTATTTTCTGAGATCAGTAATCCACAATTAGCTATTAATGGTTACTGCTGGGTAGAAAGAGGTGTTTTAATTGCTTATTCCATTATCCGATTAAATGATGTTTAAATATTTTTTGTGCCTTTAGCGGGAGACATTTAAGTGTTGATGAAACCATTTCCTTAATATCCCTTTAAAAACAAAAGAGCTTGTACTAATGCTTTTCAATGTTTTTAACTAAATGAAAGTTTCTCAAAGGCAATCAAAACTTCTTAGCAACAAGTTTAATTTGAGATGTGTTGAGGTAGAATTTGTAAGTTTGAGAAGGTACCAAATCTCAGAATGTTACAAATAGATGAAATATTTACATGCACACATGATCACTACAAAGTTACAGTACCATCTTTGCAGAGGTTACACTTCTTTTTCTTAGTGTTTGTCCCACTTGGTAGAGGGGTCCACTATTCTTGTTTTGGCCTTCCACTTGGCACAATCATGAGCTAGGTCCGGGCGAACCCAGGACAACTTCATGCCATTCTCAAGGGTGTTCATCCAGCACTGTTTTGGTCATCCCCTTGGTTGGGATCCACTGACCTCCATGGTAAGACCCTTTTTGTCCAGAGTTTCCTCATCGGCACACAGGACATTTCCAATCCAATGCAGTTGGGTTTTTCCTATGTTGTCAGTGATTGTGGCAGAGGTCACACTGTGGTTGAATATTACTCTGTTGTGGGAAATGGGACCAATCCTCTGACCAAGCATGATACTTTGCCTAATTGCCACTTTTCCAGTTTTAGCATTGTCCTCAGAGGGTGGCACCAGCATGCCCCCAACCTATGGTCCCCATCTCAGTCTATACCATCATGACTTCTCTCATCTTGTGCTCTTCCAGGACAAAGAAATGTAGGAACAATTGTATACCTTGCCCAGTGTGCCTAACGTTTAAAATCAGACACTATTAATGACTGATATTTCTGTTTTGAGTCAGTGTGGTGGTCGTGGTTAGAGAACTAGAGTACTCAACAGGAACAGGAGAGTTCCCAGCTAAAGAGCTCACTGGGTCTTGGTGTTCACAGAGTAATCTAGAGTTAGTCACTTTCAATGTGCCTGTCCCACCTCTCAGGGTGGTTATAAGTACATTGGGAAGGAACAGAGTTATATCTATTCTCTCAAGCTTACTGAAGAAAAGAGAGAAACTAAATGTGAGTAGTATATATATATACAATTAAAATATCTCTATTATTTTCAGTAATTGCTTGAATTTCAGGAATCCCTTCATGTTTTCTGTAGTCTAGAAGGGCAGAGTCTGGTCAGTCAACATAACTGCAACATTTGCAGGCAGCAAGTGCCAGGACTATGTTGCCGAATCCAACCCAATCTGAATAGATGGCTGTCCTTCAAGTCTCTGTGTTAAGCTGAACGTCCAATAAAATGAATAAGTCACCACAGGGAACAAGCAGAAGGACAGTTGTCAGGCAATCCAGGTTGCAGAAAAAAGAATCTGGTCAAGAGGAATAAGTGGCAAACAAAAGTCAACTTTGGGCATTGGCTCACATGCAGTGGTGCGTGAGTGAGCAAAATGTATTGCTCTCAGCATGTTTCTCTCAGACACCGAGCTGTTTCCAATTCATTATCAAGGCAGTGCCTCTGCTTCTGCTGCAGTCCCCTGAGCCTGTGACACTCCTTTAGGCAAATGGCCTTCATATCTGTCCTGCTTCTTTTGTCCTCTGAGACCTTGCCGCAGAGCTGGCCTTTCTGAATGCCTCTGAGAGGGTGCTGCCAGCTGGACCACTGAGCCTCCCTTCAGCACTGGCCTTCCCTGGTTGTAAGAGTTAACCTTCCCTACTCTGAAAGATGAGGTACAATAGTAACAGCAAAACTGAAACGTATGGTGGCCACCTAGACATTGCCAAAAACAAAACAAAACAAAAACAAAAACATTATCTGCAAAGAACAACAACACATGGAATAACTTTGAATATTTATTTGAAGATATCAAAGTATTATTGGATGATGAGTGTACTTTTATTTAAATTGATATACATTATATGTATTATACACATAGTATGGAGACTGTGAGCAAACTATCACTGTCTTGGATTCTGCTGTGTAAGGTATGGTAGATAACAACTTCAGAGCTCTTATTCTGTATTCTTATATTACAGGTTTTAAGTCAAAGTTTGGTACTCCGTAGGAAGAGGTGTTGCTGGTTGCCTAGACGGAACTCCTACAATGACCTCTTTCTGCCTGCTTTGATTATTTATAGCATTGTTATGAATGTATTTTCTCATAAATAAGGTCTTCTGAACTGATGAGGGTGGTGGGTCTTCCAAGCTGGTACTGATTTATTTACCTCCAAAACAGATGCAAGAAAGTTTAATGGTTATTGGACAACTACATAAGCATATTATGATATCTGCTTTAATGGGAGATGAACTGCATTAGATCACTGAAAACCAGTAGAACAGTGCTTCCAAACAGCAATGAAAACCCACATAATAGCTATGTTCCCTTTGAATTATCAAAGGTTGTTTATTGCTTACCATCCCAACAAAAGTAAAGCACTTTGATTGTTGTTTTGGCCTTTCACTTGGCACAGTCATGGGCTAATCTCACCTGGATGACTGAGAATCTTCACAGACACTTTCATTCTTGTACTGACTAAACTGCTAAGACCATAAATGTAAACCTTCTGGCAACCATGTCCCTTTAACAAATTGCTGCCTTTTGGTAACAAATTGCTGCCTTTGGAATGCCCTCCCAACAGAGATCCACCTGGAGCTGACATTTTTTGACCTTTCCGCATCAGGCAAATACCTTCCTGTTTAGCTAGTATTTTAATTAGATAACGTTCTTTTAGTTCTCATGAGCAGCAGGATTTTATTATTTGTATATTGATTATTTTAAACTGTTATTTTGATGGTTTTAATATGTTTTATAGTTTTAATATATTGTTGTATGCCACCCAGATACCACTTGGTAGTGGGGCGGCTAAAAAGTTCTGTAAATAAATAAATAAATAAACATAAAACAAAATGCACAGTGAAC